>JAOUZG010020860.1:488581-508797 GCA_026289955.1 Argiope argentata
TTGCATTGTTAATTATTACGTATGCTTGTTTGAAAGAAGATGCGTTTTCAAAAAGCTGACCTGCTTTTACCAGTGTAGCTTTAATATTGCGCATGCTTCGTTGAAAGCAGATGCGTTTTTATTTCGCATGATTCATTAAAATGCAGAGATAAATTACAACCACTAAGACGAATTCTTTGATTTGCACAATATATCTTCTTCACATAAGTAAAAGTAACAATTCAAAACATGTCTTATTGTTTTCAAATTAAAAAAAAAACTAATGCAAAAATATTTTACTTCTGCTTAATATCGATTGCCTTTTCTTCGTTTCTTTGAAATGACGTCATCTTCAAGCTCGTTTAAGATTTCTTGCTTTTAAATAATTGATCTCGCTCTCAGAAGATTATTGTTTGATGCTTTTCTAAAAATTCTTTTTTAGTTTTAACTGTTGCACTTTTGTAATATATTTTTATTTTGTATTTTTATTTATTTTAATTCTTTTGTTGAATTAACAATTTTGATATTGCAAACGACCAAGAAAAATTTTCTCTTCATTTATTGTTACAAAAATATCACATTTCCTATTTATTTCATTTCACATAATCACGTGATGAAAATTAAATTTTTATGTTTTTTTATAGAAATTAACATTTTTTTAAATCATAATTTCTGAAAAAGTGATAGCAACATATTATGAAAAGCTGATTTTTTTAAGATAAAATTTTATTTTTTATGTGAAATAAATTGTTGAAAAATACGATTAAATTAAAGGTTTAAAAATTCATTAAAAGTAAAATTTTAATTTATAGGTCCAAACATCACCATTGAAATTCCAATTTTTTTAGCTTTAATTTGATGCAAAAATCAATTTTGTGCGGGAGGTGCACATTCCCGACACCCAAGGTATACACGTACCAAATTTGGTAGCAGTAGGTCAAACGGTCTGGTCTGTACAGCGCCAACACACACACACACACACTAGCACATACACATTGAGCTTTATTATAAGTAAAAAAAGTAAATACTTAAAAAATTTTCGAGAAATTCATAGAATGATTCATTTGAAATTCATAGAATGAACAAAAGAAAAATGATCATGCTTTAAATAGATGTCACGTGTGTTCTTGCGAAGATTTCTATGGTGAGTAATAACGATACTGTTTAAATCGATGAAAATGTATTCGCCGGAAGAAGAAATTTCTTTTTTCAAGTTGGTATGTCTGACTCTATCTTCTTGAACGAAACGAACCTGGATTGCGGGAGGCGAGAAAAGCATTGCTTCGGGAAAAAGAGAAAAGAAAACAATCGGCAAATTTCTTTTTCGCGCAAAAACATACTGCAGAGCTTTCTGTTGCAAGACCAGGCCTAAAAAGAAACAAAGACCGAGTAGAGCTAAACTGGAAAGGCAAGAAAAAAATAAATGTGCAAGAAAACTGAGAAAATTTATTTTTGGTAGGAAATATAATATCTAAATAGAATTGAAAAGGATTGAATGGAGACATTTTCCCTTTTTTCTTTGTTTATCTTTGCAAAAAGAAAGAAAAATGTAAATAAAAAATATATAAATCTGTTTGAAATTGACTTGGCTGTGCTTTTCTTCTCACACTTTAAGCATAAAGGAAAGGACTATGTTACTATTAATTTCTCAAACATTTTTAATTCGAAAATTGCAGGAAATTTTTTACAAAAACAGGAAATAGCTCGACTTGCAGATGCCCAGATGGTGTCATTTTTTAAAAAAATAGTTGAAAAGGCATATAGTCAAGGGTTTTTTGAATTTAGAAAATTCTATCGAATTTTATTTGAATCAAGGTTTTGTAATATAAATTCAGTAATCAGTAAGTTTTTGTTGAAAAATTGATACGAAAAAATACATTCCTCAAATACAGCAGTTATCAAATATTCAAGATTTTTTTTATTTTCTTGCATGTGATTGAAAGTAATATATTTTCTAGTAAAGAAAAGTTATTGCATTTGAAATTTTTCTGAAATCTTTGAATGAAAAATGAGAGTTTTTGTGATTGCGTTTGACTGTGAACAAGACAATGAGACAAATCCCATAACAACCACTTAGCATGAGATCCTTTCATGGCAATCTTAGGTTTATAGTAAATTTTTGAAGCAGTTAATTCTAGCAATTTGATTACTTCATTTCTGGAAATGAAAACAACGCTAACGTTTTGAAGAAATGCTCTGCCCATCAATCTTTTGATGAGCTGAACGTAACTGCGTTATGAAACGTCCCAATTATAGATATTTAGCTATTTTATATATTTCATTATTTTTTTTAATTTAAAAATTAAATGATCCTATACTTAAGAAAAAAAATCTTGCTTCGATTTCATTGTATCTATTGAGAAAAAAATGAATACTTGAAAATCCTTTGAATGTCGACTACGACTGATCTGATCTTGAATAAATGTTGTTCTTCGCTCAAATCGACTCGGAAGTGCGGCGGTCTCTATGAACTCAGTTCTGATCAACGCTCGAGATTCTGCTGTTCCGCCTCTGCAAATTTTGACGGAGATGTCCACAAATATTAGCTTTCAGGTAAAGTTTGGGATGATTTTGTTTCTTACGCTTTTCTTTCACTCAAACCACAGGCCTCATTTTAAACTTATTTTGTGGTTGGAAGAATAATATTTGCGGATTTGAATTTTCCCTGCTCATTTTCCCGAATGTGAAGAACGCGAATAGAAATTGTGACGTCCTGCACTCGACGGGCCCACCCTCGCTAGAAACCCAGCGTGACGCGTTTCGGGCTTCATGTGAGTTTGATGTTTTCATTTTCATTGAATGAGTCAAAATTTGATATGAATTAACAATTATATTGTGAATTTATAAGCTCCATTTCAACTACTTAGTATCCTCAGTTTTTCCGTAGTGGTCCTGAAGGATAAACCAGCGTATTCCTGCGGATGACCAAATCTGCAAGAAATCGGAAATAAATCGAATTTCAAACTTATATTTATTTTTATGAGTAAATATTCTCGATACTGTTGGAGAGGAAATGTAGTTTCACAAATGAGTCTTCTCAGATTGGGGGGGGGGATATGAGGCTTAGAGTCTCAAGGCGACAGCTGTAACTCCTTGCGCATTCTTCGTATTCAAGAAAATAAATGATTCGTCTATAAACTAAGGTAAATTTTTCTGCAACCGTAAAACTCCATTTTTAACTTTTCTCATCATTCCCCCCGGAGCGAATCATGGCGAAATCGGGCCAGATTCCCGCTGCCGTAACTGTTTTCTCTTCCGGTGACCTCATGTGAAGAAACTGAATGAATAGGAACAAAATAATATTCCTAAACATCTCCGAACCAAAATTTTTATTCTTGGCAGCGCTCAGAGAGACGGCGCACTGAATAGCTTAAAATAGGCTGTATGATTCAGATGTACTTATTTTTGCCATTTTAACAAACATTTGTTTCATTTTGAATTAAACTTCTACATCCTTAATTCACTTTCATGAAAATAATCATTATTTAAAAAATTTCAAGATACTTTCCATATATCTGTGCCAATTGAACTTCCAAATAAATAATTCAAAAGTGTTTCGATTCGCGCGCCATTCGTAAAGGAAAAAATATTCCCTTTACTTACTCGAAAGAATTCAAGAATTTCAAAGGAGGGTGAAAAGACATCCTACCTCAGCTTTTACTTTAACTCGTTGACTGCCTTGTTGAATGTCTCACAATGTTATTTATATGATCACCGACACCCCCGCGGCAGTGAAAGTGCTGACAGCAACTCATTCTAAACTCTCGAATTATTTTCAATAAAATAGCACCTACCATGATTCAAGAGCATTCAAAAACTGATTCGTAATTTCTTTTTATTTTATTGACTCGAATTCAGATAATAGCTTCAGAAAAGAAGCTTAATTTAATATATGAATCATTTTTAATGAAATTAAAGTTTATTGGAAATTTGAAATGCTCGCGGATTCATAAGATAAATAGGATTCCACATCCCAGAGTGAAAATCGCACCACTTTCTTCTTCCGCCTTTCTTCTAATCGTCTTCTTTCTAATTCCGTCTAAACTCCTCATCAAAGTATTGGAACATAAGTTGCGAAAAATTCCTAGATTTGTTCTCTTTATCGTTCTGAACTGAAATGGTGGCGTCCACAAGACCTTGTTCTGCCGCTCTGGTGTTAATGACTCTTCTTCCAAATAAAATGTTAAGAATAAAATTTGTTTCAATTGTGAAGACGGAATTCATAGAGCTTTCATTTATTTGAGCTTTTAAGCTTTAAAATTCGTCGCGTCTTCTCGTGATCGAACTTCGCAGCCCAGAACCCTCTCATCCGAAACTGCTCTCGGCGAAAAGCGCTCAGCGGGCGGAATTTGAATTTGTACGTTTCCCGATTTGATAAATTGAGCCCTTGCTTTTGTTTTTGTGATTTCGATGAAATGCTACTAACAGCGCATACGTCGATACTTATCTACAAAATGCCGTTTTATTCAGAAAATGTTTTTTCAATAATTATCTGCTGATTCTGTTTTCGTAGTATTTCAGATTAATATATCAATCAAACACTCTCCTTAGCATGAATGGTTGATATTTCGAAAATAAATAAATGAATAATAAGAAAATATAGTATTTTGCTATGCTCGAGATTTAATATGCATATTTTTGACACTTAAATATGCTTTGTAAATCCAACAATTTTCAGCAATATTCTTTACAAAACTGATCAATGTCGCTCTGTGAATATTTAAGAAGAGCTCGCAAAAACAATCAATGATTCAAGAGGAAAACTATTTTTTAGAAAACGCTTCTTTAATGAACTGAAAAGTAATTTTTTAATCATTTTTATGCTTTAGTTTTTGATTATTTCTTCATTTTTAGAAATAACTTTGCAATATTAAATTGAGATTCATTTCTACTTGATGCCTTTCATATTCGTTGAAGACCGATCAAATGAATGGTTCAATTATGAAGTTTTCAAAATATCAAAATGCCGCATTTTTATTGAAAACAAGCGAGTGTGCAAAATTTCAAAAATTTATATCACTTTAGGAAGGGAAGGAAAAATCGAACATGAAGTAATTACTCCAAAACATTTATAAAACGAAGGGAAAAATAGAAATTGCTGCTTAACTATTCATACGAAATGAACTTTATTCCCGTTGAGCCACGAGCTGCCAAATCATTCGGGCCGTTTTTTGCTCCCATTCGAAATTGGAAAATGAGTTTCGCATTCCTCGTTGCGGATCAGCGCGTTCTGGAGTTTTTTCCACTGCCAACACCGTTTCAAATCTTACCATTTGGCTATTGTGAAATGGTCTTTTCACAAAACTTTAAAATTCAAATAATGCTGTTCCAGTTTCGCGCTTCCGATGCATATTCTGCCAGTGGCTCAGTTTTGAAACTCTCGGGCTCCTTCGCAATTTCTGGCATTTTATTGGATTTTCAATTCAGTTGGTCACCTATGATCTGTTTGTAATGCCTTCAGAGTATTTTTGTTTCATGCCGTTACTTCTACCGTCGTACGCTTCTGCCTCACATTAAGAATGAGATTTCGCGTCTGTTTTTCTGAGCACTCATCATTTTCACTTCTGCAATCAATATTTTTTTTTCTAGAATAGGAAGTTCACTTCGAGAAAGGCATTTTGCTGTCAAGCAAATTCACTTTGAGTCTCGAAATACTCGACATCCGCCCTGTCAGCCCTCCCTCCTCCGGGTTGTGGGAATGCTGCGGACATTCGACCAGCCCGACCGGATGGACCGACGCATTTTCGTGCGCTCCCGGAGGCTCCGGAATACGGACTCCGGACGGGCGGGTGCGCGGAATTTCCTTCTCGCACGATAATCGCATTCTTCGCAGCGTGGACGAGACAATGAATACTTAAGTTTCAATTGCACAGCACTGCAAGCAATACTGACGAAATATCGATCTTTTGAGTGAATATAGCTTTCTTATCTCCCTCTTTCCCATCAAAACCGATTTTATTCTCTGTTAATTTCCCAAAATTAAATATTCGGAGATATTTACATAATGCTTTAATTTCCTTCAAAGCTGAAATCTTAAAAAAAGTAACGTATTGGAATATAGTATAAGTGCACTATGCTCAGTGTCGTATCAACTGACACGTTATTCATCTTCGTCGACTTTGCCCTGATTGAGAAATTGGAAATAGAAACAAGATACAAGATGCAAAGAAAGATCGAATTTAACAAATTTAAATTAAGATTCATCAGCTATCATTTCCTTTCTTTGTTTTATCATAAATTTAAATATTAATTTGAATGGATATTTGGTAACTCAATTTCTTTTGAGGGTTTTCAGTTTTTTTACTTAAAGTTTATTTTGGCTTCGAATCGTTCTCATCGCGCGATAAGAACGACAACCCATTCGGGACGAACCCGTTGTCGGAACGGGAACGAGGTCGAGTTTAAGTAAAATGAATAACCGTTGCAACAAAAGAACTCTAACCATGCACGACGATTTTTTTTTTTTTTTTAAAAATGCTACCAATGAAGAAAGAATGAGATTTCATATGCCAGATTTTTAAACTTATTTACATCAGACACAAATACATTTCATTCGAAGAATTTTAAATCTATTGAAAATGGCGAAAAAAATTCTACACTTTAAAATGGCAGAGAATGAAGTATGCTTAAAAGATCCTCCTCTAAAAGAAGAACAATTGTTTATATGGACTTCGAGAAACATTTATTTTTAAATTACATTTCTTTTAAATCTAATCTACTCTGACATTAATTGCACGCTTTAAAAATGAAAATATTAAAAAATGAAATAAAAAATAAAGCAAGTATGAATACAGCGGAAATGCAACTAATTTAACTGCGGAAACAAATTTCGTCTTTTTTGCGATGAACTTCATTTTATTTAACAAAAGAGTTTATTTGTACATGGAATTTCTGTTCTTAAAACTAATTACTTTTTGAGAAAGAATAAATGAAATGGATTTGAGTAAATATTGTTGTGAAAAAACCTGCTGATCTTAATTCTTTAATATCATGTACCTTTCAGGCATTTAATCATTTAAAAAGCCCTAAGCCGTTTTTGGAATTAATTTTGGGACTAAATTTTGACCCGATATTCAATTTTCCTAAAAGTTACCACTGTGTAAAATACATCCGCAGTTATAATTTCAGTTTTTTTTATTTATTTATTTCAATTCTTTTAATAATGCTGTAATTTTTTTTTAGTTCATGTGCTACAAAAATCTGCTTTAAGGATTGAAGTGAATTCATTAAGTAGTTTGTTTAATACTAATAAAATTCCTCGTATTTGTTCTTCAAAACAAGATAGCATTTTAGTCCAGATACAAATTAAATGATCAGTTACTTAAAAATTAAGCATATATATTCTTTTTTTTCCATGCAATTCCCAAAAATATTATCCATCGAAAATTATTCTTGCACCTCTTAAACAATCAAAAAATGAATTTTTTTAATGAAATAATTTAACCACCATAAGATTTTCTCCCGTAATTTTCCAAAAAGTATATGAAAGCAATTTTTGCAATTTGCACAATTTTTGCTTTGCAAGTTTTTGTTTGCAAGGCATCAATAGTTTGGGGAAAACGATATGCAAATCTTATTTTTCTTCATTTTTCATTATAATACTAGCAGACTTTGGAGACCAGCCGGTAAGTCAGACTTAATGCTCGTTAAAAATTTCAGTTTTATTAAACTTGTTTTTTAAAAGTTTCTTTCTTTTAAGCTGTGAATTTTGATAGTTATGTAACTCGTTCAAACCATCATAAAGACCCCAAATCATTGTGTACATTTTATCTCTAAAATTTTACGTCAGAAACCGAGAAATTTTATCTTTGAATTAAAGCGAGATGATTAAACTGATATCAATATAAAAATATTTTATGTTGAAACCTAGTACTTTTTTTTAATACGCGTACTGAAATCGAGGTGTTCAGCATTTAAGTCTAGTGTACAAAAAAAAAATGTGTTAGGAAGAGAAGTTATCTAGAAAGTTACTCAACAGTTTCTCTAAATTCATCATAAAATTCAGTTTTTAGTTACACATTTTAAAGTATTTAAACTATTAAATAACAATATTTTATTCTTTTCTTTTTATAAACACACTTCAAAAAATGATGAAGTCTAAATTTAAAACAGCCCTTTGGTCTTGAGGAATTATTTTGAGAAAAATTCTGGACACTTCCACTTTTAAATGAGTGAATGGACGCTCCTGTCTTCTGTTATCCAATCCGATCGATTTGTGAAGTTCCGAGAAGAATGGCGCAGAGTGATCGACATTTTCATAATTTTAGGCCAATCAGTTTTAAGAAACATTGCGTTCTGATTCAGTGGTATGATTTTTAACAGTCAATAAAGTGTTCCACTCTGAGTGCACAGTGGTGTCGTATTTTTATAGAATAAGTTAGTTTTAATTACAGCGCAACTCTTTTTATTTAAAATAGTATGTTTCAAGAATATTCTGTTAAATACGATTTGCAGAGCTAAGGACCTAAATAAAACCTAAATGTTCGTGATTTATTACAGCATTTATTGACTCAAATTACATAAAATATAATTATCAACTTCATTTAGATCATTTTAGCACATGCATTTCTAATATTAATGATAAAAAAATTAGCTCTTAGACCCTGAATTAAAAGGATGTATAACCCATTGATCATGGGTAAAAATTGTTCTAAATAAAATATTTAACCAACGATAAACCATGTTTGCATTCAACAATGCTGATTCATGGAAACAATAATGTAGTTATTGGAAAGTTCACAGGAAACCTTGACCTGCATTTATATTTTAGCAAATATTATCATGTCAGAGCATGATGTTGATTTGGGAATGATGTTTGTGGCGTCAACAAAAATCCATAAGCGAAAAATAAGAATTTTATTATATCTACGAGCATTTGGGAAAAAAAATCACCTTTTAATAACGCGTTGTCATCGCATTTACAAAAGCTCCGATATAAAAGAATAAGTGATGGACTACAACAAATAAAACATAGAAAAATGTAACTTTGAGCACGTGATGATATGAAATGAAATAAATAGGAAATATGATATATTTTTTTTAACGATAAATGCGAGACAAAGTTTTTTGGATCGTTTGCAATGCTAAAGTGACTCATTCAACGAAGCAATTAAAATGAAAAATATATATATAACTGAACTTGCACGAGCACGTGGTGCTTTGCCGTTCAAGAAATTATGTCCTGACATGATACATTGAAATATGCATAGCACATTTCATTGAAATCTTTTTCTCTTTTTTTCATTTCATACAGACACTTGCTAAAAATGACACTTTTCTAGGTTTGAAATAATGTTTAATCATTTTTTTAAATTTGAGCTTCCGTCAATGTGATGGGAACGCAAGGGTTGAATTTTTTCTCATTGATACGTAAAGAGCTCATTTAAATTGAATATTCATAATTTTATTTTTATTTTATCTGAAATATATTGTTAAAAATTAGGATTAAATTATTTTTTAAATATTAATTAAAAATAGAAAATTATTTCTTTTTTTTGCCTCTACTATCTTATTTTGCAAATATATCTGGTAATAATTTTGTCTGTAAAAGATTTGAAATATTCTAAATTCTGCAAAACACCACGGTCATTTTTTGAAAAACGAATGGTCACCAGCTTTTTCGTTTAAGATGCATAAAATACTTTTAATTTCAACATGGATTTTGCACCAATTGACTTTCCCGCTGAAATAAAAGTTTTAAAATTTGCCTTTCAGTTTAAATAATTTAATTAAATGACTTTCCTTTCATTTAATATATTTTTCTCACTAAAAATTTTTCTTGCTCTAGCAACAAATTGATTCTTGTGAGAAAAAAAATATTTACTTTTTACTTTGCTTTCTTGTAAGAAATAGTTGGCTTCATTATAATGTATTATGATTTAATTTCCATCACTTTAGTATATAATTATGTTTATTATTTTTTATTATATACTTCATTATATCCACTATTTTTCCATATATTTATTACACACTGAAGTGACAAAAGTCATGGGATAGCAATATGCAAATATACAGATGGCAGTAGTATCGCAGTGAAAAAGTATAAATGCACAGTTCGTTTTCCAGAGCTTTCATTTGTGTTCAAATTATTCATGTGAACAGGATTTTCATGATTTATGGCGGCACGACGAGAATTTACAGACTTTGAACGTGGAATGTTAGTTGGAGCTAGACACATGGGTCATTCCATTGCGGATATCGTAAGTGAATTCAACATTCCGAGATCCACCGTATCAAGAGTGTGCCGAGAGTATGAAATTTCAGGCATCACATCTTATCATGGATAGCGCAGTGGGCGACCACCTGCACTTAACGACCAAGACCGCCGACGTCTGTGTAGAATGGTCAATGTTAATAGACACGCAACACTTCGTCAAATAACTGCAGAAATCAATGTGGGACGTACGAGGGACGTATCCGATAGGACTGTGCGGTGAAATTTGTCTTCCTTGGGCTATGACAGTAGAAGACCGACTCGAGTGCCTTTACTGACAGCACGACATCGCCTGCAGCGACTCTCCTGGGCTCGTGGGCATATCGACTGGTCCCTAGACCAGTGGAAAACCGTGGAGGGGTCAGATGAGTCACGATTTCAGTTGTTATGAGCTGATGGTAGAGTTCGAGCGTGGCGCAGACCCCACGAAGCCATGGACCCAAACTGCCAGCAAGGCACTGTTCAAGCTGGTGGTGGCTGCATAATGGTTCCGGCTGTGTTTACATGGCATGGACTCGGTCCTCTGATGAAACTAAACCGATCATTGACTGGAAATGGCTATGTTCAGCTACTTGCAGATCACTTGCAGCCATTCATGGACTTCACGTACCCACACAACAATGGGATTTTTATGGATGACCATGCGCCATTTCACCGGGCCAGAACTGTTGGCGATTGGTTTGAAGAACATTCTGGACAATTCCAGCGCATGATCTGGCCACCTAGATCGCCCGATATGAATCCCATCGAGCATCTATGGGACATCATCGAAAGGTCCGTTCGTGCCCAAACTCCTGCACCATCCACACTTTCACAATTATGGACGTCTATACAGACAGCATGGCTCACTATTCCTGCAGAGGACTTCCAACGACTTGTGGACTCCATGACACGTCGAGTTGTTGTACTTCACAGTGCGAAAGGAGGACCGACACGATATTGTCATCCCATGACTTTTGTCACTTCAGTGTATAATTTTCTAATAATTTTTCAAATACAATAATTTATTTGAAAAATCCTGATACTAAATTTTTTAAACGATAGTATTTTGATTGGAATTTAAATCACCATATAACCGCAAAATTGATTTTTTTCAAATAATAATACGCCTAATAAATTTGATATTATATTTATTGAAGATCATTTCGTGTTGTCAAAAAAAGCAGTTTTAAATAGTTCTGCATTATTTACTCATGGCATAGTGGCCGGGAAGAAATGTTTCTAGTGAGTCAGTCGGTTGAGTGGGACGGATAGTTTTTAATGAAATCTATAGATCAATTAAAACAATTCTTTACTTATACAATTAAAAGATTACAATGAAATAAAAATAGTCATTTGCTTTTTTTTAATAAAGATGATTTAGCAGAAAATAACCTATTTTTTCAATGTGAAAACATTTTACATGGAGTTAATGCATCTTGATCACATGAGGAATCCAACATAGAATTCGCTAGTTTCCAAAACTTATGATTCAGATAAACTTGAATGATTTGTCTGAGAATAGCTATTCATTCCTGCGATATTGATTTGATCTTTAGGAGGATAATCTTGTGGTTTTTTAAAAAAAACATTTCTTTAAATTTATCACTTTTGTGTGTCGTTTTTGGTGAAAGCTCCCAACAACTCTTGGATTTCATTACGACAGGGCAGGTTACTTGGGTTCCCTTTTTAATCATTTATGACCTTTGGTGCTTTTAATGACAACAAAGGCAATTTCATTCTACGACTGTGGCTTGTTCTGTTTTTATTCTTATTTCTTTCTTATTATTCATTTTTTTCTTTTTTAAAATTGTTATTAACTTGTGGGGTCATCTGTCAACGAGAGAAACTAAAAAGTAAATACATTTGAAAAAAAAACTGTACAAAATATATGTTGATATCGAAGATAGGGAATATGCATTTGGTATAGACATAATAATATTATATTGTGTAAGATCAGGCAAATAGCTAATTGTATGCAGTCATTTTTTCTAATCTAAAGGGCGGGGGAAACCCAGCTTGTTCCTTTGATAACTTATTTATTTTTGTTAGATTCTAAAAATGCAATCTGAAAATTATTCCTTTTTTTTTACCCCGAACGGATTGATGAGGCTTTTAATATACAATATTGTTGCTAGTAAGCATTTTTTAAATTTATCTATTCCTTGCATATATTATAATATTAGCTTTTGATCTCAATAGCATTTATAAGTAAAATTATTGCAGAAACTGGGACTGAAAAGCATGAATAGCTGCTGTCAATTTATTGTAAGTCCCTTTTGAAACATGTATTTTTACCAATCTGTAGGAAAAAGAATGGTAGATATTTTATAATTCTTTTTAAAATATGTGATAATATTAATTCCTCCTTCCAATTAAAATAAATAAAGAACGAAAAGTGATATTAGAGCATTATGTTTATTGTGAAAAGTAAAGTTTATTATTCATTCTTTTATGAAATAAAGAATTCTTAATTTTAAAGGCTATTGCTTACGGTTAAAATAAATTTACGCTTTTGTAGCGAAACCGTTTTTCAAGTAGAACAAAAAAGGCTTCTTTTATGCTTTTAATTTTGATAATAATAATTTCTTTATCATTTTCTGATTCCCGAATTTTCAAACGATAGTCAGTTTGGCTAAAAGGGAAATAAATTGATGAGCAAGCATTTCAGAATGTAACTTTTAAAATTTCTTATTTCGGTTTTCTTCTTTTTCCCAAATACATACTAATTTTTTGGAAGGGGGGGGGGTAAATGCTGATCTATAGTCCAATGTTAATTTTAGAAGAAAAACTTATAAATTTGATTCTTATAATCTGAGTATAAATGTACAATAATTGCTGTCCAATTTTAAATTTTCAAGAAAGAATAATACTCGACCTATCGAGAAATATAAAACATCGTGAAAACATAAACATGATAGTTAATTTTAAAAATGGATTTGGCCGTGTAGATTTAGAAGGAATATTTAGAATTTGGTATGTGATATTGGGTCGAATGTTTTCCATGTGCAGAGGGGTTGAAATGAAAGTTGCCCCTGTTGGGGGCATGCGGGCGGAAAAACGAGTCGTTGCCTTACCTTCATATTTCAAAGATATGCATTTTAGGCAATGGGCAATAGATTGGTAGGATAAAAAAAACCATTTCAAAAAAGACCGCTTTGTGAAATGTGGCAGTACCCTCTCTTTAAGGTAATGACAAGAAAACATAACACTAACAACAAAGAGAAAATACGAGGTGAAAATATAATAAACTTTGCTATGCAACACAAACTTTCGTTACCACAGAGATTTTATCGAAACACAAGAAAAACAGCAAACAACGCTTTATAGATGGTTTTCAATGTGCCGGCATTACTTCAAGTGAGCTGCAAAATTATAAACCAGAAGTGAGATATTTAAAACTGATACCAATGAAGGTAAGGCACGAGGTTTAAAGTTGAGTTTGGAAAGATATTTTGTATTACAGCAGTATACATTTGGAATATTCATAAAAATATGAAGACTCAATAACCAGTTTTGAAAATTTCGATAAAGATAATTCACTTGTAATTTTTCCCCGCGGTCGAGGGCTAGCCTAATGGAGTGGTTAGAGCGATGGCAAAGTTTTCAAATGAAAATCGACCTTACCAAATGCCGAGAAGCAAAAGATTGCGCGACAGATTTGGAGTTTGCCAAAATTTGGGATATGTCGCCAAAAATTGATTTTACATTCAGATTTTTCCCAAGTTACGTGGTTCATGTTGCGTATATTTGTTTCGATAAGAAAAATACGCTTAGCGCCCTCTCTTTACATATATATTAGCTCTTTCGTGCTGACAAGTTATTGATGTAGTGGATAGACTCACATCAGGTCCATTTTAGTTTTGGTAATCGAAGTTCGGAGCTCACTCTGGGTGAGAATGCATACATTTTTTACTCTTGTTTAAAAATTCATAAGAAAAGTTTTAAAATCTTTCCAAAAAATAGTTTTGATAATTGAAGAGAACAAAAATTTATTCTGAAAAAAGGGTAGATTTTAGATAAATGAAGAACATTTCATATTCGAATGATCTCTAATAATCTCCGGTGAGAATGTACAGTAGATATTAATTGACTCTATCCGGGAAGCAGGATTCGAATGAGCGAATGAAAAGAAGACGCTTGAGAAGTGCGAAATTGAGTCCGTTCTGTAAGGAGTCGGAGGGAAATTCCTTAGTTTTAATTTTTTTTTATCCCAGGTTCGAATCTCAAACAGGATGAGAGTATATTCTTTTGTTTGAAAATTCTAAGAAGGCTATACATTACTTACAGATTTTTTAAAAAAATAACATTAAAAAAATTTCCTGAAAAAATGAATGGATTTCAACACATAAGTAGAATTTCGAATTTCGATTTAGAATGACAATTTTCCATAAGAATACATTCTGTATATTCCCAGACGTCAATCTGTGAAGTCGGATAGAATTTGGCGAAAGAAGAACATAAGCATCTCGCGGCGTCATCCGAATGCCCAATGCAGTGGGTCGAGTCGCGGTTCGTCCCTTTTATTTATGGTATACCGAAATCAAGTCTCGCATTGGCTAAGAATGTTTTTTTCCCATCTTGTTTTAAAATTCTAAAAAAAATTAATGCTTTTGAAATTTAAAAATTAATTAACAAGAATAAAGAATTTCTGCTAAAAAAGGAATGGATTTCAATAAATAACGAGAATTTCAAATTTGACGGAATTCTGATACGCTTCCATTGGAATGCATTATAAATGCTTTCAGATATCATTCTGAGAAGTCAGATAGGAATGAGTGAGTGAAAAGAAAAAGCATCACAGATGCGCAGACCCATTTGTGGTGCACAGGGTAAATTTGCATCCCTCACAGTTCTAGATCCCTTCAGTTTCAAATTTGTATCCCTGGATGTTTTTACAACTTGTGTTTCAGGATTCTAAATCCTTTTTAAATATTTTTTATAGTTAAAAAGAACAAAAATTTACACTGAAAGAAGAAATAAATTTGAATAAAAGGAAATTCCCTATTCGAATGAGCTCTGACAATCTTTCATAGGAAAACATTGTGCATGTATTCCGACTTCCACCTTGGAAGCCGGAGAGAGACGAGGGAGTAAGGGGAACAGGCATCGCAGACGAAATCTTGGTTTTGTCGGTCAGTCTTAGCTTTGGTATCCCAGGTTCGAATCCCGTCCCGGGTGAAATCTTTTTCCAAATTTGTTTTAAATTTTAAGAAAGTTCTAAAATCTATTCACATATTTTTTTAAGCGATGAGAACAGAAATTTCTGCTAAAAAGTGATCGATTTTCAATAAATACCGACTCCTTTCAAAATCGAATGAACTCTGACAATGTTCCATAGGAATGTATTTCGCATATTTCCAGACATCCATTTGAGACGTCAGTTAGAAATGAACGAATAAACATAACTAATTCAGTTTCGGTATCCCAAGTTCGAATCTTACGTTCGGTGAGAATATATTTTTCTCAGTGTAGTTTTAAATTTAAGAGAAAGTTCTAAATACTTTACAAAACATTTTTTTGTAGCTAACAAGAATAAATATTTCTACTAAAAAAAGAACGATTTTATACAAATAACGAGAATTTCTTATTCGAATTCAATTGTCTTTAATCCACTGTGGTATACGTCTTTTACTTCCACGGTTGCTTTAATAGCAAAATTGCCAGTTTCTTGGAAACTTTTGATCATTCGCCTCAGTGCCCGGAGTTTTATTGGATCTTCACGCAAAGACTTCCGCCCTCAGTACAAGCGACGATTTCTGGCCGCGTCAGGGCTGCTCTGGCGAAAGGACATCAGCAGCGACGCCCGCTCCGGCAACGAGAGAACCATTGCCAAGGCCTGAGGATTGTCGGAACCTCAGAGGCCAGCTGTTCAGCTGAAACGAACGACTTTTTCTTCGCCCATGAAGCAAATATTATTCGCCAGCACAGCTCGCAGCACTGGGGCGATCTCCTTCAGGTGTGCGCATTCTCTTCTTGCTGGCGAAATCGGTGTGTTAGTCATGCGGCAGTGGTGATTATTACAGATACTCTCGTATTCTACCCTTCATTGTTAAGGTCTTATTTCATATTCGTCACTTTAAATTGATAGCAGTGCCATATTTCGACTAGCGGACTTTCTGTGGTTTCTATTGCACCATTTAATAACCCATTCCTGAAATGTATATGCTCTAAACATGAAGGCGGTGCTTCAACTGGTCGTCTCGTCAGGACATCCCAAATAAGAATGCTATAATTTGAATCATCCTGTATATAAGAAATCTAAAACGATATAACTTTTAAAAATATTTAAATATCATTCCTCGTATTTAGGACATAAAAATGATATGCAAAATCCTTTTGTAGGTAAGTTATATTGTATAGAAATTTATATTTACTTATTTATAATTATAAGTCGTATTATGTCTAATTCAATATATAGTAATATATAGCAATTTCTTCTTAATAGCAACTTGTACACTAAATAACAAAACCTATTTAACGAACTTTTTTAATCTCTTCAAAAATAAGTTGTCATATAAGAAATACTTTGTACAATGCATTAAAAAAACATGATAAAATGGCCAATTTTCGGAGCCAGAAATAATATTGTTCAGAGAATGGCAATCTGTCTGCATACATACGAAGAACGAAGAATACATGTAAATGTAAATTCTAATTAGGATAGCGCATTTTTTATTATTTCATCCTAATTTATTTCCAATGATATAGCCTCAATTTTTAGAATGAATCAAAGCCGTTTTTATGAATTCTTTTTATTGATTACAACTTTTGTACTAAGAGAATGAAGGGTTTTAATTAGAAACCCTTAATGAATACAGAACGATGAATAAAACATATGGTGCATGTGTATAGAGAAGTGGTCTGAAGAAAACTGAAAACAACGATCGGTTTATTGAACGAATCAACGAAATCAAAATAAAAGACGAATCATTCTACTATAGAAAAAATAAAACTTCAAACTTAATTTTTTTAATGAATTGTAAAAACTTTACACAGGCCTTTCTGGTGCAGGTTTAGTTAATTGTGATATGCTAAGGGTTAATTAAATTAAATTGTTCTATTGTATCATTACATGGATATCTCACATAAAATGAAATAAATGCAATTATGTGTGCAGAAATCTCAAACCCACAGCTGAAACTACTGCTCTGATCTCGAGTCTAGTTTCGGTCACTCCATCAGGATCACATATTTAAGGAAAATGGTATCCATGATCACATATCTAGTGACATAAAATTCAATAAACAGTAAAGATACTTATCCAGAGAACAGCATTTTAATTATTTAGGAAGATATTTATCCTTTCTTGGGCGTCAAACTGTTATATTTGGCAATATCACTTTAAAAAAAATTTCGATTACCTATAGTGGATAAACTTTGACAAAAACAAGGCAATAGGCTTTACATGATTATTTTTCAATCGAAGCCCAAACAATTACGTGGCGTTCACCAGGCGATTTATTGGGGGCTTCTCATCTGACCCGGAAATGCTCATTTGGCAGAGAATGTTGTCTGAGAGGAGGGCGCTGACGCATTTCATCGCCAGCGAACCCTGACATTCTGAACATTTCTGTTAATGGAAGTTTTATGTAACCTTCAATCACACAGCGTGCTCGGATCGTTCGACTCTTGCACAGGTGGTGATATCTTTCCCACTTGAAGTGCATCGTCGGTGAGATGCTTTCTCTATTACTTCTTTATAAAGGTGCGATTTTTTCTTTCGGTTGCTTCAAATGAAACAAGAACCAAGCACGAAGAACATGGTCATTCAATTCAGCTAATTGATATATTATCCATTTTTGCTCTCTTGCATGCCGAATATAGATAAACTACTGTATTTACTGACAAATTTGGGTTCTATAGTTTAATGAATATCCATGTTTTAAACTTCCTCGATTTCCATGTTTTAAACATTTTTAAAAGACATCTGTCTACCCGTGCACCTGTTTGCGAAAAACATAACTCAAAAGGGATGAAATTTGATGCGCACTCTTCTCTAAATGTGTAGATTTCTATCAAATTCTGAACAAAATATATTTGATGGAAGTTTGTGCTTTCGGCTGTCCAAATATAAGTTCGCTACAACTAAAAGGCGAAGAGAACCTACATAGATAAAATTCAGTACACAGATTTAACATTGATGCAATGGATTCTTATAGAATTTTGAGCAAATTCCAACAAAGGGTCTGTTGATCTGTATTTTTAGAAGGATGTAAGCGCGATAACTTTAAAGCAAATATATCCAATTTATGCATTCCTTGGTCAAAAGGAGAAAAAAAGAGAAAGGGATGGATGGCTCTGTACAAATTCTTCATTCTTATTTTATCTTCAACGCCATTTTAAAGTTCCTATTTTTTTCCTGGTCATTTTTTCTTTTAACAGTGTTTTAAAAAGTAATTCCTTGAAGATGGACATTTCAGCATGTACTAAAACGCATCATAAAGGAATGGAAACTTCCAAACAGATGCCTATTTAGATTTTCAATTCCAATAATTTATTAATATCTCCAATTCAACTTTGAGGTTCATCTTTGGAAATGAATGGAGCGAAACAAATTCTGCAGATTGAGTAAAAATATTATCTAATAACTCAGATGAGTGGTCTCTCCGAAAAACTCTCCAATTCTCTTGTAAACTTGCTCGCATAGTGTTAATTGCATGCCATTGGCTGCCAATATTTACAAAAAAGTCTTTAGCGTTGAATCTTTGGCGACTAATGGCTAGAATGAGGTTAATGGACAATAATCAGAACTGTACTTTAGATTTCTTTTTTTCTGCACAGAATGAAATCAAGAGTGGATCCAGAAATGCAAGTGTAATAACAAAATCACGTAAGGAATTTCCTGAATTTTAGTCGAGTATTTTTGAGTTTCCGCATTACATGTTAGTGAAAGTAGAGGCCGATAAGTGGCCAACTTGTTGATTAATTTCGTTCCACATTTATCTGGTAACTTCATTTAGATGTTAAATCCTAATCATGTTAAGGCAGATGCATAGACAGACGTTCATAAATGAATTTCGTTGAAAATCTGATGGAAGTCTACACATTTGCTGTAAAGACCCTGCATCAAATCTTACTCCTCTTCAAAGCAGTATTGAATTGTCCTGTTCATTGACAGGCAGGCAGGGCGTCTAAAACGTGTTTTTTGAATTTGGGGAGGTCTAAAACGCGGAGATTCTCGCATTTTAATTCTTTAAATAAAAATCTCGAATTTTAATTCTTTAAATAAAAATCTCGAATTTTAATTTTTTTATAGTAAAAATTTTCTGACAGTACCAAATTCGGTGAATAGGGGATGAAGACACAGATTACTGCAGATAATTAATGAGACAGACGCATTAAACAGAAAACTTCATTCCAGTTTCAATATTTACTTGGATCCAAACCTTTTGAACCTTTGCCAACCTTTACATCGATCTCAAGCTTGTCGAAAGAACATTGAATTTCCTGATTCTCTTCCTTCTTCAGTCGGCCACAATATGTTTGGTGTTCTCAAAGCAAAGAAACGCTCTTTTTAATGGAAATCAAAATTTCTGAAATAGTAAAATGGTCAACAAGGGCCAAATAGGGGAAAAAGAACACACGCATATTTTTTGATGCTAAAATTCTCTTCACGATTATTATTATGTTGTGAGTCTGGGGATTATCATTTAGAACTTTGGATTGTGGGAAAAATCAGTCAGACCTTTCACAGTTAGCACTGTCTGATCGCTCATGAAGAATGGATGAAAAAGCACTCCAGAATCCTATAACAAGTAATAAAAAATATATATATTTAAAGTCAATTTCTACTTAGATCAACAAAGATTTTTTTTATTTTAGTTATTTTCATTTAATAATTACAATTAATACAAATAATTGATCAAAAAGTTACTGATTTTTCACAAGAATTGAACTCGCATTCTTGCCCTTCACGGGAAAAATACTTAAGTCCTTGCATTTTACAGATTGAGCTGGTGATTTTAATTTCCATTACAAACTGATCAAATTCTATTTAAACTATTAAAAATTAATTTAATTGAATGAATGAACTAATATTTTT
>JAOUZG010020860.1:509197-520264 GCA_026289955.1 Argiope argentata
AAAAAAAAAGCAATAACCGTTGTCTTGATGCCTAATTTCAGCGTCCTGGGATTCTGCTGGCCAGATGGAGACAGGTTGCTCGTCGATCTCTCTGCTCTTCTGCCAAAAAATGCGGAACGGACCGAGAATCACTCTTTTCTACTGTGCAGATCTTTCCCTTTTTCAGGAACTTTTTTATTTCCCTACTGAAGCTAAGTGTCACTTGGGCAAAGTAATTTGTAAGGATTCCCTTTCATTCTAAAATGCTGAACCCCAGATGAACCCTTGTGCCCGATTAAGACGAATCCTCCCCATAAGAATATTTCGCATCTGTGTAATTTTCTGGTGCTGTTTTGCTTAATTTACAATGATATTTTATCACATCTCTTCAATCCACGAGGCCACGATCGAACACCGCGCTGTCTTCTCGGCATGCATTGGCTGGATCAACGTCACAAACGAAGCAACAGTGCCATTTTAGCGAATCAAATGGCGGTCACATTTGGGACACTTCTTAAGAAAGTTAACGGATAAAATAAATTAGTCCCATTACTTATTTCATACAAAGCTGGAAACAAAACTTCCTTTATACTTCCTATACGACAAAGTAAGAACGCTGTTACAAACAAAGCAACAAAAAGTAAAGAAAGTGAAAAACACAAACATAAAAAAACAAAGTGAGTAAAGTAATAAATTCATAAACTTTATCAATATTTCACAATTAAAAAAATATTAATGAGCTATTAAATGAAAATTTATATATCATAATTGTTTTAATGAAACTAGGGAATAATGGCTAAATTCATAAAACAGTTTTAAAATTGTATAAAAATATGTAATTGAAAGTCTCAATGCGAATCAAATATTGATTTGCAGTTGCTTTAAAGAAAAGAAATTATCAATACAATGGAGCATTTAATTTTTAAACCAAGGGCCAATTAAACCAAACCAATTTTAAACCAATGGAATTTTAAAAAATATAAAAATAAGGTAACATTATCATTTTCACCTTATGTCGACTGAAAATTCTTTTGAATGACAATAAAACTGCTTAAAAATAAAGGAATTAAAAAAAAGAAAAATTCGTTTAAACAATAATTCTCTTAATAATACAATAAGTTTCTGTCGCGCTAGGTGTGCTTGAAAGGATTTAAAATTTGTTCAGAGTACTTATTGTTAAAGAACCAATTTTATGGATTGATGCTAAGACAAAGTTCAAACAGAGTGAGATATTTCTCATCTAATCCTAAATAGAAAAATAATATTCTCATATTTTCATTATATAACTAAAATATCATTGTATATAAAGCGTAAATATATTGTTACATTAAATATCTGTAGTTTGTCTTAGTCAGAGCTCAAAACACTTTGAACTCTATATTCTACGACAAACATAAGAACAATGAATAAGAAGAGACAAAAAAGATAAATATTAAATCCAAATTTTAATATCTATCTAAGCAAATTTATTTTTGCATTTTTTTGCATTAAACACCATTTTTTAAGGCATCACGTAACAGAACTGTTGGTTGATAATTACATAAATGTGGGTGATATTTCTATAAAATGGGCCTCCTTGTTTAATAATCGGGCTGTCGGTACTTTATAAACATTTGTAATCCCTCATTTGCACAAGTTTCTTTTCCAACGAAAAGTGAGAGGAAATTTCTGCCTGAATGAACTTGCGCCGTAAATAAACTGCAGTTTAGGGATATAGACAATTCCAATTTTTCCTATAATGTTATATTATTTTTGTATTGATTAGTTGGGAATAATTTCGAAACTCTCTTGAAATGAAAACATTGTCCTCTTTATAAATTCCTTTTTTGTACATTCGCATTCATAATAATTTATTAGGCAGAAGTAATTATTCATGCAGAAGCTCTTTTGCGACGGCATGTTTACGGCCACAACTGGATCAGGAGAAATGCAGTTTGGGAAGTTTATTATATGTAGATTATGATACCTATTCTATTTCTTAAGCAGACATTATCATTTATCTCGCATAAAATAACAGTCGGGAAATATGCGACATCTTTTTCAGTCGTGAATAGAGAAAAGAAAGAATGATGAAGTTATCTCTTTCACAAATTCTTTCAAACTTTACTCATTCGAATTTTCTATTATTAAAAATAGCTCTTCATTTTTAGAGATTTGGATGAATTCCAAAAATAAGTTAGTTGCGGTAAACTATTGCCCTTTGTTTTGAGATATGTTTATTAGGAAGTAAAAACTTGTTTTCCTGTAAAAGAAAAAGAATAATGTGAAATTTTATAGTGGGCATTAGAAAAAGTGAGAAGATAATCAGGGAGTTCCTTGTCTTTCTAATATATCAAAACAAAATGCTGCTATTGGCGCCTTTTCATATAACCAGGAAAAAGGACTTGAAATTTAAAATATCCTCTTTAATTGTTTTTCAAAAACTGACAAAAATATCTTACTAAATGCACTGAAGAGACCTGTGAAGGATAGCACATGAAATAGGATAGAACATCGCCAGAAAATATTTTCAAAGAAAAGACCAATATACAGAAAAGAAATATATGCCAAGAGAAGCGTTCGGAGAAAATGTGGTTCAAAAGTAAGTTTCCCTTATGTAGCTCCTTTTAATTGAACAGAGATAGCACAACTACCCTCAGTAATTTGCAACATTTACACAACTCATTTACAGAGAATGGTAAGGACTTGGCAAGTCCCGAGGTGCTTATCCCGGGAGTATCCAAGCTTTATCCCGAGGTATCAGAAGAAGAAACAAAACTGCTTTCCGCTCCTTGTAATTTTGAAGAATCCTTTATTATAACAGAAATTGAAAAAACTTCCTAAAAACAAATCCTCTGGTTATGAGGATATTGATTCCCTAGACATCTCAATTATTCTCAGCAACTTTCCAGAACTATTAACCACGTTCAAGAAACAAATGTCTTTAGCTTAAAAAAATCCCAACTTCTTTTAAAACGGGATTAATAGTTCTCTTTCACAAAAAGGGGGAAAGAAAAAATCGATTGAAATCTTATAGACCCATTTCTCTCCTTCCGACCTTAGTTAAACTACCATAAAAATTACTATTCCCAAGAGTTAGTTTTACTCTTAATAAGCAGCAAGTGTTACACTAAAACTGGTTTGTTTTCAAAGAAGTAAAATCAATTAATCATGCAATTCAGAAATTGATGGATGATATGAACGAGGTCAAGGAAATAGAAAATTACGTTATAGTTATTCCTATAGACATCAAATGTGCTTTTGTCAACTTAAAATATGACACTCTAACGAAAAGATTCAGTATGCAAAAACAAATCTCCGAAACTTTAGTGAACATCTTTTCCGATCTCAAAGTGGCAATTCAGACAAGTAACGGTCCTGCGTTATGGAAGCAAACACAAGATTGTCCTCGAAGATCTAGTACATCTCTTCTTTTTTTGGAATATAGGGGCAGATTAAATTTTAAAATCAGATTTCCAAAGAGAAATCCATTTGCAAGCATATACAGACGACTTTGCATCTGCCATCAACGGGAGATCTCATGCAACAGACTCAGCATTTAACACTTTTAAAATGTGAACCTTCAAAGATCCATTTGAAATATCAATTGAAAAATTACAATGCTTTTAGGAAAATTATCGAGGGAACACCCAATCTCTAAGAAGAACTTCCACTCTCAAATATTTGGGAGTAATAATAGATGAAAATCTAAATAGCTCATATACAGGAACAAGTGTCTGAGGCTAACATCCAACTTTGCCGCAAAGCAGGTCAGAAGTTCAGAAGAAACTCACATCAAAGAATCGCCGAGATGATGCACCGCCATGGAGTAAGATCTTCAACCGTCATCATCTCCCAGGTTGGAGAAAAAAATTATCAACTATTCCTCCTATTACTGGATCATATCGCACAATACTAACAGTAGCTTTGCAAATCATTACAGGCATCATGTCCTTTCACTTGAAAGTTCAACAAGAAGCCCTCAATCAATCAATATCACATGCTTGAAGATGTAACATGTTATCCAAGAGAATTTGAAGAAAAAGCCCACTATCCACCCTTCATTCTGCACAGACGGATCTAAAAAAGCCCTTAGTAATTTCATCATCCAAAAAAAAATCATAAACTTGATTAAACAGCAATTTTTTTATCATAAGCATGATAAACAGATTGGTCTTGAACTCATTGGTCTTGAAGAATTGTTACAGTTAGATTAACCTTATCATTTTTAGGATATTATTTAATAAATCTCGCATTTTATTCATAATAAATCCTTTAACCCCCTCAATTAATTAATTTTTATTATTTCTTTATATTTTCCCTCATACTGTACATTATCATGTTCATTCATCCAGCTTTATTTCACTTCAGATATTCTTCATTCTTGTTTTCAACATTTATTGTTTTGTTTTATGTTTTCGTAATTTTTCATTTGTTTGTTTCTTTCCAATTGATTGCTGTGCAATTTTTTTTTCATTTCTAATAAAGTTCACCAGCCTATACCAAACCAAAAAGGGGTTATCTGAGCCCTAGAAACGGAGATTTGGTGTGGTGTTAAGATGTTTAGTTCGGACGATTAAATTCGACCACAAGTCATCCATTGAATTTTGAATTACGGTTCGCGATCTCAGAAAGCGAAAGAGAGTCGAGTCTCCACGAGTTCATTTCATGTCGTTACCATACACGAAATGAAATCGAACTGAACTTCAAAATTCAATCAGATTTACGATTTACATGATGAAAAAGTATGCTAAATTGTATCCATATAGATCCGAAGAAGATGTGGTCACTTTCATGCAGAAGAAGGATTAGTTTCTATATTTTGATTTCATCCAAAGTTCAATAGAAAGTTCTAAAAATGATTAAAACACCACATATTGACTTTAAATGCTACATCCGTCGAACGGACTGATTTTTAAAAACTCCTGCTTATAGACTGATTGTACATCGAACGTAATTCGAAAACTCATTTTTTATTCGGCTGATATTACGCATGAAAAAATTTCGATGAGGGCACTATAATACTTTCCCTCATGCACTTCAAAAACGAGAAAGTAACTACGCCCCTAGTCAAGGGAATATTTATTTCACACTGACTCGGCAGGCGCGTGCATTAAAATAACCACGAATATAAAAAACGTGATCTCAGAACTTCAGGCGACATCTGGAGCTCACCCACCGAAGGGCGGATAACAAAGCAAAGCAGAAATTTCCAGGAGTGGAATGAGAAAAAGGGGCGGCGGAAAGAGGAAGTGGATGACTGGAAAGACCCAGAAAGGTCGGGAACGTCCCGAGTCTCTTCCTGGCACGAGAAAGAATCGCTTCGGATGATGTGCGATTGGCTGGAAACGCAGTGTCCACTGTGAATATCTTTAGAATTCGCAAAAGGATTATATTCAAGAGATTAATAAATGTATTCATTTAATTGAACTAGAAGTTTTATGTTTACGTCAGTCCCGAAACCCAAAATTTTTAGAGCCTACATTTATCACCTGACTGAAAACGAAGAAGTCCTTTTTCTCAAATCACACGTATATTCAAAGCTAAATATTAAAATCACAAAGCATTAATGGAAATACATTCATATTCATATTTCTAACAAATCTAATTTTTTAAACATGTAGACGTTTTCTTTACTATTAGAGATACAGCTGCTTAATTTCAGAAAAGAATTTCATACTTTGAGGCTCTGTTTGCACATTCGGATATTTTATGAATAAAAGAGATTTGCTAATTCTTCGTGCCTAGATAAAAGCACTTTCTTTATCAACTTTTCGGTCGGTTATGTGTTTCAATTTTGCAGACAAAATAATCTTGAAATAAACTTTGCTTCAGTATTTAAAACAACTGGCGCCCTTAATATGGAAATATAAATTTTTTAAGAATAACATTACAGAGATTTCGGTATTTTTGTGCCGTGATTACATCAGCCACGTCTCATTCTCCCTCGGAATTAATGTCGATGGGGGGAAGCTCGGTGGCACTCCACTGATATTCGGCGGAACATGATTTCGAAGATGTTCTGACCGAAGGCTGACAAATGGTCGTTTGCCTCCTTCTGACATGCAACCAAAATTTGTATTAAAAAATTGCTTAAATATACTAATCCTAACTATTTTATTTCATCAAGAAAAAGCGATTACCGAAAAGGTCAATGAAACTAGTAAGAGAGTAGGAATGAGTTTTTGTTTAAATTACTTCAGCAACTGGTTTTCATCCTTTCAATGCTTGGAACTAAGCTTCAGATCTTCGTCTATCGATGCTAAGAGTGTGACTAAGCCTCCCCTCTTACATAGGTTTCTCACAATTAAGCAATTAAAGTTCTAAATCTATGCTGCTTTCCTGCCTCTGCGTTAAACTTCCTTTCTCGCCCTGGGGCCGTCACAAGTATGTGAATAATAAGCTGCCGAATGAATGACTTAATTCTCATTCACTTATGAGACGTAGCAATGTAATAGGGGCGAGTTACTTTCTCTTCCAATGAATTGAAGTGCTGCGTGGCGGCAGATTCAACAAATTACCACGGTCACTTGTTAAAGCCAGGAATAACACCTTTGATGCATGCGTTTTACTTACTAAAAAATCAAATCTCCCTGTATTAACCCTTTACTGAATGAATTAATAAAGTGTTGGAAAAAAATTTCATGGTGGAAATAGCTTTATTTACTTATCAATAAAACATATTTAAAAATAATGAAAAAAAATTAATATTTTTTAAGGAACCATATGCGGACTCGGATATAGTATAGAAAACAGTTGAAAAGGGGAGAAATTATTAGCGGAGAAAAGAAAGATGAGTATATCGATTCCATGAATATATTTTTTTGTTGTCAAAGACTAACGTTTTACCCTTTTGTTTTTTGAAAATGAATCAGTCACACTTTAATTCTACTTTTTCACACACTTGCACAAAAGTGAGGTTATTTCAAAAAGTCATAAAATCAGAGACATTTTTTGCATTTTTATTATTACTAAATATATATTTTATGGATTAAAATAGCTTGAATTATTTTATGCTTAGTTTGGAAATAAAATTGCGTCAAAACTGCAGTACCATACATTTTCCCATATGCCGTAAAGGGTTAAGAAGGAATTCAACAAAACTTATTCAAAATGGGTTAAGACTGAACTGAATTGAAGTGATTAAATATGATAAAATTATTTAGCCATAAGTTATTTTTTAATATTTTCTCCCCATTTACTTCATGTTTGTTAAGATGAAATTTTGTAATCGAATATTCATTTACTAATTGATAAGAGGTTGAAAATAATGTGTTTTCTCGATATCAACGCATTATTTTGATATCATAAGATTTTAATTAGCTTACTGTAAATGAATCGAGTCTATCAAGTTTAAACTTAATTAGCGTGGTGTTGATGATAAATTTAAGAAAAAAAAAACTGTAAAAAGTTTTTTTTAGATATTTGTAATAATGTTTTACAAATTCAAGGGAAAAAAAGAAAGAAAGAATAAAAAACTATAATTCTGTAAAAATGTTTTTATGTATTTGTACCCTGGTATTTATTTTTGTATTTTTGCATTCACGAGTTTTTCTATAACCTCCCTCCTTCCTTAGCACGATTTCAGAACCAACAGTATCCTCATTAGGAAATATCGTCATCCTTTCGTCCACCTGATAAATCAGTCCACTTTCAGATTTCTTTCCACCAGTGAATCGGATTGGTGGAGTGCCTCTGCCCACTCGATCGTGTTGCCGCTCTGAATGAAAGAGGGGAATGCCGACTCCCTGGAGAAAGAGGAAACTCGTCGCCTCATCGGAAGAAAGTTTGTGAAGAGCCCTCCTCGGACTGAAGGCCATGTTGTGACCGAGGTTTCTCGCAGTGCTTAGAGGGTCTCATTATTGCGCAATGAGCGGCTGAATCGGAAGTTTTTGACTTGTAGTCCTGCCGCAGGGGGAACATGAAAATACCTTTGGCAGTGAAAATGAAGAACTTGCGGGATAAGAAGATGAAAAGGTTATGTAGTTTAATTTATCTGGCATTCAACATCTCATTATCTGACATTTTCTCAGGGAGGATTTGTGGAAAAAGCGTTCGTATCTTTTACGGATAATCTGAAACAGTTCTAAACCTCAGATATTTTTTTAAAAAAAATAGATAAACCTGTTTTTTATAGAATTCGAACCTAAAACAAGCCGAAGGATCATATTGCGATTGGTTTTTTAAGCCAGTAGGAGAGGTTTCCCCAAAACTTTCGCTCATATTTTCGAATGAAGGTAAATCTGTGTTTCAGACGCAATTCTCCCCACCCCACCTCCGATTGAAACAAACATTCGATACAAAACTATAATTGCAATAACAATCTCATCTGCCAAATTTGTCACTGCGTTGATTGGGCTCAAAATCTAAGGATGTTTATAATCCCGATGTACCGAATTTCCAGCTTCCATCGTTTTGCAGTTATCGTGTTAACTTGATTCGAACAACCGAAAGACAGGATTCCTTTGAATAGATGTATTAGAAATACACAAAGTTGGAGTAAAGACCGTATAATAAATATCATCCATCCAGCTCAGAACGTTTTTGAGTCATCTTTAAAAAATGTGTTTTATAATTCAGTAAAATTTAAAATGTAGAGATTCTCCATATATCTAGTTCGAATATTTTGATGATCGAGATACTTTTTCTTTACTTCGTATACGAGAAAAAAAAGAGTAACCGCCAACTGTGACTTTATCTCAGAGGACATTGTACACACTTAATATTCTAAAAAGGCAAATCAAAAATAGATTCCGCAAATGTCATTAATACGAATCATTTGATACGAACTAACCTGGGGCCTTAACATATTAATGAGCATTTTTCTGCCACTTTTTCTGAATATACTTGACGTGGTGACAAAAATTTATTTATTTATTTTCAAGAGGGTGCAGCAGAAAATAAAGTTTGAGAATCTTTAGGAAATGAATAAGCAGCCTTCTTTTAAATGAAAGAGCCGGAGTAATATCTTCCCAGCGCACTGAAGAAAACCCAGAAGTGTGTTCTTTTAATTTGACAGGCCAAAATTTGATACGCATCAAGGATTTGGGTAAAAACATCAAATACTCCATTTCATTTATTTAAATTGTTGCGCTTTGAGTCATCGTGTTTAAGTTATCGCAATAAGCAGAGCGGCAGATCCAGGCTTGAGGGTGACGACTTCTGCTACTTCAAAAAACTTTACTGAAATCCGAGGGAGGTCTGAAAACTGAGATTCCTTCAATAGATTTTGGTCGATTGCAATACTTTCTCCTTTTGCTTTCCTTATTCACGGGAAAGTCGAAATGAAAATTTAAATTCTGCGTCCTCTTTTCTGTTCTGATTCTAAACACGATCTTCCCCAAGCTTTAGGCAGTATCCGAACAACAGAGAGAGGAATTTCACCTTTCCTCTCTATTCCAATCGATAGAAAGTTCTTAAGCAAACAGGGGACTTCCCCGGAATAGATGATAGAAAAATACCGGGGTAGAAAAGATATCGCCGAATTCAGGAAAGCAATGAGGTGGCAAACACTGGAGCCACCCAGTCTTCTGGGTGAGCAAGAATCGCAGTTTTTCACGGGGGCTGCGCTTGGTGGAAAGATGGAACTTATTGGAACAAACTGGTAATTAAATAGTAAAGTTAAGGTGAGAATTATTTGTTAGGATTGAGGGGCGAAACTTAGCGAAACTTTTATTTATTAATCACTGAAATTCCTCGCAGACTTTTTGTTCAAACAATTGATTCAGCTTATTCTCACCGTTACATTTTGAAGATACGTTTCAATAGGATATCTAATGACTTTTCTCAATTGTATATATATATATATATGAGGCATATTCGGAAAGTAAGTACCGTTTTTTAATAAATAGAACAAAACATTTTTTTTCAAACAAATTTTATTATTACATGAAAGACCAAACCTTAAACTATTTTTCTACGTAGTTTCCACCAATGTTCAAACACTTGTCGTAGCGAGTGACGAGTTTTCCTATGCCTTCCTCGTAGAAACTTGCCGCCAACGATGATAAACACGACTGCACGGCATTTTTAACCTCCTCGTCGGATCCATAGCGCTTACCACCTAACTCACGCTTCAAATGCAAAAACAGGTGGTAGTCAGATGGTGCCAAGTCCGGGCTGTACGGCGGGTGGTCAAACTGCTCCCAACCAAACTGTTGGATCAGTGTTTGAGTGGCTCCAGCAGTATGGGGCCGAGCATTGTCATGGAGCAACACGATTCCTTTACTCAACATTCCTCTGCGTTTGTTCTGAATTGCTCGCCGTACTTTTTTTAAGGTTTCACAATATCGTGCGGCATTAACTGTTTCACCTCTGGGGAGAAATTCTGTGAGCAAAACCCCTTTCCTATCCCAGAACACAGTGCACATGATTTTTTGTGCTGACATTGTCGTTTTGAACTTTTGTTTTTTTGGTGATTGTGTGTGCCTCCACTCCATTGATTGTTGTTTGGATTCAGGCGTAAAATGACGAACCCAAGTTTCATCACCAGTCACAATTTGTCTTAAAAAGTCCTCACCCTCATTACTGTACCGTGTGAGAAATGTCAAAGCACTGCCAAGTCGCTTGGTTTTGTGACCATCAGTAAGCCTTTTCGGAACCCATCGAGAACACAGCTTGTGATAGCCTAATTTGTCAACAACAATTCCGTACAACACAGTACGTGAAATTTGTGGAAATTCGTCTGAAAGTATCGTTATTGTGAATCGTCTGCTCTCTTTGATTTTTTCATCAACTTTCCGTATCAGATCGTCATTGACAAGAGAACGCCGACCACTCCGAGCCTCATCGTGAACATTTTTTCGACCTTCATTAAACATTCTAACCCACTTCCGCACCATTCCATCACTCATCGCGTTTTCACCATACACTTCTTTAATTTCACGGTAAATTTCAGCCGGTTTCACATTTTTTGCGTTTAAAAAACGGATAACAGAACGAATCTCACAGTCGGCGGGATCAGTAATTGTCTTAAACATTTTAAACAAGCACAGCGAACTGGAAACACAACCTACAGCGTCCAAAATGGCGTCAGTTGAGAGTCAGTGAACAAGGAAGACTAGTGCGCATGCGCAGAACGCCGATCGCAGTGCTGCAGCGGCAGTATAA
>JAOUZG010020860.1:520364-534602 GCA_026289955.1 Argiope argentata
TATATATATATATATATATATATATATATATATATATATATATACTTGCTTCTTATATTTATTTAAGATCAGGGAGGACCGCTGACAGAAATTCTGAAGAAATATTCACCCTTTTATGATGTGCAGTTTCAATATTTAATTTTTGATCGATATATTCAGCAAATCTATTCCTCTGAAGTAGAAGACTTCTTCAGTAGCAAAGTCGGAAGTTATAGTGCCGTTGCCGGTTATAGAAAAGCAAGGAATTAGAATGAAGAAATGGTATTGAGTTTGGTTTACTGAAATACTAAGATTAATTACTAACAAATACAGAAGATATTTGTCTCATATAAATATCAAACACTTAAGCTACATTTGTAATTAGAATTCCAGTTAACAAAGCTCATCAGACCTGACGTTGAAAACAAATATCGCAGCAGGTGCCATTTGAAACATATGATTACAGCTGCCTCCATCATTTGAGTCTAATTTTTTTAAATTCAGCTTCAAGAAAAAGATTAAAGGAATGAAATGGAGTTCCATTTGAATTATTGATCGCCTCAATGTACAGTTATCTAGTTTTCATTTTAAGAAAAAAATTCAAATCTTCTTTCATTCCGACTTTTTGAATTTTATTATATACTCAAGTGGTCTTGATCCAATGACAAATCCTATTTGTTTGATTGAGTGAATTGCTTCAAGCCCTGATTCGTGGGAGCAATGAGCGCCGTCATTTGATTTTTCATTTCGGGTTCGTGTCCCGCCTTCGGGAACGCAATAGATTTTTATTTTCGTTTTGAAATTCGCAGCAGTTTCTAAATTTCTTTCCTTATTTATTATTCATATCCTGAAGAAAATAAAACCAGGGGTTTTCCAGTCAGTTTTTTCTATAGAGTGATCAGAGTTTAAATTAATTCATTCGAATCTTTCCAAAGCACCCTCATGCGAGAGACGCAAGTCATACGGCTGAAGTGGGGGAAATGGGGAGAGGAAACAACCTGAAGGAATGCCTGTGGGGAAGAGAATGCACGCGGTGATTTGGTGCCGTAGATCTGCGTGCCACAGTTAGTGTTTTAATTTTAGAATACAACCCATTTGCGGTCAGAATTTTTTTTTCCTTTTTTGTTTTAAAATCCTTGATTACTTTTTTAATGCCTTTTCCATTCGTATCCTGTGAAAAATAAGAGCAGCGAATTTCGAGTGAAAATTTTCTATAAGATTCTAAGAATTCAGATTGAGCAATTCATTCAACTCCTCCCTAGGGAAAACGTTTTGCCTTTATTCAAGATTCGCTATTGCATGTCAGATAGGAATGGCAGGATGAAAGGATGCAACAGCTTCTTCGCCTGCTTGTGGTTTATTAACTAAGAGCCCTGACAGTCGAGGTTGGTTTTGCAATTTTGGGGGCGAATCTCACTTTCGGCAAGAATCTTTTTTATCTTTTTTGTTTCAAAATTCCTAGAAATGTGCAAATTTTTTCACCCTTTTATTTATTTATGTTCATATCCTGAAACAATTAAAGGCGACGGATTTCAAGTAGAATGCTTCCATAAAACAGTGCGATTTAAATTGTGTCATTCATTCTCCTTCCACAGGAATGAGGGGTGCGCCTATTCGATATCCGCTGCTGTAAGTCAGAGAGAAAAAGAAAACAAAGACAAGAAGCAGTTTTGACACCCTCGGGTGGCAGCATTGGTTTAATCATGAAATATTTCTCTGGAAGCGGCCCATGAAATGAAGTTTAACTAAAAATTTTACTTTATTAAACTTTACGCACTGACGTTAACTTCAAATACGATAAAACTCGCACGACTCGATTAATTTAACTCACCAGATCCGAAAATACTGCATTAGAATTAATGAATAACCAGAGCCAAGCACTCTCTGGTAAATAGGAGCGTTTAAGTTCGCTTTAGGTTTTTAGAAGTAGGTTCTAAAAATATTTAAAAATATTCGAGCTTCCACTTCGATTCCTCGTGCCAACATAAGTTGTAGGCTTTATTTGTCTGTCTTCATTTTATCTGAAAAATTTTCTGTCGACCATAGAGGATCGCAAAAGTGGCATTGAATTTCGGCACGACTTATAGAGTGTACAAATTCAGTAAATAAAATAATAAGACTCAGTGTTGTAAATTATATTTCAGAGTATTTTGTTTATTTTTAAAATTAATAATATTTAAATACTTTAATTCTTTTTTATTAGAGAATCAAAGTGTCCTAGAAATATAATTAGTATTACTTAAAAAGTATCTTTTTTTTTACTTAGTTTAAAAATGAGCATTTCAAACTAACGTTAAAAGACAAAAACTGTAACATTTTAATTCGTTTTTTATTAGAAATCTAATAAAAATCTAATAATAATTTTTCTTAATGAACATCTATCACTCCCAAAAACGACTCCATGCTGAATTTGATATCTTTAGGCCTATTGATTTGGTTTGTAGACTGTTTCGAACAGTCTTTTCTACTCGCATATCACAAAACGTAATTGATAGATAGTAAATCAAACTTTGAACGCTAAATGAAAAAAACTAAATTTGCTTGTAATGTATTCATTCAATGATTGCAAAAAGAAACACTGTCAGCATTTTGTACATTGAAACTAATGATTTTAAATCTCCCTATCGAAATCAGCCATTTCCTTACATCTGCCCTCTTTTCGCTCGGGGAGATTGGGTTGAAGAAGTTTCTCTCTCTCCCCCTCTGTTGGTGTTTCAAGGGCGTGTCAGTGCATCGATTAGTTTGAAAATTCGCGAGACAGAGCCATCGCTGCCAGAGAACGTGGTAGTGCAAAATTTCTCAAGGGGTTGAGAAAATCGATTCGTCCACACTCAAGAGATATTTTCTCTTCGATAATTGAGATCTATCCTGGAGTTTAGAGAGGAATTATTCCCCTAAATCCTTTGCAGCTTTTACATTTATCCCTGGGAGACTTGAATGAATGATTTGTTTTAAGTCTTTCCTTTCCTAGAATGAAGATTCAGGATTGCATTATTATGAAACAAGTTGTTACCGCCGAGTTATTACCGAACATGTGACCGTTTTCCAATGCTGGATTTAGGAAAAATATCCAAACACGAAGGACAATCATATTTATTTCGTTGATGGTAATCGCTGATCGAGAATTTCGGGGATTTCTTCGCTTACCCCAAAAATTCTAGTCAAGCAATTTGTTTAGCAGCGGCCAAATAACAGGTGTCTCTTGAGAAATAATCACTTGTGTCTTATAGAGTATGCATTAAAATTTTGTGGAATGTTATTTGGAAGATAAATGCTTGAAAAATTAGGGTTTGATGGCAGTTAATGGGGAACGCATTTGTTCGATAGTATAATGGAGCAGAGAATTGAATGCACGGGCCTCTGTCGGAAATGAAATGTTTTGCTCCACTGGGTTATCTATTTTAATTGGTCGATATAATTTCTTTTTTGGTATTTTAAATATGGGAAAAAGAGCCTCTACCTTCCTTTGAAGTTTAGTCTCATATATAAGAATTATTATTATAATGAAGCAATTTTATTTAACTCCATTATTGGCCCGGGAGATTGTAGTTTGAAATGGCTGAGAATTATGAATCGGAGTTGTGATTTATTATTTTGCTGCGTTTTAATGGGCAAGAATTTTCGGTTCCTTTCAACTTCGCAAGATTAATGCCAAAATACTCTTGGTACTGGCTGAAAATGTACCATTAGTATATTTTATGTAAAAAAACTAAAACTTTTCACTTTAAAAATATATACGATATCTAATTGTTACTCCAGACTCATAATTTAATTTAAAGAACAAAAAGGAATTTTTTTTGAAGTGAATACATATAATTGACTATTATATTGCAATACATTATTATTTAATAATGTAATGACCAATGCAATGTAGTGTATCACACTACCAAGGGTATTAAAAAAAATTAACGAAACGACACTGTAGGTATAAATTAAGACTTTGTTCAAAGCAAATGCCTTAGGCTAGAGCGCAAAAATTCCATGGATTAACGAATCGAAGGATTCCTGTGGCTATGACGAGATCCAGTCTTTCACAGCGTCATTGTGAAAAATTGAATTGTTTTTAAACGACCTCCTCCCCACCCCCACGAATCTAATTTTCAATCTTCTCTCATTTTTTTGTTCTCTAATTTTCAATAAATAATCCGTTAAATTCAGTTTTAAAGTAAAGTGAAAATGATGAAACTGCAATTATCATAAAGACTTCTTTACTCAATCCAAGCATGTCTTAAAATAAAATTGTGAACTGAAAGCGGAGTAGTCCGAGATTGAAGTTTCATGTTTACTGCAGAAATTGGAATATAATTTGTCATAATTTATAATATCTCAAAAAATGATTCAGCAAAAACGTCCCAGATTCTACGAAAAATTCAGTTATTATTTTTTTAATACATACAAATGCAATCAACAACAATTTGTTATTTTTTTCGGTTTATAAATGTACTTTAAAAAATATGAAGTTAGACAGACAGTTCTTTGGTCTTATAAGATTCATATTCTGCAAAATATTCTAGAAATTCTAACTTCTAATTAAATAAATAGTTTTGTCTTCTGCGATTAAATCTGGCCGATTTAGTTTCTGAATATTGTAATATTAGAACAATCGATTTCAAACACTCTTGAGAAACCCTTATAAACTTCTTTGAAATGGTCGATAAAGTAATCTAAAATTGCCAGTTCATATGTAGTAATGATATTGGAATGTTCATTAATCGATAAGCTTTAATGATTGATTTAACTGATTGGAGTGTAACTTTTTTCAAGGTTTTAGTGTCACAAGAATATTTTGTTAAATATGATTTACAGGGCTGAAGATATATGTAAAAATTTAAAATCCGTAATTCATCAGGATTTTTTGCCACAATTTTCTATATTTATTTCACTTAGATCATTTGTTAGGTGATGTATGTCTATCACTAACATTTTACAAGTCAGCTGTTAAGCTGCAATTGTAGTAGATATCTTGTAGAGGTGAAGCCATATTTGCCTTGAATAAAACTGCTTTATTTGTGATGTAATATTATCGGTTGTTGCGGAAAAACTCCAAAATTTCACTTAATTTTTAATTCATTGAAATTTTAATTAAAAATTTTAAAAAGGGTTCCGAGAGGCCCATTCCAAGTGTATACCTCCACATATCAATGTGTATATCTCCAAAGTATACATATGCCTAATTTGGTAGCTGTAGGTCGAACATTCTGGTCTGTAGAGCGACAAGACAAACACACACACACACATTGGGCTTTATTACAAGTGTAAATATAGATATAGATTTTGTAATTGAATAAAACGAAAATAATCAAAGTAGATCAAATAACAAAAATAAAAATAATACAATAACAAAAAATAAAAATAAATAATAATCAAACGTTTTAGAATCAGTGCAAAAATCTTTTGGAAAATCAGTGAGCTAGAAAAAAACCATCGTGGGATTTCTATGGATGCCCTTGCTGTTTTGTCAGTCATTGTTTACCGATATTAATGATTAGATTGCTTTCTTTTCAAGGCGCACTAATTTTTTAACTTAGAAACTAGCAAGATGCAACTAGATATCGCTTACAAAAAAAAGCATCCGTTTTTCATCTCGTCTGAATTTTAGTAAAAAAAAAGTGAAGTAAAAATTTGAGGCGATCCAATATTTAAAGGCAGACAACACAGCATACAATATTTTGAGAAAATACAAGAATTAAAAATAATTTGGAAAAATAATTTTTCGTGCCTGAAAAAAAAACATATTAAAACACACTTTTATAATTGGTTTCTAGCTATTTTGTTCATATATTATTTTATTACAATATTCTTTATTGTAATATTTTTAAAATTGAATTTTCTGGAAAGGGGTTTATTTAATGAAATTTGGATTCCGTAAGACTAGATAAATTGATTAAAAGATGATTTTTAGATTTCAAATTATTTATTATAAAAAATTCAAAATAACTAAGTTTTTTGTTTTTTTTTCTTTTTATTCAAATTATTGACTTTTAAACAGTGAATGCAATCTTCAAAGCCATTCCTTTAGGAGAAAGGTCTGAGGAATTTCCTTCAGGACAAGTGGGTCGTGAAATTCTATTTATTGCTTTCCCTAGAATCACTTCCAAATGGCTAGCTAGCGTTGTCTTCTGTGTGAACCTGGACAATCGTGCATCCACAAATGGCAGTCAAAAAGTTTTGATTTTTTTATTTCTTCACTTTTTGATGAGGATCATATTTAGTTAAGAAAGTATCATTTATATATCAGAATATCTGCTGAATACTGGTAAAAATATTTTCCTTAATAATAAACACACGAAAATGCAGTTGCACTAAACTGGGGCTACCTGTCTGAGAACATTTTTGGAAATTTGTTCGTTCTGTCTGCAAATAACCTCGATTATTAGGCTTGCGGAGAAAGGATGGATGACTTTCAATTCGCGAAGAAATCCCCCCCCCCTCCTCTCTCTCTGAATTAACTCGCGGCTGAAATCGGAGATTCGCCGCCCCTTCTCGGAGTTACGAAATCCGTGAACGACGAAGTTCACGGTTAATGAAAGGAAGCATGTTCCTTGAGAAGAATGTGTTCCTCAAGGCCGTTCGACGTGACAACCCAATGGGATGGCAATCGAGGCAGTCACTGTAAGTAATAATATTAATAATATGTTGTGATTTGTCTTTTCTGCCTGAATCAAATCTGAAATGGGGACCAAGAAAGCAAATTCGAGTCTTCTCCTCCTGCCCCCCCCCCCTCCTCTTCACTTTCAATCATATGTCCCAATATGACTCATTTTTAATTTACTTTTTGAGAACAACACCCCTTTAGCCCTGTAGTCTTTATATCCCCAGAATACTTTAAAATACCGTTTGAATCATGATCATATCTTCACAATAGTATATTTTTTCCACAGTTTTCAAACGGACTCCAACATCAAGCCGCAGGTGTCGGTTGCAATCCGAAATTAACAAACTCTTTAATTATCAAGTAAATTAAATTATAATTATTCATTCAAAAATTTTATCAGGAGTTCTTCCGCTACAAAAACCATCCAGGATGTGAAAATAAAACGGATTTTAAAATAGCTTGATAAGTGAAGGATAACGTAGATCTTCGAGATCAAGAACCAATCAAATTTCACACAAACAAAGCCAGTTTTTATAACGATCTCGTCACAAGTCATCGTGACAAAGACGCCGATAAACAGACGGACAACTCGAAAGCGCGTTTCGTTTGAAACTCTTAACAGATCTGCAATTTTGATAATACCTTTTGAAAAGCCCTTTTTTTTGTCACATAAACGAATGTGTTTTCACAAAGAGGTGGTTTTTTTTGACTGACTTGGGAGTGTCAATCAAAATATCGAAATCTATTTATATTTATTTCATTGCTACAATTCTTAATCTAGATGAAACATTCGTGAAGTACCGGAAACAACTCCCGCCAGACGATGTTTTCGAGTAATTTGTGCTCTGTGTTGTTGATATCTTCGGTCAAATCCTCTTCGTGATTTCAATCGCACCGGCAGATTGAGCGAAGCATTTGTATTTTGTTCTGTCGTATTTATTTAGCGTGAATTTTGTTGCAACTCCAATCATTGCAACGTTTTAGAGAAATAATTTAATTGATTTTTACTACGCGCTTCACCGAGGCAGTGTTCTAGAGCTTTCAGAAGCGAAAAAGAACAGATTTTTTAGAGTGATGACGGGAATCTGTACTCGGACGATGAGTGACGTGGCAATTATGTCACACACAGTTTTGATTTGGCTTGTAGTGTATATATATCTGATATGATTTATATGATTGGCCATATGATTTATGACACGAATTCAATTCAGAGTATCCACTAGTGATGACGGGAACGAAAATTACTTAGAAGCGAAAACAATCATAAGAATTATTTCAATAGAATTGGAAAATGAATAACAATATATTGAACAAGAATTATAAATATAAAAATTTTTTTAATTTCTTCGCCTAGTTACTCTGCTATATTTGATTATTGTTACATTTTTATAATTATCATTTACCTGCAAATTTCCCTTTTGCGAAGTTACTTTCGGTGGTGTTTCCGAAATTTCATAGGTTTACATCTGTGTATGGCGGTAGTAACATTTTTACTATTTAAATCTATAACAATATATTTATTTGTGCAAGTGTGGTCTAGAATAAGAAGGAGTTGAGGGTGCCTTAGCTCTATCATTTCTAAGAAATACGTGATTGCATAGAGTTAGCCACGAATTTAGGAAAAAATTACAATTTCTATGAAGAATATAATTTGTTGGATTTAATCTTTTCATTATTAAAACTAAATTTGCCACATTAGTGGGTGTTATAGTTGCATTCTCAATAGAATCCTCATCTGATGGTAAACACAATGTAATTTCATATACGAGTTGAGAACTAGTAGCATTGAGATCAGGTGAAGTTTCTGTTCACTGAATACTTTCGTGAGCCATAAGAGAACTTTTATCTATGTTGTCTTTCTAGCATACCATTTGTTTGCGGATGGCATGCAGCTGATTATATTCTGCGACTACCTAAAATGTTCGTGAGTTCTCGAAAAAGTGTGGATTCAAAATTTCGACCATGGTCTGCAGGGAATATTATTGGTGTTCCAAATCTAGATATCCAACCATGCACAAGCGCTTGTGAAGTTGTCTCGACCGACATATTAATTGTGGGAATCACCTCTGACCATCTGGGGAATATATCTATAATTTTGAGACAATATTGATTTCATTTTTGGCCTTATGAACCGTTTGAAAATTAAATTTGAAGTAGCTGATGTACCAGGATGAGATTTAAAAAAAATGAATATTTTCAAAAATTATTTGTCTAAATGTCCTTGGTATGAAACCTCTGGTTGATATTGAAGGATATCACAAAGTAGATGGACATCTTCGGGGTGAACATAATGTTTTTGATATTTTAAAGATGTTGAACTGTAATAATTGCTGCTGAAACTCTGAGCCTTTCAAATGCTTGCGCAATTTTTTATAGTCCAATTTTGATGAGGTTGTGATTTTATCGATTTCTATTTGTGAAAGAGCATCAACAGTTATGTTATATCTTTTTTTAACATGGTGAATGTCAGTTGAAAAGTAAGATATAATATGTCTGAGTTGACAGGCGTACATTTTAAAATTTTTCGTTTGAAAGTAAAAATTAATGTTTTCTGATCAATGTAAATGAAAAATTTCGACTCTAAATTATACGGCGGAATTTTTTTTACAGATGCATAAATAGCATTAAATGCTGATCATAGGCGGATAAGTTTCTTTGACTTTTATTGAGTCACAATGACAAAAAGACAATTGGTTCCGATTTATCATTGACAATTGCGTCAAAGAGCTTTCAATTGCTGCATCTGATGACTCAGACCAAAGACTTAATTCCGTACTAGGAGTGGGATATTTTAATAAGAGAGCATTAGTTAGAGCCTGCCCGACCAAAATTAGCATTTCATCTTCATCAGACCACTGAAGAGGATTTTCCTGCTTTCTCATAGGAGGAGAGGATTTATTTTTATTTTTCTGACTTTCTAAGAATTTATTCAAATGGTCAAAAATCTAAGTAAATTTAAGAACAAATCTTCTATAAAATTATTAGTTAAATCTTGTGATCTGAGAAACTTATAACTTCAACACGACCATGTTATGGTTTTAAACCCTTTTCTGAAAATCGACATCCCAGGAATTCTAAACTATATGCACCAAATTCACATTTTGAATGATTAATTGTCAATCCATAATTACACCATTTAGTAATAAGAGATCTCAACTAGTGCATATGCTTCTGGCGAGTTTTAGAAGCTATTAAAATATCATCAATAAAGGCATACACACCCTCAAAGTCTCCAGTTACTTCATCTGTAAATCTTTGAAAAGTGGCAGAAGCTTTGCATGGACCAATTGCCTTCCTGTGCTTTCAAAAAGACCGAAAGGAGTGTTTATTCCGATTTTACGAATGCCCTCGGGAGTAATGGGAATTTAGTGAAATGCTTTTACAAGGTTAGTACGTGAAAAAATTATATCACCATATAAGCCACTAGCAAAATCCACTTTGCATGGAATTGGATATTTATCTGTGAACATTTAGGCATTTAAGGAGCGATAATCGCCAACCGGACGCCAATCAAATGATCCCTTTTTTGGGACCCTATGTAATGAAGATGAATAATTAATACTTGACCGGCGTTGGTGGTCTAAATTAAGCATATGTGGAAATTCCTTTCCGCAGCTTTGAGTTTATCAGGTGCCAGACATCGAGCTTCGGCATATGATGCATTAAATTATGCTGAATAGTTTGATACATGTAAGTGCGATTTTGTTATGTAAGGAAATTCACTTAGCTGCTTAGTATTCTGATCATCGCCTCGTATAGTTTTTACAGATACAACATTAGCATTTTTAAATGCAGAATTACATTTAAATTTGCTATCGTAATCATATAAACAACGTTTTCTTAGATCAGCTTTTAAGTTGAAATAATACAAAAAATCAGCAACAATTATTGCTCTAGAAGCATTACAAATATAAAATGGAAATAATAAATTTTTCAAGTCGTAAATCTAAAGATAACTTTTTTCCATAAACCTCTATTGGTGAGCCTCCAATTGTTCCGACTCCAATGCAAACCTCTATTTGCAGCATGAAAAATTTGAATGGGTTTTGTTACCTTTCATTTTTGTTTGTCAGGAAAATACAACAGTCATTTCCAGTATCTCAGGTGGTATCTCTTTCCAGATTCTATGGCAATTTTAGTGGTGGAGTGATAGCTGTTCGAATAGGTTGCTCGTTATTTAGTATTTGTTAAAGAAGGAGTTCTACAGTAGAGAATCAGAAATGTGATGACTTTCCACGCATTTCTGCATAACATGAAGTAGCTCTCAGGGCTTCCGATTTCCTAATTGCTCACAGGTAAGGAGAATTCGGATTTCTTGAGATTTCGATTCTTGGATCTATTATCACCTTCAATGTCAGTTGCTGGTAAGGATCTTCTTCTTAAGGGTTAATTATGATGTCACGAACAATAGATTCAGCTTCAGGTGGGATATGCGCAACACAGTAGTTGAATTTGGTTTTGCTGTTATAGGTTTTGGCACTACCAATTCAAATGTAGCTTCTACCATTAAAAAAATCAAACTCGTGGACATAATTAAAGGGGGGGAGTATCTTCACTGCAGATACTTCATCCATGTCGGAATTCTTTCAAAACGGAAGCATTCTTAATAAAATGACAGCTGATAAAAATTTTAACGTCCGCAGTTTACCATGTCGGAATTAGAGTTGCGTGTAATTTGTTGTGACTCCAATGCACCGTTAAAAAAATAATTTTATTTAGAATTTAACTAAAGAAATTAAAAATTAAATTTCTACTGTGCGCTTCAACGATGCGCATCACACAAGTGCATTCCGTAGGAAGAAGAATAGAAGCTTTGCGAGTTAATACTCGAATGAGGAGTGACGCGGCAATTACATCCCACACAGCCTTGACGGAGTCTGTAATTTACCGATATCTTATATGATTTTTATGATTCATGATAGGCAATATGATTTATGACAGGTATAAATGATTAATGACGTATATACCGATTAATGATCGGTATATGCGATTTATGATAGGCATTCACAACAGTTTAATTAAACAGCTTTGTCCCGAAAGAGAAACATTTTAGCAAAATTCCCACTGCATATTCTATTGTATATCCTTGCATATTTATGGTATACTCAAATAATAGAAGTTTCATGTTATTCAGCAATGATGTAAAAACCTTGAAGTAACCTAACACTAAAAAAGAAATGGTGAAGGCAAAACCCAACCTCGTTAATATAAAGTAACTCTCATCGCGCTGCGTTGCGACCGCACTTTCTTGGAACGACGGATTCCGGAATTCGACAGAAGCTGTATTTCTTCCCTCCAGCCTCTTCAGTTTTTAAGTTATTTAGCTCTCGTATCAAATGTTGGTCACTTTGAAATGGATTCGGAAAAAAAATATTTCTTTAAATTTTCTACAATTCATTTTAATTTTATTCATTATTTGGTGGAAATCTACAATTGGCGAAATTTCGGTGCGAAAACCTCTCCATAAAATTCTTCATTGGGCGCTTCTAGTTAAGTTATCGTATTGATAGCAGGGTGTGATTATCAAAAATTGCACATCGGATTTGGAGAAGACGGAAATTGTCAAATTTATCGAATCTTGACGTTGAATTTCAGCCCAACTTTAATACATTATTTTCATCCACTTCGTATAAGAAAAAAGATTAACAGTGCCGCTGTAACTGTCAATTTTCTCAGAATTCTTTCCAATTTTTTCTTCTAAAAAATGAGAGTCGCAAAGATATTAAAAATCCCAACATTTATGTTGATATGTTAACTTATTTCTTATATATTCATGGCAGATAGGTTTTTTTTTAAAATTTTTTAATCGTAATTTCTGTATCATTTGTGATGAATTAAATTGCTTTCTGAAGATAGATAATGTTTCCAATATATTCACTCCTCTTTTGAATCAATAATTCAGAAAAAAAATCCCAAACAAGTAATTATGTTGGTACCGTTTTTTATGGGAATGGGAGGAAATATCAGCAATTAAAGTTTAATATCGAAGCTTATTTACTAGCTTTAAAATAAACTGCTTGAAACATTCCTCAATGCAATTTTACATTTAAAAAATTCGCTTCGTTAGTTTGTTTGTCAAAATCGAATCAAAAATATAAACGCGAAAAACAAACACCTTTCACTCTCCCAAAAGAGCACTTAACAGAAACGATTTTCAGTCATCTTTTTAAATGGCAAACATTAAATGTTGCCTAAACCATAAATGAAAAAAAAAAATTAATGGATGGAAATAACGATTTAATTACTTATGAATGAGCATTTTGTTCCGGTGAAAATAATAACCTTAACCTCAAGCTGGCTACGAAATGTTAGTATTCTACACTCGCAAGAGGGCGCTAGTGTGGCGAAGAATGGTCGCACTGGCGCGTTTTCCTCGTGATAGTACCGTTTGGAAGAAATGCAGAATCGAAAGTCGTTTGCACGTGTTTATTGCGGTCGTTTCAAACCTTTATTCTAAATCTACACATTCTAGAAAAACCACCTGTAATCCTATCAACGAGCACATAATCGATCTTTCTGCTTTTTGGAATCATTACAAGTTTCAAAAATGCTACTGCGGAGCTAACAAATTCTAAGAATTGAAGAGCGCCTGTCTAATGTTTCCGTTTTGGCCGTGTCAATGTTTACTAGCATGAAATTATGCACGATCGTCAGTTTTCCCCGCATTTTTTCCGATTTCCTGTCAAGATGTGACTGACAAATAACTCCCTCATGGAGTTTACATTGATTAGCAGTCGTGTGTTTATGCTTTTCTTTTTCTTGACTTTATGTTCCACTCAAGGCAATGATGACGCCAAGAGACTGTATGATGATCTCATAAATGGTTATAATTCTCTGATTCGACCAGTTGGCAACAATTCGGATCGTCTGACAGTGAAAATGGGACTCCGGTTGTCGCAACTCATAGATGTGGTAGGTGGCATCTTATTTCGTAAACTCGTTATTTTTCATCCTTACTTTCGTAAAAGAAGCATAAATAAAATAAATGCATGAAATTAAAAGCGAAACCATTTTAATTAATATTATTTTTAAGCAAATAGATTTTAAGTAATTATTCTATTAATGATAAACTTGAATAAATTAGTTATATCGTACTTTTTGTAATATGTAAACAACCGAGAAAAAAACCCTCCATTAAATAAAAAAGAAAATAATATAAAATCAATTTTATTGAAATAATTAGACATTAACTCATTATTTGATTAATGTTATACACAATTTAAATCATCATACCTATTTCTATAATACATTTTTAAATTTTATGATTCATATGTGGATAAAAAATATAATTTACGTCATGTCAAATTAAGAATAATTTATTAAAAATTTATTTCTTTAATTGAAATTAAAATTGATGCTCTATTGTATTACTATTACTAATAATATTACTAATATTACTATATTAAAGTATTGTATTACTTTTTAATTCTTTTATTTCTAAATTCGCTTCGTTAAAATTAATCGTATTTCAAAATATGTTTCCAAATTTGAGGGAAAGAGTAACAAAATAAAATTCATTCTATGTAAAAATCGAAGAATAATTATAATCACTTGTTTCAAATATTTAAAAATATAAGGGAGATAAATTATAGCTTGAAAAATTTCAAAGCATTGAATATATATATATATATATATATATATATATATATATATATATATATATA
>JAOUZG010020860.1:534612-546405 GCA_026289955.1 Argiope argentata
ATATATATATATATATATATATATATATATATATATATATATATATAATTATAAAATGTATTGTAAATTTTAGTTTTTTTATGAAATTTTTAATGTAAAAATCATTTTGATGTTTCTAGGAAACTTTTTTTATTTTTGAAATGAAATAATAAGTCTAAAACCACTGAGTTAAAAATAATACCAGATGAAAAATGCTAGGAGTTAAGTATTTTATATTTTTAAATTCATTATCAAAATTTCAGGATGATACAAATGTCACTAAAACTGAGAAAAAATGGCTGCTTATTTTGTTAATTCCAGAAAGGAATGCAAATGCGACATTATGCATGATCGCTGAAGTTAGAAAGAACTTCAAAAAGTATTCTGCTTTGATCGCTTAAAGTTTAAAATAAAATATAATAATGTTAATGAATTATGGACATTTAAAAAACACATTATACATACTTAAAAAGTTGATCAGTTAATAAAATGGAGTTAACAATGATAATTCAAAATTTAATCCCCCCCAAGTTTATCTTACAAACGAGTAATTAAATTTTTCGAAGCCTTTTGAAGAAACTACTTTCGTGACTAATGCTTTGAAACTTTTCCATTTTCAGATGTTGTTTTAAGAGTCTCGAATGATGAAATGAAAGATATTGTTTAATTTTTAAACTTCACTGCATATTTAATCGATATCAAATTCTCTTCTCCGATCGTGATCGGGTCACAATGAAAGTTCAGCATTCAATTTTTGATTATTTGAAAAAGATGCCTCGTATATAGAAAAAGGTATATTGTATCTATAACATTGCCATTTATATGGTATTAAAATAATATATAATTTTAAATAATTTTATTAAATTATTTCCGAGTTGCCTCCTGCCATGTTCGATCATTTATTCGCAATTATGAATAGCTTAAGGGAAAAATAGCCTTTCGATATTTTCGCAGGATAATTTATAATTTTTTTGAGAAATTAAAAATAGTTTTATGCAACTGGTATTTTAATTCAAAATAAATTTGCAGATTCTAAAGGAATTTCAAGCATTCAATTATCTTATAAATATGTTAGTTACTTTCGTGTAAAAAAATGTACTCTTTTTCATTTGGTATTGCAACGTATGCGCATTATACACATAGCTTGATTTTTTCTAACACATTCCGAAACTTAACTCTTCCTCTTGTAACGGCGAATTCGGAACTTTTTTTTACTAAGACGAAAAAATATCCTCGGCTGCATCGGATTGCACAGCTCTTGAGCAAAATATTTTAGTGATGCATTATCATTAAATATCTTCGAGTCAGAATGTCTGTTAATAATAAAAAAGAATTCTTCACACGCCGTCAGAAGATAAGCTGGAATGAGGAGGGTGCATTACAAAGCGATTTTATTTTAAAGTTTAAATAAATAAAAAGTCGAAATTTTCTTGCGATTAATTCCAAAAATATTATAACAAAAAAGGATTTTTGCGCCGTCTGAAAAATTAAAAACTACTTCATGTTTGACTCAAATTTAATTGCCTTCTATTTCTTGTTCCAGTTTCGTTCAACTTTTCAAAGCACTTCTAAACGCATTTTACTGCAACGTTTTTTGTTCGACTGCAACCGCGTCGCCTTCATCAATGTCACTGATGGAATGTTGCTCCCGTTGCGGACATCTGAGATACGAGAGTGCGATTCGTTGTCTGCTTCTTGAGAACGCTTCTCTTAAAATGAGGCTTTGAGTATTTTTTTGAATTTATTCAATTTCGTTGTTCTGTTAAAGGTTTTAATTTTAAAATTAATCATGAGATTTTTAAAGTTCCTCCATTTTTAAATTTAGCTGCTCCTTTTCTCCATATAATTATTTCTGTCTCAAAATTACAGCTTTGCTACTTTTTATTTTTATATACTTTAATATAGATGCCAAACAGCTTACATGCCATTTTTATTTATTTTTATACGCTCCAATATAATACGAAATAAAAATAATTTTAAAAATACATTTTTTATGGTATGCTGATAAATGTATCTATCTTTTAAAAGTCCTGATTACATTAATTCTACATTTACCGTAACTTTTGACTTTGGAATTGGATTTGGAATTATTCTTTTTTCTTTCGGGATCAAAAATCTGAGTCGAGAAATATCAATCTTTGACTATAAGTTTAAAATATTATCTCATTCTTTCCTGCCTTCATTTCGGTTTAATGCGCCTCTTTTGCACTGCCGTCCAAAAAATTGCAATCAAATCAAGGAATAATCAAATGATAAATTATTTCCTTGAATTTGTAAGAAAAAAATTATTAAAGAAATCAACAACTACTTCTACAAGCAACGTTTTACATACATTTAAATTCAGAATTCCTTAATATAAATATTATGAATTTGTGATTTTAAATTTTATTTTCTTTAGAAGAATCATTGCCAAGGAACGTTTTTTAGTCCATTTTATTAAATGAATCGATCAATTAATAATCAAGCTTCAAAATATTGCATTGGTATTGTATGCTAGAAATATTGTATTTCCATATCTATCAAAATTTTAAAAAAGCATCAAATTACGTTGGAGTTATAAAAAATTAGTTTTTTTCCCCTCCCAAAAATGGTCGAAAATTGGGAACAAAAATAATCTCTGGAAGTCTAGTAGAATGATGAAAACCACAAACTAACGACGAGTGAACAACTAAGCTGAGAATGTTTTGATTCACTCTCTAGTAAATGAATGATCAGGGCATCAAGCAAACAATGTAGCAGTCAAAAGCATTTCATTTATCAATAAATATTTGTTCTATTATTTTGAAATTTTTAAAGAATTTAATAAAAATTCTGAGATAAATTTAAATTTGAAATATAAAAATTTGAATATTAATTTTAAGATGCGGAGCTTTAAAAAAAAGTTGTATATACAGAATTTTATTAAACTTTCACACAATTTAATAGATGGTAACAATATATCCTTTATAAGAATAAAACAAAAGAAAAAAAAGAGCATTTGGATAAATTATTGATTATATCTCATTCTTTACATAGAAATTGTATTAAATTGGGCACTTACTTCCAGGAGAGCCCTATATAGTTGGAAGTTGTTATTATAGAAGGATATTGTAGTCATAGTTATATTCACAATGCAAAGATTTGCTATGAAAAAATTCTAGAACTAAGTTGTAACACTTTTGTGGAAAATACTGAATTGAAATGGCGTTCGAAAAGATCCTTTCCAATTCATCCTTTCCTAATAATTCGAAGATCCTTTCCTAATAATTCGAAAAGATCCTTTCCAACTTCAACCTTTACATTTGAAAACTAGAATTATTATTATTATTAAGTCATTAGAAATGAATTAGTGTCCTAAAAAGGAGAAAACTTTCCTCACAGACATTTTTAGTTTTGATTGCTCTAAGAAACCTTGTGGGGATTTTAAAAATGCCATTAGAAGGAAATTTAAATTAGTTGCAAGTGAAAAAAGGCATATATTTCTAGTAATACATCATAAGAAATTGCATGCTTTAATAAACTTGCAGAAAATTGAACTTTTATAGCATTAACTTGTGAATTGAAAATATAAATATTTTATTCCCCATTTTTATTGTGTTGTTTTATTTTTAGAGTAAGTTTATAAAGTTGATTTTGCTGATCTACTTTTATATTCTTTAAATTATAAAAGTAGAAATACTTATTATAGTTTTATAATCTAAAAGTTATTTATATATTTTTTAATATATTTTTTAAAATTCTACTTCTATAGAATTTTAAAAGATCTATAAATAATATAAATTCTACAAAAGTAAAATTTTAAAAGAGTTTTTTCAATTTTTCTTCTATCATCAAAAGTTCATTATAGATATCCGTTTTTCTGATATTCGCGGCTAATTATTCCATTTCCGGTGAAATGAAAGAAAATCAAATGAATTATTTAACTACTAATAAAATTCGAAAAATGTGAGGATGACATATTTGCACTGATAGCATGTCTGTTAGAAAGAATTGAAACTATTTCTTGAAGAGGTGAATGAGAATCGATAGCAAAATTTTCTCACAACAACCAGGAGTCTAGCTATCCAAAGAAACGAAATTTTGCAACTTTTTAAAGCGATGTCCACAAGCCCTGGAATCCCCAAGTTTTCAGTGTGCAAGCGTGTTTCCGATCAGCATCCTATCTTCCATTCCGTTTGAGAATTAGTACTCAGTTACAAGATCCTAGATTCATTTGTTTGAATTCCACTCCCAGATGCGTTGCAATGCCCAGCTATGAAATAAAAAAATATTAAAAGATACCATGTGAACGTGATAAGTTAATAAGTACCGAAATAGTAAGTATGTATTATAAATATTTAAAATATAAATGATATAATTTTTTGAAAATCATTACATTTTTCTTTTTAAAGTTGTTTTTAGTAAAATTTTGTAAAACTCCATGGAAAAACTGCTAAAAAACACATGATAGTGGGGATATTTGATTCCATTCTGTGGTATCAGATACTTGCTACTAGTTATAACATATTTTTATTTGTAATTTTCTGCATGCATGGTAACATTGTGGAATGTCTGAATTATCCAAACTGCCCGTTGCAGCAATCTTCGTTCGTCAACTGGCGAACGAATCATGGAAACCGTAAATATAAATAAACAAAAGTATTTCGAATTTTCGGTCCAAATATCCGATTATAATAACGTTTTGGAGTTTATTCGCATTTGCTAAATTTTTTTAATGTACGGTTACGTTAAAAAAATGTAATTTTAGGGCAATTACAAGCTGCATGTAAGAGTTGACATCTTAAATTTTGGTTTATGCAAATTCAATTTTGTACTATTACAATATCGAAAATTACTGCTGTTTCAAAAAAATGGTGGAAATTTCCATACATTATAATTTTTCAAAAAAAGTGTCTTAATTTAGAACTTATTTCCAACCTTAAAGAATGTGTTTCAGCCAAATCTGACAAATCCTGGTCTAACAGTTTTCCCTGTATTATTTTATATTTTATGCGAAACTATTTTCATATTGCTCAGTTTACCAGAATACAGGCCTAAAAATATATCATGGAAAATATTGTATGCATTGATTGGGACCGCATTCCTAAACTTCTGACAGAATGCGGGTTGCATGCCCGGATGTCAAGGATGAGAATTTGCGATATTGGCCCATCTTTCCATCTTTCTTTGCTTGGTGGACTCGGTAATAGCTTTTACAAAAACCATAAGAAGAGAAAATTTCAAATTCGTGTGATTAAGTGTTCGATTGAGGGTTTTACTTTTTTTATAGGTCTGTTTCAATTAGCGTCATGAACCCACATTCGTTTCGTTGTTGCAATTTGAAAACTTAAGATAAAAATTCTGATTTCTTTTCCTTCAATGATCGAAACTGACTCATCAAAGGAATTGAGATTTGAATCACGTTGACTTAAAACAACAGTCTGAAATCGATTGCGGAGAAAAAGGATTTTAGAATCTCTTTTAGCTATTAAACCACATTTTAATTTTTCATTTAAGAGATCTGTAACAAAGATGTGTTGTAAACCTGGACTTGAGCTTTTGATGAATCTCCATGTTTCTCAAACTCGTAGTTATGAAGAAAGATATTCTCTTTGAATTTTAATAGTCTGAAAACTTGAAAAATCAAAACCTCAAAGAGACAGCCAAATGAAATTTACGTGTCCTGCATTTGATTCATAATCTGTGAACGTGGTTGAACACATTCAGAATCTCAGAGGATTAAAACAGCGAAAATCCATTCCCATTTGAAGGCATACTTAAAAAAACATGAGCTTATCTAAACGACATTTAATTGCTTGTCTTATCACCGAAATCATATATTTTTCTATCCGCCAAAAGTATAAATTGTAACGATAAGTATAATTGGGATTTTTTCGATATCAAACACAAAACACGCCATTTAATTGATGAATACTAGAAAGGAAAACTCTTTTGCTGATTACGATAAAAAATAATTTTTTCCAAATCACATAGCTTTCAGTCATTGTTTCAAATTTATGAATTTCTTAAGAGTCAGTGTTATTCCGTTTAACACTTAAGTTGCTCTTACATCTCTACTTATCCAAGTAAAAAAAAGGATTTGTTTGCAATCATTGTGAGGAGAGAATATCGGAGAGGCTGCTTTTCGCTGGTACAAAAAGACGTCATTAAAAGTGGATTAGTCTGGAAAAGAAATATGTCAGGTGATTTCCTTTTGAGGTATTTCGGATTTTAATGAGCTCCAAGGAATCAGATGGCGGCCTTTCATGGCGAGAAACATCCACATCATTCAGAAAGCAGAAAAGGGCTCTTTCTCCTTTTGAGAAGTTGGAAAAGCATTCAGATTTCAATGAATTAACGTCACGTATCAAACATTCACTTAATGAATGGTATTGTAATGAAACGAAAATTGATTAATTTTTTAAAGATTAATCAGATAATCTTTGTAACATATTTTCTTTTTACAGACATTAGTATTCAATTACAATTAGAATAGCAGTTTTTGTTTTTTAAACATATTCTCTGCTTTTCAGAAATGAAGGACAATTTTAGCTTCACGTTCATAACAGGGTCGTAATACAATGCCCTTTTTGAAAGAGTTCCAATGTGGCATAATAGAATTCTATGTTTGCATGCACAATGCCAGACTGTTTATGAAAATTGTATGTTATGTTTATTTCCGTTCACACAATCGTAGAAATTAATATGATGAGTTACGTTTTACTATACAAAGTACAGAGAAATTATAACAATCGTCAAGAAAATTCAAACGAGTTTGGTTTTGAAGACTCCAGGCTTGCGACCTCCCTGGGTTTAAGAAAACCTATTTTTGGCATTACGTTCTGACTGCGACGACGATAACTAAAAAAAAACCTCTGCTCGACATGGATGAAATTTACTATGCTGTCTTGACATCAAATTTGATTTCTATCAAACTTTGAGCAAACTGTGTCCATAGCAGTCTGACTGTCCGGATGTATGAATACAATTTAACACGGTAACTGCAAAATGATAAAACCTAGATGAATTTTGAATAAAAATCTTGACAAAATGCTGTGTTAAAATGTCTGATGCTTCACTAATTGTGAAATTTATTTTATTATGGATGAGAAAAAGAAATAATTTCAGAATGATTTTTGGCTGTTTGATTGGCAAAATAACTAGGAGCGGATGGTCCTTCAATGGTGCTTGATAAACAAGTGAGTAGGGTCTCCCCATATAACTTTCCCGCGTACTCTTTACAAAAAAAAAGGCTCTATCAGATTAATCTTCACATGGCGTAGATTAAGAAAGATTAGTTACGAAGTATTAGCCTTAACGTGAAATGAACATTTTTATTGAATCTATCCATGTCATCCTTGGCAAGTAATTTGGCGATTGTGCCTTGGCATGCGGTTAAAAATTTCCGAATCGGTATTTAAAATGCGAAAATTTAATTTGTATATTTTCTCCAAAAGACTAAAACAAACACATCTTTAAAAAAGCTACACTTGTAGTCACAAAATCCCATACCAACTTAATAATATTTTATTCATTATTTCCAGGTTTCCTAACGTACAGACCTACGGACAGTAAATGTCTTATTGGATTTGGATCAATATTTGGTAGATGCTAAATGAGTGGCGAATTTTATCCATCAAGCTCTCTTCGTTTTGTAGTTTTCTTGTTAACTTGATGCGAAAAACTGAAAGGCAGGCTTCCTCTTAAAAGATTTTTCTGGAAATTTAGAAACGTGGTGTAAGAACAGTACACTAAATTTCATATGTCTAGCTGAACGCATTTTTGAGTGTGTTAAAGTTATAACATTTTGTAAAAATGTGTTTTTCGAACTCAGGGAAGTCCAAATCGTAAAAATGTGTTAAAATCTCGTTCAATTTTTTCCCACGAATATTAAACTTTCTCCATACTAATTCTAAGCGAAAATAAATGATATAAACCATGTAAAGAGGATTAGAATACAGGTTCCTACGACAGATTCATCGTTGAGTCCATAAAGAGACAATTGCATCCCACTATGTTGACCGAAACCTACGCGCTATGTCAATGTCACTTTCAAGAATGGTCCTTAACGCAGAGCTACAGAAAGTGAGCGTTTCGGTTCACTCCTAAAAGAATCGAATATAGCCACTTGTTGAATTGATACACCGGAGACTAGCAGAGCGCCTCTCGTGTCATGTGCCGCCACACACATCCGACACGAACAGCCGGAAGAGAAACGCAACAAACTAAGGGTGAACTAAATGTGGACCAGAATCGAATTTCATGGCAACATCGACAAGTTTTGTTGTAAATACTTTGTGAATATATTTTTTAAAAACTGCTGAAGCAAGAAAAAAAGTATTTCACCAAACTGGCTGATAAAATATTATTATTATTATTTTGAATTTTACAGCGTTGTAAAAATTATTTTTATGCAATAATATTTTCAGAAGTTTTTGCTAAAAAATACTGAAATCTTATTTGATTATCAAATCGGAAAAAACAATCCGATGTTTATATTCCTTTTTTGAATTATAATTGAGATAAATTAAGCAATTCTAGATTATCCTGTAACGAAAAAAGCTAACGATTTCTCTGCCGATCATTAATACTCAACCAAATATCTAATTGCAAAATTTCCGAGAAATATTGAATCTCGGAATTTTTATTAATTGTTACAATTTAAAGTTTGCTTCCATTTTTTTTAAAGAAAAATATCTAAGATTTGAAAATTTCTTTTCTGTTAAGTGAAAGCAGAATTTGGTGGCCGTTGGTGCCAGAGTTTCATCTGTATTTTTCTGTTTGAACATTTTTGCAAGCACGTCTCGATCATCACCGATTTTCGGTTTCCGCCTGGCACAATTCACAGACAGTTTTCAGAGTGGCGGGACACTTTAGACTTCTGCCTCTGCTTATCAAAAACCTGCTGGTGCTTTTCCTGCTGATAATTTTAGGAAGCTTCTTGATTTTGTTCTTGTATCGTACTTCGAATAAAGACCCCATCACGTCGCATCTTTCCTTGCTATGCGAGCAGATGATTCTCATCGCTGGTTCTTTTGATAAATCTTCTGTCATTTTTTTCTCATCTTGGATAGGACTATTACTAAGCCTAAAGATAGAAATCCATTGGGAGCGGGGGGAGGGGTTATGAGTAATAAAACGCGTTGGATTTCTCTTGACTATTTTTCAATTCCTACTATTAGCTCACACTCTCCCTATATCTTAATATATATAAATTACGTGTCACGTTGTTTGTCCGCGATGGACTCCTAAACTAAACTGATTTTAATAAAATTTACACACCACTTGCAGTTTGATCCACCTTAAAAGATAGGATAGTTTATTTTTCAAAATATCTATTAGTTCGGGAGAAATTAATTAAACCCCCTTAATTTCTGTGAAATTAAAACCTGTAATGTTACTTTCCGAGTGAAACATGGCCTTCCGGAGCAGCGATCGCTCACGAGTACCTTTTCGTCCAGTAAAACCGCGTTTTTAAAATTGCCATCGTTACGCGTTCGTTCAACTTATACTCAATATCGCAGTGAAATCGGATGGACTTTCTATCGTAGACTACGGAGGTATAATTTATTTTACGAAATATCGACGCAAAAATTAAATATCGATTTTTTTTAAAAAAACGTCCATTTTGGCGGGTCTATTTCTCGAGCTGCCCTGTAAAATAGACGCTTAGCTGGAAAAATACAGAAAATATGTTTCCTGAAAGACAATACGATGTAGTATGCTGCAATACAATTAAAAAAATCGAACTTCTAAAATTGTATTTTTGGCGAATTTTTTAACGAAGAGGCGAAATTTCGCTTTAATATTTAATTACGCCGAAACTTTTTAAGATAATTTAATCAAATTTTTTTTACATAATATTTGATAAATATTTCAAAATCGTGTGAAAGATTGTAAAAATCCGATAAAAAATTGCGCATTAACTTTTTTTTGTCGTTTATTGACTTTTCCTCTTCAACAATACAAATCTAATCCATTGATAAATAAAAATGAGACTAAACTTTTTTATATATAATTTGGCATTTTTAAGCACACTCTGATCAATTTTGAAAACAATTCAACAAAAATTACATGTCTTATGAAATAATTACCCTACATTCAAATCTGCATGCAATGGGATCGCTCGAGGATGATAAACGGAGGCAATATACTATTAAAGAATCTATTTTAAGCAGCTCATCATTCAAACTGCGAGAACTTTTCAAAGTTATCTTAATATTTTGTCATTCCTCTGATCCACGAAGCCTTTGGGGAAAGTACAAGGACATTTTTTCAGAACACATCCGGTTTCAGTATGAAAGACTACTGCAAGGCTCCGCAGTTTCAGCTAAGGACAAATCGTACAACCAATGCTTGATTCTGATAGAAGACACTGTTCAGACTCTGGGAGGTCAGTGCTTAATGGATTGGTTTACCTCAGTCTAAGCGATTTGGGATTCATTTGCAAAACAGAGAGTATATGCGAGAAACAAATTTTAATCTTGAAGTTTTGAAGAAAGGAGTATATAATGCTGAAGCCTCTCTAACAGACGAACAATCCAGCGTATATCAAAAGGCGCTCAACAGCATCGAGTCTGGTACTGGCCCAATATTTTTCTTAGATTCACCTGGTGGCACTGGAAAAACCTTTCTCTTACATTTTTCTTCTTTCAAAGGTCAGAAGCAATAAAGGCATTGCCTTGGCAACTGCATCATCTGGAATAGCTGCATCGTTATTCGTGGGTGGAAAGACAGCTCATTCTACTTTTAGATTACCCCTTAACCTCAATTACTCAGAGAATCCAATGTGCAGTATTAAAAAAACAGAGTAAGATTGCAAACTTATTATCTGGGATGAGAGTACTATGGCTCATAAAGCAGGTTTCGAGGCATTTAATGCAACTCTCAAAGATCTAAGAAATTCTGATGAAGTAATGGGTGGAGTAACTGTTCTACGAGCAGGAGATTTTCGTCAAACAATATCGGTTGTATCTAGAGGAACACGTGCAAATGAAGTTAAAGCATGCATAAAATCGTCGTATCTATGGACTAAAGAGCAAAAACTGTTAGAATAAGAATATGAGTGTTCATTGACATGGAGATGCGTCAGCAGAATTGTTTTGTAATCTTCTCCTTAAAATAGGAGACAGAACATATCTGAATGTGTTGGCAAAATTATTATACCCCATGAACTCTCTACGGTAAACAAGGAATTTCCAGATCTCATGGCCAAGATTTATCCTGATATTGCTGATATAAAAAATAAGCCCATTGAATGACTTAATAAGTTTGTAATCGAATCTACGATAATTTCTGGATGTGCTCGAGGGGAGTTGGTTTTAATACCCGGAATTCCACTGATTCAGTCTAACTATCCTTTTGAATTTAGAAGAGTACAGTTTCCTGTAAAAGTTTGCTTTGCAATAACCATTAATAAGTCACTAGGACAGACATTAAAAGTAGCAGGAATCTATTAAAGAGAAGACTGTTTTTCACACGGCCAATTTTGTGTAGCTTTCTCCAGAGTCAGTTCATCAAGCAGCTTAATCATTTTAGCACCAGAAAAAAACCCTAAAAAGGTTGTATACAAAGAATTTCTTTCTTAACATAGGTATAACAATAAAATGGTTATGGCCTGAGTTTGCAAAGAAAATAAATTCTTTAAAAGGATCATTAAGGACAGTTATGGATCGGTTAAGGGCAAGAGCATATATATAAGGAGTCCAGGTGCCCCGGGACCCTCCCCAAATTAGAAAAAAATATAGGTAATAAGTAATTATTATAGGGAATTTTCGTAACTAGGTGCACCAAGCACTGTTATACCCTGCTAATTCCATTACCCGAGCAATGCCGGGTACGGGAATGCTAGTATAT
>JAOUZG010020860.1:551405-564704 GCA_026289955.1 Argiope argentata
CCTTTACACTAATCTCCCGCATGAAAAATTAATAAACTTTTGTATGTCTTTATTTGTGGAATATTTAAATGAAAATATTATAACTAAAAATAACTGGCTGGAACTATGCAGATTTAATATTTCTGAAAATTACATTTTTAATGGTGTTAATTTTTTTAAACAAATAAAAGGTATTCCAAGGGGAATGTTTTTTTCAAGTGCGCTAGCAAACATTTTTTTACATTACTATGAGAAAAAAATCATTAAGCTTAACTTAATTAACGGATGGAGGTACATAGATGACCTCCTGCTAATTAATGTAGAGAATACGAATGTAATAACAAACTGCAATCCAAAAGAATTAATTTTAAATAAAACAAATGAAAAACTAACCGAAGCAAATTATCTTGATTTAAAAATTAAAATTGCTAACGATAAAACACTGGTGGCTCTATATGACAAAAGAGACGAATTCAATTTTAAAATAATAAAACTTTGCAATTATAATTCTAATTTAAACTCAAAAATTTTTAAAAATATAATCTTTTCACAATTTAACAGAATAAAAAATATTTGTAATAATAAAAGGTCTTATATAGAAGCTACAGATTGTTTTTTAAAAAATCTAGCCAATAATGAATTCCCAAGAAATTACTGTAATATTGAAATTTTAATTAAAGAAGGTTTAGATCTCTTGGACTAACCCACTAGTAGGTACAGAATTTTACAATAATTTAACAATTTCAAGAAGATAATTTTTCAATTCCTCGGGGTCTGCTATGCACTGGCTTCAGCGTCAAAATCTACATTTCCATCCAATTTCAATGGGACTTTCCCGTGCTTCTAAAAATCAGAGGAAAATACAATTAACTTTATTATATTAAAAAGCTTCTCCCCATGTTTACCTATTATTCATGAGATTATAAACATAAAAAAAACTTAAAATATTTTGAATCAAAAATGCCCAAAATCGAATATTCTACGCACTCCTTAGCTAAAACTTCAGTCTTCGTCTTGGGGGCAGGATTTGACGACCTAAACTAATCTGGGATTGGACAAACAGTTCTTCTCCACTATCCTTCCTGATTTGGCATTCAAATCAATTTCTTCCAATCTGTTTCATTTGCTTTTTAGCACTGCTTGGGTGCACATCTCTGTCTTAAGGGTATGTTGAGACTTCTTATTTTCTTACTTGTTCTTTTGCTAATATGGGTTTATTTTTTATTGTGTTTAGTATTTTGTGATATATGTTTTTTCTTCAAGCTTGAATTGTATTTGTGAGTTTTTTTCTTTTTCTAATTGTCTTTCTTTGTTTTTTATTATATTATTTTTTATTGTATTATTTTTTCTAATTGTCTTTTGTTTTTTTGTGCTAAAAATTGATGCCTCTCTTCTATTTTAAAATTCGGAATTTTTCGGGTCATAAAAGAGTTAATTTTTTAGACAGTAGTCTAACTCTTTACAGAAAAAAATTCCGCTTTTTATTGGAATCCTTGCTTGATGGTGACCCTTGAGAAAGCCATCAGGCCGGATTTCTCATTTTTTCAATTACAAATATCTGTATTTTATTCTTCTTAGTTCCACTATGTCGTTAGGAATAGCAGCATACGCGCTCTCTTAATACATTTGTGTATCTTTCTAATTTATTATGAAAATGGCAATTTATTACATTTACCTCTTTTAAAATTGTTTCAGTATATATATATATATATATATATATATATATATATATATATATATACTTTTTTTTTACAACCAGTTAAATTCAAGTACATTTTTTTTAAACTTTAGTGGATGACATTTGATGTTAATGAAGTATTTTCAAACATTAATTTATTACCTTTTTATTAATTAATTAAAAACTCCTCTTCTCGCCAAAAATACTCATTTCCCCGCCGCCAAATAAATAACGAATTCAATTTGTCTTTTTCCCTCTCTAATGAGGTTAGATTTAACATGTTTTCGGCCATTATTTTAAACGACTCTGTTTATGTTCTTTATGTTTGATTCATTTAAAGCTAAACATTGATAATTAATCGATTTTTCCAATTCTTTTTAAAGTACTTTCGAATTAAAATAATGCAGAGTAAAAAAAATTAGTAATTTCTAATCTTAATTACTTTACCCCTACTTCTGAAGAAAAATCACGCATTTTTCGTTGTTCAATTGGTTTTGAATCCTCAATTGGAGTTGAAAATTCAATGCTAGTATAATTTTTTGATCAATTATTTCTGGTAATTCCAACTGTTAGGCCTTGATAACCTGGTTGGTAGCGCGTTGGATTCGCAAGCCTTGGTTTGTGATTTCAAACCCGCCAGCTGAAGACTGTGCGTATGTGGAGGACGCTAACTCAGTCGTGGTAACAAATTCCTCCATGTCGTGAATGATACCACTGGAGGTATTGCGTCAGAAGTTAAAGAGCTAAATTAGGATCTGTGGATGAATGAAGGGAATGCGCGAATGAAGTCCGCTCTGTAAAAAGGGTTAGTGACGCGTGTGAGTTCAGAAGTCAGACTCCTGCTCTTAGGTGCTCAAAGGTCCATAACGCTCAGAAGCCACTGTACCCCTCCTTCCATTGTAAAGCGGAATTCTCGAGCAACAACAGCGGGGAGAACAACTCAGTGACTAACGCAGCGTCGAGAGTTTCTACCATTGAAGTTCCCAATACTTATCAAGGCATGCAGGCACACAAGCTGAAGATAAAGAACTTAATTTTTTGAAATTTGATCCTAATTTTGAATTTAAACGTGCAAATGAAACCAAATGGTCTTAAATTACAGTGAGACATTTCTACGGGAACTTTAAAACCTTACCTATTCCTTGGCTTCCGTGAATCTGTTTTCAGAATTTTTCACCAACCTCTTCATCTCTGAGTGAAAACAGCTTAGATTTTTTACGCAAGTGCTTCATCTCGAAGGAATTGAGATGAAATATCACCATGTCGACCCGAGTGTGCATCAATTGCCAACGATGGAAGGTCCATTGCCACCCAAAGAGCAGTCTGGGTATCTTTTCCGCTTCTATTCGCGCGGTTTTCCCACAGAAACTACGACATAGTAATTCATATGCCACACTCCAACGGATGCCAGTACCACTTGACAGTCGTCAACTGGTTCTCCAGGCGGCCTGAAGTACTTCCTATAGCTGATCAGAGAACTAAAACTCTGGCCAAGACAATCTTTGAAGGCCGGATTTTCCGCTTTGGGACACTTGAGTTCGTAACAATGGACCAAAGCCTTAATTTCGACGGGCGTCTTTTCGAAGCTTTCATGCAGTTCCTGAGCAACCCGATCGAACCCTACCACCTTTAAGCCAACGGAGCGGCGGAAAGGCTTCATAGACATTTGAAGGCAGCAAATCACGTCCCACCTTACTGAGAAGTAGACTGAAGTGATACCTGCTTCGTTCAAAGAAGACGCTTCTACATTTCCAGCTGAGATGGTTATCTGTTTCCCATATTGACAAACCAGACAGTTTTTTAGAAAAGAAAGGCCACGTGTTACAAACGAAGACTTTCAATTTAGGAATAAAGTGAGTAAATTGAAACCTGTACAAATTAATTTAAAGACCCTAGTAGCTGGTAATTGGCACAAAAATAACTTTACACATATATTGGATATACCTATTTTGAAATTCCAGTTGTTTTCTATTTCTTATTCTTTAAGTAAAAGATTGAACGTTATATTTAAAAATATATTTTGCTTCTATAAAAATGGTAATCAAACCATTTAAATGATCCCATAATCAAAATACGATTTATTTTTGATAGAAATGCTTGCAAAGAATCGCAGGAAATCTGCAACGGTTCTTATTTCAATTGCAAGTAATACTCTCCGAAATAATGGTTCATCAAAATAAGAAACACTGTATTAAGTTTCTTAAAAGACATGAAATTTTTTTGTCTTATGAAAACAATGACTTGTGTAGGATGTGTATGTAGGAAATCCCACATGAAGTCATTTCATTCACAGTCTGTTAGATCAACAAAACTTGGGGGAGAAATTAATGTGATGCTGTTGGTCCAATGGAAGAAGACTAAGTTGATGGTTCACGTTTCATGTTAGTTCACAAAGATGACTACATAAATTTCGTCGGGAATTCCTGAAAGCTAAGCGTGAAGTACCAAATTGTGTATAAACTTTCCTTAATGAAGCAAAGACTGCTGGTCTTACCGTCCAACAAATACACTTTGAGCTCCTGATACCGAGTTTATCAATCACCCGGTGAAAAAGTTATTGGATGATAGAGGTATTAATTTGCGTGTGGCAATGATCGAAACACCGGAACAAAATGGAGTCGCTGAAACGGAGAACCACACCGTTGATGCAGCTGCTAGGACTGTGGTTCCCCAAAAGAAATAACCAAAGAAGTTAAGGACTGAAGCATGTAATACAGTTGTCTATGTGTTAAATCACCCATGTCCCATTCCAGTAGAAAACAAAATTCCTTATGAATTATGGCACAGAAAATCTGGAAATTTTAACATAAAAAGTTTAAGAATATTTGAAACAAAATGCTATGTCCACGAGCCAAAACAAAGACGTAGAAAATGGGATAAAAATTCCATGGAAGAATTGTTGGTTGGTTATGAAGCTTATGAGAGATATAGAGTATTTTTACGTTTTAAAAATCAGATGGAAAGAAGTTTCTATGTTATATTTTGTGATGAATTACCTTATAAGACCTTAACTGTTAAGGCTAGAGGTTAAAGTGATATGACTTGCCAAAGTATATCAGAACTTTATTTTTGTACTGTTATGTACATTTCGTGAGAACTATTACTGCTATTGAGACTACTGCTAGTTACAATGAAGTAGCGAGGTCACTTGAATCCAAACTGTGAGTAAGAGCCATGATAGATGAACTGCAGTCTCATGAAGAAAATGGAATTTGGTAACTTACAGGACTTCTAGAAAGTCAATGTGTACTTGTATGGGTCTATATGGGTGTATAGAATAAAAACAAATACTAATGGCTCCTCTTATAAAACCAAAGATCGTCTCGAAGCAAGAAGTTTTTCTCAAAAAGCTGGCTATTTCTATGAGGAATTTCTTGTATCCAGGTTTGACACCTTGCGAATTCTACTCTGTGTTACTTCCTCTCAAAAGTTCAGCTTGCATCAATTTAATGTGAAAACAGCTTTTCTGTAAGGTTTTCTTGAAAAGGGAATTATCTGGAATAGCTAGAGCGCTTTGATGTTGCTTTCTGGTCGTGTATGAAAATTAGTTTGATCCACTTTTGGTGTGAAACAACCCTTGTGACGTTGGAATCGACGTTTTGTTCAAGCAATTCAAAAACTAAAATTTCAATCTTCATATGCTGATCCGTGTTTATTTACAAGGAGAAATAATTCATCTATACTGACTGTTGCCTTGTATGTAGGTGATGGCTTTGTGGCTGGATCAGTATTTTGGAAATAAAAAATAATAATTTGTAACCTGGAAGAAGAGTTTAAAATTATTGATGGAACTCTAGGTTCATTTTTAGGAGTGCAAATTTACCAAAAGGAAAATGGTGACATCTTTTTTCCTCAACATTTATATACTGAAAAGATATTACAAAATTCAGGTTTGAAAATTTGAAGGTTCTTTCTACACCGTGTGACATGGCTAAATCTCAGAAAGGAGAGATCCAACCTTGGTTCATGTTCTCTAGAGAGCTGTCGGTTGCTTACAATATTTTGCAGTGGCTACTAGGCAAGATATGCCTTCGCTGTCACTGAGACATCAAGGGCCTTGTGCAAACCTACAAAAGACGACTGTAGACATGTAAAAGGAATTTATAGGCATTTACATGGCTCAGTCAATATTAGTCTAATATCCAATTCACAGGTGCAAATTTCTGTTTTCAGTAATGCTGACCATGCCGGTGATGAAAAGACCAGACGGTCAGGTATGGTTTCAATAAACTAGGGCGCAGCAATAACTTGGTGGTATCGATTTCAACGTTCTGTTGCAATTTCATCAACTGAAACAGAATATGTTGCAGCCAGTGAAGCAGCTAATGAGCTTGTTTGGCTCAAGTTACTCATCAAGGAATCAATCGAAAGTAATGTCACTCCCACCCTATGTGTTATAAAACTTTACCAGAATCCCCAACACCACTGAAGATCCAAGCATATAGATGCACGTTTTCACTCAGAAAGTTGAAAGAGACACCTTGAACTTATTATATATTCTATCATCATAACATGCTGATATTTTGACTAAACCTCTCACAAATATTCTGTTTATGAACTTGCATGATGTAATTGGTCTGGTCAAAAATTTAGTTTAAAAGCTAAACTGACAGAGCGTTAATAACATATGTATTTGTCGAAGAAAATGCTTCTGAGCATTAATTATTTTTATTTTAGCTTTTTAAATTCTTTCTCATGCATTGTTTTTTTTTATGCTGTATTATTTTGTTTAATTTTTTTGATGCTTTGAATTGACCTAACTATCAGGAAGGATTGTTATATTTGAGCGATATTCCTCCATTTCTGGTTGTTTGGCAATATTGTTCTTTTTGATGTCAGTGCGTGACTTTAGTACGTTTGATAAACTTCTGTTGGTATGACATTACATTGCTGTGATATAATTTTTGTTAATAAGGGTTTAGTCCAGGTATCTTATCTTTATTTTAATCTGAAATGATACTAAAATTTATCGAAAACATCTAAGGTAATCATCGTACATTGTTTCCCATGCATTATCCTTGTCATTTATGAGGTAATGCTGCATTTCTCATTTGATACGCTGAGACCTGAGAATCAGCATGCAGAAAAGCTTACGTTTAAAAATAATTTAGTAATTTTTTGTTTATGAGACAATAATTTGAGGTCTAGCTTCACTTGGGTAAATTAGAATTACTCGATCTTCTCACAACTCTCAGCAATGAATCTTATCTAAAAATTGATGTAAAACCTTTCAATTACTCTTTAAAATACCCTTATCCTTTTTAAAACATCAATTTCCGATCTAAGCTCGCCCCAATTTTCTATTCGATCTAAAAGTGTGTTACTTCCTTTGAAAAACTTACCACCTTAATCCGATATTCTACAGCTCTGATATCGCTAATGAACGGTTTTATCTCACTGTGCTCTCTGCTCCCGCTTAATCTAACTTCGCTGAATTCCGATCGTAACGAATGAACCCCTTTATCACGTTGAGAAAGAGGAATTCGGACCAATCAAAGGAGGAGCTCCTTAACTAGGACATATCGAAAGGGGAGACGCCTTTTGCCTTAGGAAACGATAATTACACCCATTCAGAGTCACAATTTTTTTTTATCAACTGGAAGGGTAAGAACAGCCGACCAAAACGCTATAAAGTTACCTTGGTTTAAGAGCAGTGCAATTATTATAATAGAAAATGTATATTCCTCACGTATGACGACGATTAAAGAATGGAAAATTTTCCGATATCTATTTTTGTGTAAATAAAGTTCAAGTTGCAATCAAAATTTCACTCCTCGAGAGGACTTATTATATTATATATGAAACGTAAGTAAAACAAATCGAAATTAGAAAATATCGAGTTAGTAAAAGGAAAAAAAAATAAACTAAGAAACCGGTCTCAAGACTTTCTCAAGAGTCACCATCAGGTAAATATTCAAACAAGGGATTTTTTTCTGTGTGACTATTATCGTCTGACTATTTATCCTAATTTTGCCCCCTCGTGATCCGAAAATCCCCTGAAATTCAGGTCTATTCTAGCCAGTTATGCTTTGTAATAATATATTCATTTCAATACTCTTCATATATAAAAGACAGACCCTCATTAATTTTTCATGAGGCAGATTGGTGTATAAATATTCAAAATCATAAGTATTAACATTAATAATGCTATTTTGTTTTTCAAAATCCAAAACTTCTCTGTTGCTATTAATTATAAAGTTTTCTTCATCTTTTATTTTGTTAAGGATAATTTTCAAATTAAATATAGGGAGATCTAGGGAATAAGGATTTTATTTTCACAAAAAATTAAAAAGAAGAAAGAAAGAAATTCAAGAGAGAAATTTGTTATTATAGTAATAGATAAATCAGCAAATAATTTCTGTTTAATTTGTAAATCTATACATAGTATAAACTAAAGCCTCCTGAAAACGTCTGTATGTTGAAACTACAAAAGCTCCAGAAATAGTGAAGGGATATTGGAGATATTTATACCATTTTGTAGAGCATTTATTGAGAAAAGTCTTAGAACATTAAAATCATATCAAAATAAAAAGGGAGTTTTAAAGTTGTGATTTTAACTTTTTCGATCATACGTAAAAACCTCAAACTCAATTGTAGCTTGTGTAAATAAAGAGCTGTGATATGCATATGAGATACATTTCTTTCTTTACATCTGATTTTAAAATAGATTCAAATCTTATTATACCCAAAAGAAGGAGATAAAACCTTGCCAGGACACATTAAATGTCAAAAAACTTTGTTTCGCGTTAAAGAAAATGAAGAGGAAAGAAATCTTTGGTTAGCGAATACCAGAGAAGTAAAGTTCACACGATTAAGAAAGGAGTCTTTTGATGAGCGAAATAACTTTCTTTCTTTTAAATCGAACTGTAACTGAATTGCGAAGACAGAATGCATCCCTTGAGGAGCGAAATGATCGCCTGTCTGCTGATAGAAAAAAACATTTAAAGCTGAGAAGAGTTGGAGAAGTGAAAAACAAACATTCCTGCTATTTAGTTCGAAAAGGAGCATTCTGCTCTGAAATGTGATCCATGCGTGGATTACAGAAAAGAGGCTTCAGTTTCAATAGGAGCAATGTCTATAGTATGGCTGTATTGTTCGGCTTTAAATTGGAAACATGAATCAAAATGCACAAGGAAAAATTAAATTAGAAAAAAATCCTCTACTCTCCTGGGCCATTGCATTCACTTCTTACTATTGAACATCCTACTTCAAAAGAATTTATGAAGAACATGCGCCCGTATAATAATGCCTTTCAAATGGCTTTATTTATGAGTTCACAAGTGCATGAACATGGCTTTATGCCAACATTTAAAGTACACGGCCAAATCTAAAATTTGCATGTTTCTTTCTTTTCGCTACAAACTAACAATCACAAATTCCTACATATATATTTTATTGCTGATCCTGTAGTACATGCTTTGACACGCTGTAATATAGCTCAGCAGATTCTTGATTATTCTTTGGTAATAACTTTAACAGAAATGTTACAAAATCAAAATAGTTATGTCCTTCCTTCAGGTGGCCTTCAAAACAACAATTGAAAGTATCTCGCCAGACGTACCTGACTTCAAAAACGCCACAAAAGCTGTTAAAGTACTAGTTGGTGAACATCGTGGCAGATATAATGCTCCAACTACCAGTGAAGTTGCCATTGTGATAAATGGGCAAGAATTTCACAGAAAAGATATTGCATTGTGTAGCCGTGATAACAGCCTTATAAAAATATCTAAAATTCACAGATCCTATGATAGTTTGCACTATGTTTTAATATTGTGTCGGAGTGATGATGGATATTCAATAAATGTACCACAAATTGAGCCAAACACTGGGGACCCACAACAAAAAACTGTATCGTTTTGAACTATTATTGCTACCGCATTATGACAAGGCAGAATGACTTTAATAGAATATTGAGATTTAGAATGCTTCTAAATCAATTTTTGGTAGACCACTTTGCTAAAATTGAATCAGAACGCTTGGACTTTATTCGGAATAATCAATCAAAACTTCAAGCAGATAATTATAATAATTTGAAAGATGGTTTACAAGCCAATGAGCATGTCGACAATATAGGCCAATTAGTTATCTTACCACCATTTATCATAGGGGCCTAGGTATCTTTAAGAAAGAGCATAGTATGTCATGACTTACGTCAGAAATTACGGCAAGCCTTATTTATTTATCACATTTACCTTTTATCCCAAATGGACTGAAATGAAAGGCAATCTTTTTCGGAACAATACACCACAAGACCGATACGATATGGTTAATAGAGTGTTTAAATATACGAAAGTCGATGTATTTGATAACTAAAGATAAAATATTTTGAACACCTTTGTGTCATATGATCACAGGCCTGTCTTATGTCCATCTTCAGTTATGGCTGCAAAATAAAATACATCGATATCAGACGAGGTAGACAGTGTTATTTCTGCAGGGTTGCCTCCTAAGCAAGTGGATCCGATATTGCATGAAATTGCATTAAAACACATGATTCATGGTCCATGAGGCAAGTTAAATCCAAATTCACTTTATATATAAGAAGGAATATGCACAAAGAAATTTCCTAAGCACTTTCAAACCTACCCAACAATTTCTGATGATGGTTAACCTCGCAGGTCGTCACCAGATAACAGAGGTATAACTGCATTTCTCCATAACAATGAAATAGATAGCCGATGGGTTGTGCCTTACAAGCCAGTTCTTCTGAAAGTATTTGATGCTCATATTAATGTTCAATTCTTCAGTTCTGTCAAATCAATAAAATATGTACGTAAATATATCAATAAAGGCAGTGATCAGAGGATTCTTTTAGTATAAATTCCAAAGATGAGATTCAGTACTTTTTATTTGGTAGATACATTTGCATTTCAGAAGCAGTGTGGCTGATTTTGTCTTTCAGTGTGCATGAGCGAACGCCTTGAAATGTTCACTTTGCGATTTATTTAAAAAACTAAGCAGCGTGTATATTTCACAGTCAGTTACCTAAGTGATATTGTAAACAATCCCTGAGATACGACATTAACTGCTTTTGTAAAATTATGTATTGCAGATGACTTTGCTAAGCCTCTTACTTATGACAAAGCTCCTGGCTTTTATACTGGAATTGACTAATAGTAAAATTTCAAAGTAGAAAGCTAGGTATTCCAGTTGATAGTTATTATAACATTAAAAATCAGATGATGTGTCCGCTTTTTACCGCGGAAAGAGGGGTGCAGTAGCTTCTGAGGGTATGAACCCCTGAGCACCCGAGGGCAGAAGTCTGACTTCTAGCTCATATGAAGATGAAACACACACACATACGCTTGCACAACCCCTTTTTACAGGGGGGGCACATTCACCCATCTCACAAATAGCACACAAAGAAACAACCATGCCCGAACCGGGACTCGAACCCGGGACCTCCAGAACACGAGGCAGACGCGCTACCTCTGTGCCAGCAAGCCGGCAAAAAAAAAATCAGATGTTTTGGCTGATTATATGTAATCACCCTAATAACAGTGAATGCTACCATCTACATGTAGTTAAAAGACCTTCTTTTGAATATTTAAGAACTGTGGACTGAATTACTTTCATTTCATTTCATTTCATTTCAAGCTGCATGGATTGTTGGAAAGCGACTCTCACTGGGAAAATACCTTCTCAGAACCTGCATTATACAGTTTGCCAACATCAGGTATTTGTATGCTAGTATTATTGTTTTTCTAACAACAAATCTGTAGCATATTTGTTGATGCTTTGGAATAATCATCAAGAAAGCTTGTCTAAAGATATAATTAAAAAAAAAACAACGAATGCAACTGGTATCAGAAAACATGAATTACAATCAAAACATGTGGATGAAGCTTTAATCGAAATCAAATTTCTCTCACATTATATCTCTTTCAAACAAATCTACCAAAGACTTTGGTCTTCCTTTATCTGATAACTTTCCTCTAGAGTCAAGCAGTTATGAATATTCAATAGAGTTATCATATGATCAATCTCGGATGTTAGAAACCATTGCACATAACGAGCAACGACTCAACATGGATCAGAAAAAGGCTTATGACACAGTAACGTCCAGCATAGGAAAAAGGTATGGTAAATTGTTTTCCCTAGCTACACCGGTAAAGCACTTTTGATTATTTAGATACATGTCAAAGTAAGATCTAGGGGAATATTACTTTTGCTGTTGCATCCTTTGGGAGGAAGAACTACGCATTCCATGTTTAAACTTCCCTTAAAAATTTGCACTAATGATATTAGAGTATGTAACATTTCAAAACAAAGTAGCATGGCTAAATTATTAAAAAAAAGTATTCATTTATTTTTTAAAATGAAACAACAATGCTACATAAAACATCAGTTGAAACATTGGACAATAAGATGCGTGATATCAGGGGCACTAACTCGACTATAGGTGGTTGCATAATTGTTTTTCTTATAATTGTCCCCGAATTTTGCCTGTTTTAACTTCAGGAAGAAGAACTGATAAAGTAAATTATTCTCTCAAACGTTCATTTATTTGGCAAGAAACGACAATATCATGACTTATAACCAATATTCGAGTTCCTTTATCTTCACCATATAATTACCCTTTTTGCAGATTTATTACTTAAAATTGGGTATGATGAACTGTTGAGGACTGCTGGGACAATGAACATTACTGATGATTTATGTGTTTCTGTTAAAAGTCTTCAGAAATTAATAGATAAGGATTATCCCGGTATCAATCAGCTTCAAAATAATCCTTCTATCTGATTTAAAGAGAGGGCAATTTCATCACCTACGAATGATCGTATCCAGAACGTCAACAACTTGGCAATATCTTTACTCGATATCCCAAATAAAGTTTATTATTCATTGGACACAGTTGTGAGTAGTGAAAAAGCTTTTCATTATCCAATGGAATGATTAACTTCTGTTAGTCCATCCTGCCATCCGCCCCACAAACTAATTTTAAAAGTTTGTGCTCCTATTATGCTACTATCTAATTTAATCCAAAACTGTGTAACGGCACTCGATTATCATTGAAAAGCTTGAAAGCATTCTGTATTGACGCAGTGCTTCCCATTGGCTGTGGTGCTGGAGAATCGTTTTCAATATTAAAGATCCCCGTCATTCCAACATATTGACCACTTTTCCTTAAACGGGTACAGTTTCCAGCGAGGCTTTGTTGTGGGGGTATCCGGAGTCAAAACACCGTGAACGATTCCCTCCACCATCTACAGTTTCGGCATTAGAGACCGTTCTCCACGAAGAATGGAGTCATATCCCAATAGACGTTGTTCATGCCCTCTATGCATCCATCCCACGTCGCATACAGTCTGTAATACAGTCAAAGGGAGGTCCAACCCGCTATTAATAAATCTTTTCCCTTCTTTCATAGGTGTTCGTATTATTTTGTCAACCATCTGTATACGGATAAACATTCCTTTTAAATTCTTGATAGTTATCCTTAAAAAAAAGATAACTTTATAATTTATAATAACAAATAAGTTTTCGAATTTCAAAAAAAATAATAGCATTATTAGTCTTAATACTTAGGATTTTGAAAATTTTTAAACCAATCTACCACATGAAATATTAATAAAGGTCTGTCTTTTTCTATGTGAAGAACATTTAAATGAAGATAATTTTAGAAAAAATAACTGGACAAT
>JAOUZG010020860.1:579704-589730 GCA_026289955.1 Argiope argentata
ATATAAAGTAAATATTATAACCCCAATATCGCTAATTTTTAGATAGAAAAGAACTTATTCATTATTTAGAAATTTTTGTAATGTTCTGTCATATGATTAATTGCAAATACCATAAAATTCATGAAAGTATGGTAGGTATAAAATAATTCTTTATGAAATACCAAATAGAACTAATCTAATAATTCTCGAAAATCTATTACAAAAAAGAGTATTAAAAGTGCATACGCATTTGATAAAGCATTTTTACTACTTTGTGAGTCTACGTAAAAATTAAAACCATTTCGTTATTTTTTAAATAATTTATCAAACGGGCTTTCATTACGAATTTCTTTGACTTGTCGAATCATTAAAATTGTTCATGATGAGTGTGTATGCCATTGAAATTGGAACTTTGCTTTTCAATTCGATTTTGTTTCCATCTGGATGCTTGTTGAGCCATTCTACCGTGACAGTTATGAGTGAAGAGCAAAAGTAAGAAATTTTGGGTAGGCTTTGTCTTTCACTTATGGTGCCCAACGAATTGATTTCTCATTGTCTAGGGGCTGAAAGTCTTGAACGCCCCCCCCCAAATTTCCACCTAATATCATGCAAAGAGAACCAAGAGTGAGACAGGGAAATACCCAAACCGTAGTAGCAGATTTGAGATTTTTTTTAAATGTTGTATTATCACTTCAATAAAAAGATCTCTTTCGAAAGTATATGAAAGAAATTTCTATCTGAAATAAATAATTCATTGAATAAATGGAACCTACGTTATAAGCCAATATTATGTTTTTATTTAAGAACTCCAGAGGAAAAAAATGATCGATATCCTTTTTAACGGAAAATGATTTATTGGCTCTTGAATTCGATGCTCAAGAAGCCGGAAAGAAATGAACGATGGTCTTGCGAGTAGTTGTTGCATTGACAGAAACCAGTATCTTTTAAGGATTGAGATTGACCATGTTTAACAGGACCCTTATTTAAAACTTCTGGATATTCTCAATTCTATGTACAATATATTTCGTTTCGTATTTCTTGGTATTCTTAGTATTCCAGCATGCTATTCGACATTTTGAAGTTGGATTCCATTTACAGTCTGACTGGTGGGGCTACGTACCAAATTTCATGCATTTAATCATGATCCAGTTTCATTTTGGAGATAGACAGAAAGACGAAATGTCAACCTATGAGTGAATTCAATATACAAGTGTAAAGTTTTTATAATTAAATCGTGCTAAATTCCATCCTGTTTCTCTGTTCGTTATCGTGCATGGACTGACAGGAGTGCAGATTTTGTTCAAACTGTGTTAGTAGCCTTGGTGTAAAGAATGCATTCCATCTTTCTAACTCATCACATTGTGCTATCCTGTTTTCATAGTTAGAGGCGTAATATTTTATGATGATTTTTGGATTGGGAAAGAAATAAAAGGTAAAGAATTTCCGAAAACACTTGATGGAATCTTCTTTAAAATTCTTAATGACTACACTATGTTTACTTAGTTATAAATTGCATACAAATAAAAAAAATGGAAGATCTTGAAAAACGGTTTCTGATTTGTAAAACCAAATATTTCTGCTCCAAAGAAATGTGAAATAATAATAAAAGAATACGTTTTAGTTAAAATTGTCAATTTGATACTAATTGTGCGGTGAAAGTGTGAAATTATCTTCCAGGTTGTTAAAAAATTCCATCGAGGAAAATACGATTGATTCCTTGTAAAATCCAACATCTGTCTAGTCCAGATTTGTTTTTCTTGCCCTTCAAATCCTTTGTTAAATGTCGAAAAAAGTGCTGCTCGACACTAAATTTTTTCCGACTAGTATGCGGAAATGTGTTGCTCTTTTGATCGTAAGCAGGCTTCCGGGCTTCTTCAGAATGCATTTCCATTCAATAGTGTCTTTTCCATATTGAAAATTTCCGATATGCCTTTTTAATTTTTGAAGTCTGTTATAAAGTCTAAACTGCAAACAAATGATGTTTGTTTTCTCTCTTCTAGCACAAAATAATACATGGACATACTACTGATAAACTGTTCAACAGTGAATAGATTGGGTCTAAATTTTTATATTTATCTATGAATTTGGCATAAAATAAGATCAAAATCCCATCACTCTGACTTTAGTCATTTTTAAATTAGAGAAGGTGGTAAAAAAAACCCTGAATTTTGACGAATCTAATAGATAATTTGATCAGATTAAGGCCATGACCGCAATATCTTGCCGCATACTCAATACTTATACCTTAGAGCTCTATTCTTCAAAGATCAATAAAAGAATAGTCACAAATCCCCCCCCCCAAAAAAAAAAGATTTTAAAATGAAAGAAAAATTTTAGAAATGCTGCAATTATTTACTACAGAAAGATAAATGCTTGTTTATGAGTAGGTGGTTTTAAAGGTTTAACTGCTACAGAAGTTTTAAAAAGTTTCACGCATTCAGTATATGAAAACATATTTCACAAAGAAAGTGCATATGCTCTAAATTCATGTATGTTGCATTGTTCTAACAAAAACAAAATGCTTGAAAATACTGACTCCAAGTATTTAAAATGTAAATATTCGTAACGAATTCAAGTTTAAATACTTTAGGATTGTTTGAACTTTGATCACTACTTTATCAACAAACTTATTTAAAACGTATTTCGACTAATTTTGAAGTTTTCGTAATTAGCCGAATAATAGAAATGAAGTTTTTTGATCATTTTGCTTACAAAATAATAAATAGTATTTCAAAAAAATTTGTAATACTCCTTACGCAGAGTCTTTATAGTTAAAGTTCCATGCTAGCCAGTGGAAAAGTAAAACTATGTTATAAAAATTATGATATACACTGAAAAGCCTGAAAAACTATTGTAGAAGTTGTATGCAAATAAGGGTGTTCAACCAATCAACATAACGGGATACGGTGGACAACAGGTGTCTGAGGAGGCTATTACATCGACTCTTTCTTCTATAATGGCAGGTTATCAAGATTTAAGCAAAATTTAATTGTGACTAATCGACGGTACAAGAGAGGGAGCATAGCTTTTCCGAAGTAGAGATAAAATTTGGACTTTTGCGTTCGACCAATTCTAGAGTGTACCACGAATACCAGTTTTCCAGTAAAAGCGGTACTTATTGAAAATCACCGACAGCGGTACTTATTGAAAAAGATCTTCATAAATAGGGGTTAAACAAGATAGACGTTCAATATTTCTTCAAATTGCTGCGGATTTGAATGCATAGTCATCAACAAGTATCGTGTATGCACTAAGCAATGTCACCAAATAGATATGGGCTTTCAAAGCCACCAACCATCTCCTGTACCATTGGTGACTGAGTCACACAAAGCTGTCAACATTACCTGGGCTTGCCAAAGTCACCAATGGATTTTCAATGATTGTAAAAACGTTTTCTGTTCTGAGGAGTCATATTTCCAAGATTATCAGGTGGTTGGCTGTATATGGGTGTGGAGAAAAATCCAGGAATCTATGGTTTTCTCTTGTTTATGAGGAATTGTTCAAATTATAAAAAGCTCCGTGAGGGTAAGGGAATTGTGCAGGCAGTATGAAATGAGACCGTTGATGTATGCAGACTCGACCAAGACAGGTCAGCGGTACTTCAATATTTTTTCTGACCCTCTACATATATTCCGACGGACTTGAGAACTTCCAGCAGGACAGTGCTACACTCCACACTTCCAAAATTTCTATAGAGTGGTACCAAGAACATTCTTTTGACTTTAAATACTTCCGCTGACCACATAAATCTTCAAACATGAACATTATTGAGTATATCTGGGATTTTATGCAATACGATGCTCAAAGAAGATCCCCCCTTGTATTTTCACGGATTTATTGACAGCCCTGCAAGTTTCATTTGCCAATTACCTCAATCAGTACTTTAAATTTTCGTTGAGTCCATGCCATGACGTGTTCCACAGTGGCAGTTGTGCAACATTGTGGCACAATGGCACAGTGTCATGTTGCACACTGCTCGAATGGCCCTACACGGCACTAAGCAGGTGTGCCAGTTTTTGGCTTGTCGGCGTAAATTTTATAATAGCTTATAGGAAAACATGATAATATATTATTTTCCGAAAAAATTTACTACTTTTCACTTTGATATAATTACGTTGTGTGTAATATTGTTAAATTATGCTGGCCATAAAACATTATGTAGACAGTCGAGGCCCTTTTTTTTATTTAAAGGAGAATATCACTGTCCATAATTGCAGGTTTTGAAACTCGAGAAGCTCTTATCCTATCACTGCGTTCTTCTAAAATCACGAGGGGACATATAGAGTAGGATACAAATTTATGCATACTAACATTCTTCGTCAAGAAAAAGATGAGAAAATGTTTCCGAAAAGCAAAGCTTAGAGGAAATTTTTTTATGCATCTATAATTTTTTTGAATGAAATTTACGCCCAACTTGTTGCAATCTTGAGTATTCTTATTCCCACATGCAGGTCTAAAAAATGGTTTTTTTTTCTTAAGCTGGATGCCTTAATAAGTACCACTCTTTCTCTTCGTAAATTCACACGAGTTTTCGGTTACTCTTACATTTTCACAATACTACATATTTCTTTTTATATTATCATACGATGGAAAATTTAGTTCTCGTTTCTTTGAATAGTTGCACGAAACACGAAAATTATTTACTGCTCCATGTTCAGATCAACTTTCTTGTACAATGGTCATAACGATTTTTTGTTTAGAGGATTTTGCTTGAAGTGTGGCATTTAAAGTTAATCCGTAAGTATATATTACACACAGAAATTCAGTTTCCAGTTCCAGCTGTGATATTGTTGAGCGATTAGTTATCAACTACATTCATTCAGTTTTCCGGGATATGTTCAAACCCTTCTACAAATGAAGTAGTTGCATTGATATGGCAATGCTTAGCAAAAATTATTTAAGCCCTTCTTTAGTGTTTTTTATATGATATTCACTTTACAGTCTTTCGTTTGATGGATTTCATGTTATTTTTTTAAATCTATTTTTATATAAGGACTATTCATTAGAATTCATTTGTATTTCTAACTCTCGATTTAAATTATCAACTTCAAATGGGATAAGGATCTATAATTTTGGCCACATATTAAAAATTCACGCATCTTCTCATTCCGTTTCTTATCTATCTCATTTCCAGAAGTGAAATTTGGTACACAATTTTAAAGAGATTTGTAACTTCAAAAAGGACAAAACTGGAGAAGGCAATCCATAAATAAATCTCTTTGTGTTGTTGAGTTATTGTGTCCACATGCACTAGATTGAATTTCGTAGTTTTAGTAGAAATGATTTATTCTTGTATTGAGGTTACATAGTAAAATTCATATCCTTAATTAGTTTCGTTTTCGGGATATCATGTCATCAAACTTAAAATTGTATCAGTGTTTTTTAGAGTCCAAAATTCGGACATTCATTCGTATCGAATATTTTGATGTTTACAATATGCTGTCTTTTTAATTTAGTATGCGAGAAAGTATAGGTATAATGGTGGATTCGAACATGATGATGAATGGGCTCATGTTTAAATCTATGTCATGAATTTTATAACGGGTGCTCAAACTATTCCTATGTCTAAACACCTTTTCTTTTTTAACCCACATACGCCTCCCCCTCCCTTCATAAAAGATAGCGAGAGCTCTGTGAATGCTGCCGGCAGCAGTCGTTACTCAAACGGGCGCCTTCTTTTGTGTGAGCTTATCAAACACCCATTGTGCTGGGAAATCATTATAGCCAGTTTTGAAATACCTCATGAATAGCGTCGCAATTTCTTTTCAGCTTCTTTAATGAGTGGGTAAGTGAGATAAGGACTTTGGCACAGTTTTGCAAGTACCTTTTGCCTATCTACGACTGAAGAGCGACTGCTCCTTAAATGCAGTATAAGATATTCATTAGTTATCCGATAATACTCTCAATATCAGTCATACAACTTTAAATCCTTAAAATTCAGAGAAGCAGTATTCGCATTTCAGCATTAAGACCCACAGTTGTCTGATCGAAAGCATTATAGAATGGCAGATGCATAAAAGGCATTATAATATACAACATGAGAATGGCAGATGGTAGGTAGTTGTCTATAGGAATTACCGCTGTATGATAGGACTTTGAAATCTTGCAAATTTTTTTTAAATACCGCAAAGATACGTCAGATCGATAGCTGATGCTCCCAAATCAAGAATTTCAAGAGCAATAAAAATGCATGAAGGAAGCTTAATGATACTAGCACAGTAGTAAACCGTATTTAAAGACATATATAGAATAATTATCATCCCATTCATCTACTTAATGTCATGCACACTTATGCCCATAAATTAAAGATAATTCAGAGTCACTCGAAAATCGAACTCTAAAATATATATATAGCCCGTAAAAGGACTATACAAATCTTCAAAAATCATATGCAAATCGCAGGAAGCCACCAGATGACACCGATAGTATTTCACGAGTAATGAGAGTGTAAGGGAGTAATATATGAGGAATACATGCAAAGAAGTAAAATGGTTCACAAGCGCTTTATAAACCTTTCAGTGCAATAACCGCATAGTCATGACACAAAGGGCACATTTGGATGATTTTTTATGCCGTAGAATTATCGGTCGTCTGAAATGTAGACGCACCCAAGCGATTCCAAGGAACTTGGAATCACCCAAGGTGTCATCGCCAGGCTTTAGCAACGATTCAAAGATGATGGTAATGTGAGTAGATGTCACATCACAGGTCACTGCGTGTTACAACGACGAATGAGGATCAGTTTTTGCAGTTACTGCCAAAATAAACAGATGGTGCTCAACACTAGACCTGTCACGTCAACTTTCATGAATAGTGAGACAGTTTCAAGATAGACCGTGCATGGGCTATTAGGGCAAATTTGCCTCTATGCTTGTAAGGCCTGTCAGATGTGTTCCATTTACTGCAACTAACTGTCGCCTGTGGTTAACGTGGAGTAGAGAGCATCCATTGTGGACACGGCAACAGCGGGCTTGTTATGATGGTGTCTGATGAGGCGAGGTTTAGCTTGCAGTCTGATTCTAAACGAACTCTCATATGGAGAGCGCCAAGCTCCCGTTACCATCAAGAGATAATCCTTGAACAACATCGTTATGGAGGTGCAGGATGGATCTTTGGAAAGGAATTATTCTGGATTCCTGCTTGTTCAAATTGCAGCCATGACCATTCAAATCTATCGGGACATCATTCTGGAACAACATGTATGTTTGTTTCGAGGTGCCTTAGGGTCGTAATTAGTGTTTATTGATGACAAAGCCCATCCTCTTTGTGCAAACATCGTAAACGAATGATTCTAACGGAGGATATCATCCATATGGACTGGCCAACCTTCTCATCAGAATTGAATCCAGTAGAGTGGAATATGTTTGGCCGACGAGTTGCAGCCTGTAAACCACCTCTTACATGCCTACTGGAATTTCAAAGAGCATTGCTTAATGAGTGGAGTAATATTCCCTAAGATCAGGTTGATAATTTGATATTAAACATGCCTAGGCGTTGCATGGAGTGTATTGCATCGTCTTGAAGACATACTATACATTAGCCATCATACCAACCACGTAATATTAGTTTTTCTAAATAGATGGGGGGGGGTTGTAATTTGCTCCAGTGAGCAAAAAAATCGCAATATTTATTAATGATAACAACATCTTTTTTGCTCTTAAACTTTTTAAATAAATATTCTTTACAAATACGCCTCATTTATTTTGCTTCTGACTCTTTCTTTTCTTGAATGAATTTTCCTTAATTTCTTGGCATGAGTGTAATTCCTTTCCAACATTGTAGACATAGTTAACTGAGCATTTTATTTGTTCATGTCATAGTTAAAAAATGAATTTATAAGATATTTCTTTCAGTGATTTCGATTTCCCCTAGAATCATGTTGGTTTCTTCCCCTTTATCAGCGTCATGAAGATAATATAGAAAATTCATGAAAAACTGCATATCTATGAATTCAGAAGAATATTTTAATAACAAGAGCTTTTACATAAAGTGGTATGTAAAATATAGTATCAAAGTCAAAAGCTTCAAAACAAAATAACCTCTTTCTGCCTCTCATTTTCTTAAATCTCTATGGAAAAAATTCTTTCATTTCAAAAATGAAGGAGCTGCTCTTAGTAATAAAAGAAACAAAAAAAAAGATGTTCATTGTTAACTCCGAAACGGATTATCCCATTAACATTGGCATTAATAGACTTTGAAGACGGTTCCTTTTAATTGGGTGGAATTCCCATTTACAGAAATATTTTCAAAATTTTGAATTCTTTGCTGGCTACCGACATGATTGCATTAAGAATATTTCATGTGTGCGGGCACTGAATCGCCCGACCAGGTTCTCATGTTTATGATAAAGGAATCACTGACACAGATGGGTCCTCTTTATTCCATTGAATGAAAACATTATTTTTCTCCCGTTGAATAGCTATCACGCTGCTTCAAACCGTTAGACAATTACCATCTAACTTCTCATTCTTTCCTCGTAGACGCAAGCAGTAAAGACTTTTTCCCCTTCAGATACTAAGTAAAATGAAAATAAATCCTTGTGCATATTAGCCTTTTCTCCTATCTGCTGAATCAGAATTTTGATTAAAATCTGCTGCCTCAGAACAAAAAACAAATTTCATCTTTCTATATCATTCCATTTTTGGGATATTCTGAGAGGACAGGCTGAAAGACCGTTTTCATATGGCATCGAATACTCGATACAAACCATCAATTCTAACAATACGAGCGTTTATCATTTTCTTATGTTATCGTTTTCATAATCCCAATGTGCTATGAACGGATGAACGTAACAGCAAAGAATTCTATTTAAAGCTGTCTGAAACTGTGAATGTTGGCCATATGCCACACATATGGCTTATTGAATTTTTGAATAATCTGGCCCTCACACAGCCCCGGAGAGAGAAAGGAAACGTCATGCGATAAACGGCTTTCTGTGGGAGTTGTGTTCTCTAAAAGGTTTAGATTTCATCAGATTGAAGTTCTTATTCCAAATTTTGATGCAGGTCTTCGAATTTTGTTTCAATGAAATGTAACAAGTTTTAAACATTTGTCTTGAGAGATTTATTGCTTTTGATTTAGGGGACCATTCCAAATTCGTGGTGCTAAGAGTTGGGACATAATAATTAATTGTAATAATAGTTAATTGTACAGGAATGTGTGTTGTAAACGAAGTAGGGAGGGGAGAACACAGAAATAAGAGATGGAAGAAAACACTAAATATTTATCTACTGCTTTATTTACAAGTGCAATATTTATAATAACGTCTCAAGTTTGCGCCTCCGAACAGTGGTCTACAATTTACGAAGTTAGAAAAGAAATTTGCGTATTCTTTTTGCATTCAAAGATGGCGAGTATTTTTAAGCACACTCCCGGAAGCTGCGGATATTTGGACATTGAGATTCTCGCCTGATTTCGATGAACTTGCGTGCACAAAACTCCTCAAATGTGCCTTTAAAAAACGGATCGAGGCTGCCTAAATCAGGGCTGCCAAAGAATTCGTTCACCTCACTCAATTCATCACACGCCCCGAACACTCTGATTTCTTTCCTTTCCGTTAACCCCATTTCTCTTACATTTCATCTCTTGTGTTTGAATCCCTCCGCATCACTTGTGCCCATTTTTTCTGTACCATAAGTGAATAATACCGGGTCTAATCCTCAAAATGGGCACATAAATTTGTGACCACTCTCTATACTCAGTAGCATCTCTGTTAATAAAACCGTGCGCCAAATTTCATTCATACCGCAATCCATTACAATGTTCGTATCCACGTGGAAATATTTAAAAGCAGACACTATGCCGATGAATTTATAAAAAAAAATCAAACCAAACAAATCAGATTTACCAAATTTTATTAATCTTATTCTTTTTGCTTTTATAGTTATTCTGTTCTCATACCGAAATACAGACTTCATTCCAAAAATATCTTTTTCAATAGTTTACTTATGCAGAGAAAGATAAAATGTGAAGCCTCTTAAATTGAGAGATTTTATTTTTTAAAGATTGTACTAATTTCCTTTTGCAGGTTTCTTCTACGAATATGTT
>JAOUZG010020860.1:593893-607311 GCA_026289955.1 Argiope argentata
ATATATATATATATCTGTTTGTGTGTGTATGTGTTATTATATTTTAAAATCTAATTTAATTCTAATTATTTTCATAATTTTTAGCTTAATTCAGCCCATATCAAAATCATTCTGAAATTCTCTTATTTCCTCATTCCATTCTACCTTTTATATTTAATTAAACCAAAAAACTTTGTTCAAATATGGCGCTATCGTTTCCAGGTACCGAGGGAATGGATAGAATCTCTGATGCAAGCATATTCTTTTGAAGGATCCCTGCGTTTCTCTTGTGAAGGTAAAGACGTGTGAAAATTCATGTCAGAAATTGACGTATCAGATTTATGAGAATCTTATGGTGTATAGTACCAGAGATAAATGATTCCGTTCATGTTTATGCCTTTTTTACCTTCTTCTGTTTTTTATGTCCGCTTTGCTTGTACATAATGCCTGCCTCTCAGGATGCGACAAAACGAACTTAAAGATTCAACCTTTCTACTTCCTGATTTTTGACACGGTTCTACCTTTTGCTTTAAACACACACACACAAATTATGTGTTGCATACACACACACATGTTTATATTTATGCAGTCAGGCATTTTTTTTAAATTCAAGAGTCTTATTTAATTAAATGAAAAGTATTGAAAAGGGAAACAGAAAATATTTCCGAATAATTTTTATAATGAAAATTTCTGAAATTTCCAGCAATATTTAAAATATTCTCTCTTAAGCTAAAAGAAAACTCTTGCAAAAAATGAAACATAAGAAGAAAAAAACTTCAGCTAGTCGGTAATATATAAAGAATTTTACTATCTCAAATATTTCTTCTGTTGTCGGTATTTTACTTTCCATCGATTTAGTCTGTGAATGGACTGTGGTTTAAAAATATTGTGTTCAAACACCCATTGGAAATTTTTAGTCCATTAATTTCAGATGAAGTAAAAACAACATAGTAGAATTATATTGCAGTTCAAAAAAACAATTTTTAACTCTATATTTCTTAACGTCAAAATTTTTCTAAATTTTTAGTTAAAACTATATATTTCTAATATGTATTAACCTCAACTGACATAGAAAATTCACGTATTTTGCGCTGCCACAATTGGCTTTGAATCCTCAATTGGTGTTGAAAATCCAATGCTTGTATAATATTTTGATCAATTATTTATAGTATTTGGAATCGATGGATCGGGATAGCCTGGTTGGTGGGGCGTTGAATTCGCATCCGTTAGGATGCGATGTCGAATCTGCTAGCCTAGGACTCTCCTTGTTAAATAGGTTATGGTCATAAAGTCGTCCATGTAAAATGATATCACTTGGGGTGCTGGGTCAGAGGACATTTTTCTCAGTTTCAGATGTAAATTTCGATTTGTGGATGAATGAGTGAAATTCGTGAATGAATTCCGTCCTGTAAAATGGGTTTGTGACGAATATTAGCTAGAAGTCCGCCTTCTGCCCGCGGATGCTTAGAGCTCCATACCCTCAGAAGCTACTGCCCCCCTCCTCCCGTGTGAAAGCGAAGCGCGAGAACAACAAGAATTGAATTTATTTAATAAAAATGAACTGAAATAAAAAAAATCCTAAATTCCTAATTTTTTTCTTATTACGTAAGTAAGGATTAATTTTAATTTTTTTAAAATATATTATTTGTCTATATTTTGATACTTTTGGTGTGTGTGTGTGGGAGGAGAATGAAATATCACTTGCAACCATGGAAATTGCTTATAAGACGGCAGTCAAAAACGCAGGCTATCCACGTTTCTGCGCATGTGCTGATAGGCGGGATATTTACATTTAAACTTCTGAGGGAGCGTGGTTATCAGTGCGGTACTGGGGAAATGCGTTCAGTTCCAAAACACAGTTGTCATTCATCTAGTTATCGAGAGTTGAGCTTCGGATTAACCCAATTGTTTCTTTATTTGCCGTATGTTTATATATATGCGCTTGTCAATATATTATTTATTACTTCACCGCGATTTCTTGCACAGGTTATGGTGTTAAAATGATGATTATATGATTTTTAGTTGATCCAATATCGACAGAAGCTCCATTTAGTTCAAAACCATTTAGGAACTTTAATGCTCATCATACATTGACATATAATATTGTTCATTTTATGTAATTTTTTGCATACATAGATATATAAATTCTGAAAAACTCTTCTTTAGCATTGCTTTATTATTTCAAACTATCGCCATAATTAATGAAAAGAGCTTTGCATTCTATGAAAAAGGCAATGCAACCAACTGTCCTTACTGTTAATTGCCTTTTTTTTATTATTCAAACGAAGAAAACAGAATCGACTCTTTCATTCCATTATTTGTACGCCTGTGCACTATTTGCACATGTCCTGTGTTGTGAAGAGGAATGAATGAATTGTGCGTTATTAATATTGAAAGCTGTTTTAAATTCGATTCAAAATATTGCTCCAATCTTGTATTCAAACAGTGCTTGGTTGTAAACTGTCAGATATATGCCGGAGTGTTGGAATTAATAATTCAATGAAATGTTATAAAATCTTAATTTTTTTCTAGCAAAATATTTTTAAGCAGCAAATTTTTATAGTCATACGATTCATATAGAATAGTCATACAGTATAGAAGTATCACAGCGTTCTGTTCATTGCATTATATTTCTCGTGTTCATTTATCTCCAGTAAAATTCGATTTCCACTCGCTACGGAAGGGATTAAATACGAAAACCTTTTAGTTGCAACCAAACGCGTTGCTTTAAAATATAAGTACAGAAAATAGAATCCTTACGTTTGCTACAAAATATTTTTTTATGATTTGTACGATATCTCAAAGGATTGTTTTATAAAAAAAATATTCTCAATTACCATGAAATTCCAATTTCCTGTTTTGATTTTATTCTGTAATACAGAAGTATTCAAATGGCGTAAATAATAACACATCATTGTTTCAGTCAGTAAATATGTTTCTGAAAACGTTTTAAAATGCAGATTTTATATAATAATTCCATCTTATTATTGCGTTCAAGGGATTTAGTAATGGATCTTTTATTACCAAATCTCAGTAACTTACAAATATTTGTATACCATTATTTTAGGAGAATCAATAATTTTATTATTTTTGGCCAATCAACTTTTGCGAAACTTCAACCCATTAACCTTTGCGTTGATGGGTGATTTTCCTCGAGGCAGTGCAAAGAATGGTCTAAAGTATAACGTGCTGGTGAAAGTTAAATTTTGTGCTAAATAAATTGTTGGAAAATATGCTTAAACTATTTGTTGAAAAATTGAAAAAAAAGTTATGCTGTGAAATATTCTAAACAAATACCTCCCTTAATGAGCGCCTCGCCCAACAAACAAAACGGAATGTTCAAAACTGTCTCGGTCTTTGAGAGACGTTTCGCGCAGCGAGTGGCTGAGGGACATCATGTGACAGATTGGTAAGGGACTTTATTGAGCGCTCGTTTAAAGATAACTCCGAGGGGTTTGCGGAGCCTCAATCAACGAGATTTGGTATCTGATCAAGAGTTTTAGTCGGAGATGGCACAGATACCGAAGAGCACCGTGAAAACTAGAAAGAGTTTTGTCAGAAGCGAGGGAGCGAGAGTCTCAGCAGAAGAACAATTTTCCGGTAAAACAAGGAAGATGCTAAAGAATGGGAAATTTTTGCATCATGTGTTAGAAAGCATGAAGGAATATTTCTTTGACTGTATTCCTTATACATCACTCTCTTACATTCTCGTCAATGTGGCGTACTATCGGCATCATCCGGTGGCTTCCTTCAATTTGTATATGAGTTTTGAACATGTGTATAGTCATTTTACAATGGATATAGGATAGATTTTACAGTTCGATTTCAGCTAGGCTCGGAATTATGTTTAGTTTATGAACACGAATGCATACATATTTTTCATTTTAAGTTGATGTAATAATGTTTCTTTGCAGTTATATTTTCAAAAGCTAGAGCCGAAAGATGAATAATTTTTATAAAAAAGCTTTATTACATTCTCCCATCATATGTTTTCATTCCTTTTTCTTTGAATTTCATCTTCCTTAGACAAAAGAGTTTTGATTGAAAATATGTCAAAATCATTAAACTAATTTAAATTAGGGATTGTTGCACGACAATTAATTTTGGACTTAATTTTGGATTAATTTGGACTGAAAGCATCTCATTGGGTAGGTTTGTATTGTTGAAATTGACAGCAATATTTACCCCCACATATATGCATTCAGGTAATTTCGTAGAATGAATAATTAAATATATGATTCTTGGTTGGTAAAATTCATCCATTTCACCGAATGATAGTTAGATACAGTTACCCTCATATAATAGTACCCTTTGTATGAGTCATTGAATTTTAAGAAGTGAGTGTTACAGGAAATTTATATTTTAATGATTTGCTGAGCTTGTTTTTTCACGCAAACTTCCATCAACAAATAATCTGAATGCAGCAAATTACCTGAATCTCTCTAACAGAGAACACTTCTACGGTTGCTGCGATAAATTTCAGTTCCAGAAACGGGAAGACTGAAATAAAAATTTCTCTTTCTTTTTTCAGATTTACGAAATATATGAGATTCATGATAAAATATGAGTCACATTGACTAAATTTTGTTATACAGTTGTGATCATTTTTGTGTCCACTGAAGGGTGATATTTTAGAGGAGCCAATGCGATATCGAATAAACTCAGGTCCGATGGCACCGCCACCATAATGTCCAACAAGGGAAGGCAGCCAACGGCTCTGGTGATTCCAAGCTTGGGTACTTATCTTAGTGCTAGCTGGAACCTACAAGCTCAGCGTTACCCCCGGGGACAGTGACCACTCTTAACGCCAAAACCAAGAAGTTACCTTTGCTTTATCTCTGGCAGGCTAACTACTCTGGTGATTAGGGACCAGCCGATTGATACACCGGGGATAGCAGTTGCCACTCACGGTCAACATGTGGGGTTTCTGGCTGATGATGAGATGCAGAAAGTCAGCAGAGTGGCGACAGCTTCACATGAAGAGCTTCCTGGTTTGCCGTCGAAGGAAGGAAAAACGACAGCAGAAAGCAGCATACTTAGGGGAGATGAATCTGGAAGGCAGACCGTGTCACCAGGGTATCTTAGAGTCGTGAAGCCCATCACACCTAAAGAAGATGTGCTTCTGAAGACATAGCAACATGACATTTGGGAGTAAGCTAAACAATATTGTAGTAATTTTTGTTTGAAAAATTATTTCTAAAATACGTAATTTAATATTCGAACCGATATTTTGTTTGCACGATATTTACTCTCTAACGATGATTTTGTCGTCATCCTTTTATCCAAAACCCAGCAAGATGTAGAATTCTGACATACAATCTGAAAAGAAAGAAATTCTAGAACAGTAATTAGTTAGAATGGCCAAAGAAAAAAAATTCCAGAGAAACGTGTTTCAGATAGAAGTAGTGCAGTCGGCCACAACAACTCCTTTCGATACTGTTACGTTCAGCGGTGGCGGCTGTACAGAAGTACTTGATCTAAGTTCATTCGATAGTGTGTAGGGGTAGGCAAATGTAGACTGTTTTGATAGTGTCTAGAAGGGGACAACTGTAGATTCTTCTGATGCGTGTAAAGATCGGCAAATATAGACTGCTGATGGTGTGTGGAGATAAAAAAAAATGAAAAATCTGATTTCACTGAGGACGCGAGCTCTACTGCAGTTTCTATAAGTGACAGTATCAAAAAAGAAAGTCTTGGTTTACTGGGAATAAGGCAAAAATTTTGAGTATTTTTATGTAAATTAAAATTTTGATGTTAAGGAAGATCAATATAATGGGAAATATCTAAAAGAATTGTCCATTCAAAAACGCTTATGAGTGGTGAAAATATTATTTAGGGAAAATAGAATAACAGAATTGTGTTCAAACTTCACAAAAATATTTGTGGGTGCTTGGTGCTTTAAGGTGAGCTGACTTTTGGAATGAGTTTTTCAAGTTATACTACTGCATAACTTATAAAAATTCTTGTAATTTATTGTTAAATTGATATTATGAAATATTTAAATAGTTATTATGGGATAAATAAATACATTACCTGATATTGGTACTTTTATATTTTGTTTGCGCGTAATTATAAAATAATATGATAATACATATTCAAACAATAATTTTTAAGTAAATCTTAATATTTAGGTATTAGTTTACAACTCAATACCGAATAAAATACAGTTTTCAGGCATATACCATGAGATCTTGAACTTAGGACAATTTGTGAAGTTTCTTTAAAAACTTTCTAAAGAACAGAGTTTATTATTTTTAGTTTTTATAATGCTTCCAGCAAAAAAATAACTAATATAATTATGTGTGCATCTAAGTTTTACAATTTTTAAAGATCAAAAACTTAGTATTTATACATACGAGAAAATGTTATCCTAGCCGCTCAGGTTTCTCTTGTTCTCAAGGGTGCATAGTGCAATAAACAGGAAGAAGGAGCCAATGAAGTGAGACCATTCTAAGGATCTGAAAAAGAACGAGACATTTCTGTAAATATTTCGAAAAAGTCAGAAAAAAATCAAACAGTAAAACTTATTAAGTATATCTGGGCCAAATTTGATCTGATGGTTCGTTTGGCAGTGAACGCAACGTAAAAAATGAACGATTAACGGTCCATTCTCATGCGAATTGGATCCTAGAACTCAGATTATGAAGCTGTAATGTCGTATTTCATGCATCTGGTTTTGAATTATGGCATCTGCGTGAACAAGGGACGAAAAGGAATAGAGTTTCCCTTTACGAATATTGGAATTTGGAATTCAAATATTAACACAGATTCCTAATTTTGGTCCAAACGCATTACAGTTAATCCAATTAATTTATTGCGCGTTTGCTAAAGACAGTCAACTTTATGTAAGAGTTTTCTTTCCGGCCCCAAGGAGACGGTAAACGTGAATTCTCTTCATATGCGAAAAAGTTAAAAGGCAGTTCAAAGGCAGTTCCCGTTCTATTCCTAACGAACAAATTCAATGAATTTTTCAATAGCTGACGAACCTTAGTCGGAATGAATAGAAGGTGCAGCTGAATGAATTGAGATGAAGTTGGAGGATTTTTTTGGATAAAAGTGTTATTATTTTGTCATTTTTAGTAGAAGTTGTTACGTAGGGAAAGGAAATCTTTGAGTTAGTTTTGTTTTTATTAAAATGTTGAAATAAGTCCCTCAGTTACTTCTTTTTAAAGTACAGTGGATATCAAAAATGCAATATTAAATAACTAGATTAATTCCAGAATACATGAGAACAATTATTAAATATTATTTATTAAGCTTATCTGGAATTAAATTTAAGTAGGTTCCATTTTAAAAAAAAGTTTTTTTTTTCAAAATAAAATCTGCTATTTGCAACATCACTGAAAAATTGAGAAAGTGGAAAAAGTTGTTAGAGAGGACTGGTGGCTAGACCTAAGAATTTGTCAATTTCCGAGTTAACTGTCATCGTCAACAGTTCCGTTCACATCCCGTATCCTCCTGAAAAAAAGAAAAGACTATGTCTGTGAATTATAAATGTTTTTTTACTTACTATTTATTATCTCCCTAAAAAATAACTGCGATTATCAAGATATTGTGACTAAGTATTTAACGAATGCCCATAATAGTGAATACGTTAGCTCAAAAATTAGATACTGAAATAAATAAATAAGAAATTCGGTCCATCTTCTCTACATCAAAAATGAAGATTTTTTTTTGCAACATTTTGGATTGAACTCAGTAATCTGGTTCGTGTGTTGTCCACATTTATATAAACTCTTAATCTGAAAAATTTCGTCGAAATTTCGCGAACAGTTGTTTTTCTCAAATTGCATTAAATTGTAATTCTGAAGCATTGAAAGTTATTCCATATTAACTTTCTGAAAGTTTCTACACGTATTCTTGAATCTTTGAACTCAAAAAACGTAATCAGGTACAGACATTAGATACATGTTTGAGATAGCAATGATTGGCTGATTTTTACTTCCGTTTTTTAATCGGCATGGGAGAAAAACTTCTGTAGTACGATTAGAATTTCCAGCATTTTTAGTCCCTCTCCTTCATCGCTCTGAAAGTTTTCTCTTTTTCCTTGTTCGGGTTGATGGAGGAGGGAATCCATAAATAACTTTTGACATGACTCATATTATCATCTTCCCAATAGAGTTTACTGCCTACAGCATTCTTTGCAGCTTACAATTACAGATAATGACGCTTCTTTTCATTTCAAATTTGAGGATGCAATTTCTCATTATTCAAAAGTCATGAACGATTAATTCTCGTACTCGACATCTCTTTGAACCTGCCATCGAGAAGTCCAAATGAGGCCAGATAACGTTTCAGACGTGATTTATTTTACGGAAAAGCAAAAAGCGATAACATTTAATAAGGCCGTAGACGGGGAAACGTCAAGGAAAATAAATGACGTTTGGAAAATAAAATTATCTTCCTCCAGTTGAAAATTATTCATACGCAAGGATGGAAGAGAAGGAGGGAAACATTTAATACATCCACGGAAAGTCTTAAAAATAATGCATGCCTTCAAGAGTGTAGGTACAATAACTTTCAAATGGCAACGCCCCCTTTCTCCCCTCCCAAAATACTTAGCTTGTGCGAAAACGCTAAAGAATGTCGATAAGATTTTGTCAATGGATGATTTGATTTATTTAGATAGGATTCTGAACATTTCATATTTTTTTAAATCTCAGTTTGAAATTTGTTTCCTCAAATAGCGCAAAATGACTACAGTCAATAATGATCCATTTCAAAGAATGTAATTAGCATCGTCATTCCCCTTGATCAAAGATAAAATTTTAGAATCGTGGTAATCAAATCAAGAGGTCAGTTCCAAAGAAGCTACGTTTCTTATGCGATCTTTTCCAACAGACATACGTATGAAACCGTGAAAATTGTTATATTCTTTGTATATTTCTTGGTCAGTTTTGAGAGGAATGATTTGTTGAGAAAGTCGCTTTGTTAAGAATTTAATTCTTTGCCAAACGGTTGTCTTGCTTATTGGTTTTAAATAGCTTTTTGGTGTTTCAAGGCAATAGATGGCATCATTGTTTTTGCCAATTATTTCTTTTCCTAACGGGCTTACACATTGTATAAAGATTGTTTCTTCTCTTTATGCTTTCGAAGCTGTTTATACTGGGTCTGCGTCTCTATGTCAAGCAAAAGTAAATCAAATACAACCTTTCACACGGCAAAATGCAAATAATAAAAGATCTTGTTTCATAAAATCGCTTCTCTAAACTTTTCCTTAATATTTTATAAATGAGAAATCTGCAGCCCATTTGGATATTGCTTATAAACATCTTTCTTTTATCCCAATGCCTTCTATTTTACGAGTTGCACGTTTGTGAAAAGAAACTACACTTCTCATTGTCTTTTAAAATGAATAAATTTGTTCATTTCTCTATTCGGTTTTTGTATGTAATATTGATAATTTATCAATAATCAAATCTTTCGACGCGCTGAAGAGTATGAAAAAAAATCTGTTTACTAAAGAACTGTACTTCATCCCCTAACTTTTCACTGCTTTATCCCATTCCAATTTTACCTTGTTCCAATTTTTTTCGGCTAAGGTTAAGTACTTTTAAACGGTTTTAACAATATGTTTCTAACGAATTCCCTAATGAAAAGTAGAGCTGAATTAGGCACTGTGTTTTAAATGTGTGGAAATCTTTTCCCCGAAAAGAAATTTGAAAGTAAATGATAGAGGAAAAACAGAATCTAACTGATGACCACTAAAAAATAATTATATAATTTGAAAAATATGACATATAAATTTGGACTCATTTTTCCCATCCAAAATAATTTTTAAACAACTCATCATCGAAAAACTTGCGATTCCAATATTCTTCTGTTCGATCTTGAATAAGACAGTGTTTAAGGGGAGAATCACGGACAGCTTGATGTTACGCAACTTCTTAAACGACAATAAATGAAGATGCTCATGCTTACAATCAGTTTGTTGTTACTCTTCGTGTCCTTTGATACACTGAAGATAAAATGCACAAAGTTTGAGTGAATGAAGTGAAGCTTCAGTGAAAAGCATCAAAAAGCGCATTCGAAATAAAAAGCATCATAAAAGTCTACACATCTTTTAACTTATACGAAATTTTTAATTACATTAATCGGAATTTTGTGCATCTATTCGTGTTACAATCGAGTAACGCGAGTGTAATGGTAACAGTTATTGATCATTAAGTTGAAACCAGAGTCGTAGATTCCATTCAAAGTCGTTCTTAGTTACAATCATAATATCGTTATTACTAGATATTAATTTATTTCAATTTAAAACATAAATGAATTCTTTTATTGTTTAACCTCAATTATTCATGCACGAGAGTAAAAAACATAGAAAAATAATCAAAAAAAAAATATTTCAAAATTAATTTTTTTAAAAACTTATTCATAATCATTATCAAGTAAACATTTAATAATAATTTTAACAACTATCACTAAAAATATTCTAATTAATTAATAAGGGCCTAATTTAAGCCTTAACCACCACTGTCCAGTGTGTGACTTAATGTTGCAGTACCCCTCTTCCTTCTAAGTAATCCTGTATGAATCGCCATTGAGATATGTTTTAGGGGAAGGTGTGGCATGAGCATCTCAAAATTTGAAAAGGGAAGAAACGCCGAATTCCAGTTTCCTCAGTCAATTTGCCTTCAACCGATTGCTGATCCTGGACAAGGAAGGCCCGAAACGGAAGTGCTGCGATTGACTCGATTGCAAATCCGGCGAAGCTCCCTCCGGCACTCTGTAACTCATCGGGAGCGCATCATCTGTCGCTTCTATCTCCTCTTGCAGTGGAGAGCGCTCACCAAACCCATTGCGTAGCACTGGGAGCAGCGATGAAGGGGAAAAGGGCATTCTCCTTCGGTCCTGCGCACTCCACGTCCTCTGTTTCTTTTAGGATTGATGGGCTAAGAGGGAAAAGGAAATGCTTCATTTCGAAGGAGAACAGTTTAGAAGCTAAGCGCTTCACCTCACCGATTCGTTTTCCGAACGATAATATACGCCTAAAACACACTTTCATAGACCAATCAACATGATTTATTAATTTCTTTCAACAAAAACAAAAATACGCCTTCATTTTTTTTTGTTCACATAAGTTATAACTCATATCCAAATGAATAAAGGAGCTTTCATTTATCATCCCATATGTTTTTTTTCATTCTGTTAATTTTTACTCATTTTCATTTCGTTTGAATAACATTTGTTTTGTGTAGCATAATGAATAGTTTTCACGGAAACTAACAACATATTTAAGAAAAAAAGAAATGAGAAAGCAAGGAATAGATCGAATCATTAGTTCAATTTTGCCAATTTTTGTTTCATATTAAAGCTTATATCCGCTAAATATGACATCAATGGTCGTCTGCCGTTGCCAACCTTCTATTTTGTATGGAAGTCGAAAACCCTCCTTTCACTCCCTGCGAGATAACCCGCCACAGCTCGCCAGTCATAAACGCTGTATTTATTTCGACCACTTTTATTTCTCACAAAGATTCGGCAATGATCATCTGCTACAGTTTCGAGAAAAATGGATGGATACGAAATGCACAACGATCCCCTTCACTCTGCATTTCGTATGAGACGAAAAAGTTCTTCAACTTCAATCTCGATTATAAATAACTGCTCGAAAGTCTTAGATACTTTCTCAATGGTCCCTAAACCCTTTACCTTCCATTTCGGATTACATTCCAAAATAAAACTTTGAAAGAACCCTCAAACTCAACCAACGGGAGAAGTCACTCTAAAAATTTCTTGTATTCTTTCCAAGAAAAATGTTATTCCAGAGAACGTCCTGTATATCTTTGGCGTGCAATAGTTATGAAATATTCAACCTTTCAACCAGTTTAGCCTTTTTACTCATTTGATGTTCGACTTTCATTCTGTTTCATGCCATTAACAGAATGAAACGCTTGAAACAAAATTTGTAGACGCTTGATACAAATCGGCATGCCATTAAGAAATGGGCGACCTCGTATTTTCTATTTTACTTCTCTTACCTGAAATAATGGTAACTCCAAGGAAAGGGGTGGATTACGGATTTCAAAATACACCACGTGTATTTTAATCAGTTGGAGTATTACCTCATTATTGAATATTCTGATCTTTCATGTAAAATGAAGATTGAAACTATGCAGGGTCTTCTAACAAACTATTAATAATTTTTTCCCATGCTAGTGATAAACAGACAGAACAAATAATAAGAATAGAAAGAATAGAAAGCTTTTTATGTCAATGAAATAGCCCTGTAATTGATTTTAAAATGTTTTTTTTACTAATTGAAAAACATTATATAGTAATAATATTAAATCAATAATACAAAATCGATTGCAATCGCTCAGTATGCGACTTGATTTGTGCATTCTGCATTGTGACGAACGATTCATTCTCTTTAAGAAAAATTTGAAATAGAGATTGTCTGTTTAAATGATTACGTGGAAGTAGCACCAGAAACAGGCAAATATGATGAACAAGACTTTTTCCCAAGAGAATCCGAAGCCAGAAAGGCAGAGAAAAAACGGAGGTTTCTGAAATCCTCCTAGTGAATGAAATATTTAAAAAAAAGCATTAAATAAAATATATGTAAAAAAACGATTTAATGTCCTGAATGTCCTGAATCGATTTTCTGGTACTCGTTCCTGAAATCGTACGGTGTACACCAAAAGCACAGCAAAGACGTCTTTAACGTTCACAATTTCGTGAAAAACAACATGCGGCAAAGCGTTCGAACACATACCGTGCTAATGATTTGCATGTTATTTCTGCCTACTTGATACGTGCTTTGGAAACTACTTTTGATACGTATTTGCAAACGACTTTTTAGAACACTTAGTTAAACCTATCATCCAATCCCAAAAGACAAGAGATCTTGAGGTTCATTCAAATTTGAAGAGTTGTAACAGCGTTTATTTTCAGAGTATTCGATAAATACGGAGAAAGATACTTTTGTTGATTGAATGGGAAATAGGGCCTCATAATTTGCGCATTGCAGTGATGTTTAAAAGACCTTGAAAAAATACATTCGGCATATTCGTATTAAGATGACAGAAAAAAAATCAATTTCTTAAGAATATTTCAAAGTACACCACAGCGAACTCCTGTTGATCTACTTTTATATTTACATAATACGGTATTCTCTAACTTTAAAAAAGCAAAGAAATAATACATTTTATTTTTCTGTATTTCTTTCTCTTTATTTACATACATAATGCGTTTATATTTTGAAATACACCTACCATTTCAACATTCTTTATCGTTTTCACACAAAGTATTTTGGGAGAAGAGAAGGGGAAGGTGCTCCCTATTGAAAGTTATTGTACCTACCATGCCACTGTGTAGCATGGTAGGTACAATACTTTCAAGAAATGCTGAGTTTATACTTCCGAATAATTGACTATATTACCCCGATTTGTTGGACGGACTGGAAGCTAGAAGTTACGACACTCCACGTACATATA
>JAOUZG010020860.1:612311-637153 GCA_026289955.1 Argiope argentata
ATCGAATTTTTTTTTCAACGTGTCTCAAGAAATGTGATTTGTTTTTTTCTTTTCGAAACTCCATTGTTCAGAAGAGTGACTCTCTCAAGCATAGTCTTTACTTTAGTTGTACGCTCCCTTCGACAGTTCGATTATCATTAATGATCTGGCCGTCCATGTCAATGAGCAAAATGTCATGCCTCAATTCGAGTGTATTTATTAAACAACCTTGTGTGTAAACGTTAGATCTAAAAAGAGCGATTGTATATAATTTCTGAGAAATATAAATTCTTATTATATCTACTTGATTGTAGTTGATTACAACTACATCTCTCGATGTCCACCCGAGATCCATAGAGACGAACAAGATCTGGACTCAACAGAAACTTCAATGCAGCCCCTGAACTTCACGACGGATGATGAACACCATTTCTGGGACCGTAATGTCGATGCACCGTCCTTTGACTGTGAGCTGCACTCTCAAGAAAAAAAACATCCGAAGGACCCAATGACTTCTTACCAGCCCTATAATTGTCGGCAACGCGTGCATTTTTCGTGCTCTATCGTTTCTAGCGATGTGGAAACGATAAAAATTAAATTCATATTGCTTTCTCCAAAGGTTTTACAAAAATTAATGACATCTGAAGCGGAAACGCCATTTTTCTGTGACAGTACCAACGCAAAGAAAAGCATTGAGGCCTACTCTTTAAATCCTTCTGTATAAAATAAACCATTAGTTTGTAAAGGTAGATTGCTCCGGGCATTTTCTCAGACCATGTGTTCCTTTTTTTCTTTTTCAGTTTTTGTATTCAAGCGGCTAAAATATATTCCTTTACGAATGCTTTATTTTATTTCCAGAAATTTTTCGGACCCAATAAAATTGCTGGCAATGTCTTTTCCTTATGACGTTTGGAACCTCTAGAAGCCATCATTAAATTAAAAATAAAGAAATACATTTATGAGTCACTATGATCATATCCATCGAAACCTTAATTATTCAATGAAATTTACCCTCGCTGTAAAATCAAATCGTAATTAAGTGGTTACAATGGAATATAATTATGTAAGTAATGTGCAATTTTTATCAACACTTACCTTTTTTGGCTGCAATTTATTTACAAAATAATGCCCAACGCAAAAAATAAATAGAAAATATTAATAAGGGCCAAAGATAAAAATTGAAGATGTATCTCGCCAAAGCAGTATTAAAGATAGAAAGGGTGATTTTCTGCTTCGGACGGACGTAGGGTGGGTGAAGAAGTCCCCATTTCTCGCCAAGAGAGAGCTATGTGGAATAACGTATTGCAAGAAAGAAATCAAGACATGCGCTGGCGATAAGCGACACTTGATCGGAAGCTAATAGCTGTCACGGCTCCCCCGGAACCAAATTTTCAAAAAAAGTTGAGGGTTTTTTTTTCGCCCTTTGTGGTATCTTTTTAAAAATTCACTAAGACGGATCGATTACAAAATAGAATTGGATGTCAGGATTCCACTTTGTTGACTGACACTTCTTTAAACATTAGATTGAATTATGCCTGTCATTGTTTCAAAAAGGAAGAAAATCAGATTTCAAAGAAAAGATTCGAGAACTGAACGACAGTCTGTCAGATTCAATCTACTTCGGGTAAAATAAGATTTTGTTTAACATTTTAAGTTTCACTTATAAATAAGTTGTCTGTAGAAATGGAACTGCTGAAAGCCAAATCATTATCTAAACTGTTAAAATTGAAAATCTTTGAGAAAAAAGGAAAATTAAGCGGCCAACCTTTCTCAACTTTCTCGTTTTCTATTACATTACAACAGGTTTTGGGCTTCACAGTGTATTTGGAATTTTTTCCTACAAAACACAAAATCTACTGTAGATTTATAATTTTGGTCGAATATTTAATTTTACTATGATACCTAATGTAAATTATCGTCTTTTTGATTTCTTTTCCTCACGCAGATATGCGCGGTGAGGATGGCAGAATTTCATCCATAGATGTCTCTTTGTTTCATTTGTTTGCCGAGGAGATTACACTGAGGCAAATGACAAGACGGACTGACTTTTCCATCAACGAATACCTTCCGAAATTTCGTGGAAATTCTCCGTTTTGACGGCAGATTTCGTACCCAGCGATAGCTGCACTTCTGCATGCGAGCATTTACGAACCAACAGACGCCGCCGCAAAGCCTGTTTTTTTAGATCTAAAATCTTTGCATTCATCAAAATCTCCGAAAATCATTTCTCTTCGCATGCGAAAAGTGCTAAAAATAAAGTACTAGACTTATTCAAATATCTAAATGTCGAATCAATAATCTGAAAAGTAAAATTAAAAAAATAACGCAAATTCATTTTTTAAATGAATTTGAATAATAATGTGATGCATTCAGAAGGAGGAGGAACATATGAAATATAACTAAAATTATGCAATAGAAGTAAATAATAAGAAGAAAGATTAAAATAAAACGGATATTTTTGATTCACTTCCATTTTCAAAATTACATTCATTTGATTTTCATTGAAAAAAATTAAATGATTAAAAAACCGTTACTTTGAGATACTGTGGTGGTGTCTCAGAGTGATGGTTTTTCAGAGCTCCTACCGAACAGGGTGCGGATCCACTCTGTCGTCAGCCGGACGGCGCGAAGGATTCGCTAAAACAGAAGAGGTCAGAATGGATCGATAGAAATTTGCAGATTGAGTGGGATCCATTGATATACTATCTGACATAGTCTCCAGATTGACTACCTTCTAATTATTATTTGTTTCGGTCTCTACAAAAAAAACTTAAATGGTTAAACCATCACTTCAAATGAAGAGATCAAAAATCATCTGGATCAGGTTGTGTTTTTTTTCCTAGTAGAGAACAGTAATTTTAGGGAACGTGGAATTATGTTATGCAAGAAGTGCTGGTCAAGGACGGAAAATGCTTAATTCAATATATTATTTATTCTCTATAAGAAAACCGCCTTCCATTTTCGTTTTAAAAAAACGAAGTTTCTTTCCGAATCAACTGATATTTCAAAAATATTAATTAAGAACATTTTTTTATCAATGGTATTTTTTTTAACAAATAGAATTCGTATTTATACGGCTTTCAAAATATTAAGTGTTTGATTCATTTGGATATTACTCCCTTGTCCCTGTCGGTCACATAAACGTAGTTGCTTCATCTGGTGCCTAAAAAGCTCACCATTTTTCAAAATTTTACCAAGGAGAATTCTGAATTTTACAACTGCGCCGCAACCTTGTGTTGAATCACTTTAAGTAAACTTTCTCACTCTTAAGAATTTCGCCTTCAACACTCAAATCCACTCAGTTATTATTTTGTTATTAGTTTAGTTTCCGTATGCATGGTTGTTCGGCATGGATTTGTCAGGAAAAGTAGCCACTTTTCCTTTTAAACCAATTCAGATCTACGTGGTCTAAAAGTATGTAAACTTCATCTCATAAGAAAAATCATTCCAAGTAGTTTATTTACAGGGGAAGAAAAGAATTTGGCGATTTACTTTGCGTCCTTTTACTGTCTCAGTTTATGCAAACGTCAAATGGAACATTTACAAATAAGGTACTCATTGATTCTAATGACCACCTCCTTTATATAAAAAATTTAATCTCACATGCTTTTCATTTTATTTATTAATCGAAGAATTTATTACAGAATCATTTTTATGTATCCTGAATGATTCAAAACTATCACAACCTATATCATATGCATGCGCAAGGAATCGGCAACATCCCCCACCCCTCATCAAATCGTGAATGTCCTTTTTTCTAATACATCTCCGTCGAACAATAGCTGTGCCTTAAAGGACGCGACTCCAGATTCTTGGAGGAATTGTAGATGCCTCTTAGACAAGAAAGATGGAGCCAAACATCTGCATGGGGTACTCTTAATATAACAGAGTAAAACGACTTTGTAGTCTGACCATGAACGAACATTGAACGAAATAATCCCATATATTCAATAAGGGTAATGTATAATGATTTTCACATTAGTAGCGCTTAAAATTTTTAAGATTAATTTACGTGAAATAATCAGTTTAGTAAACATGATATACAGAAAAAAAATCATCGATACATAAGATATTTTTGTAATAAATTATTAATTTATATTTAATTTTATTTTATGTAGTTTTAAATCCAGTTTTTTCGAATACAGTACTAAATGTTAGGGCTATATCGTATTTCAATTTATCGAAAAAAATCGATACTTTTAAAAAAATCAATTATTTTGGTATCAATTTTTGAAAAATATCATTGATTTATCGGTATCATAATCCTGAATCATGGTTCACGATTAATAGCGATGCGATAAATTCATATTTACATGTAATTGAGTTATCGATTTCGATCTGGATGCAGGTGAGTGTGTTTTTTGTTGTTGTTGTTATTGCTCTTTATTGTTGTTTACTTTCATACTTAATTTTTATTGATATTTCTACAAATACTGTCATATTCTATTTTATAAAAATACCTGTTTTAAGCATGCCAGATCAATAAACTGTTTTCTGCTCCCTAATCGAATGATACAATCAGTTAGATTAAATTACAACTAAAATGAAACAAATATGTATCGTTTATTTTCATTTATATTTACAATTCAATTTAATATTTTTATGCTTTATTCATTCAAAACAGAACTTTGTTCATTCAAACATGTGAAATACACTCACTTCTAAAGAATCCCAAAGATTTTCAATGGGATTAAGGTCGGGCGAATATGCTGGCCACGCCATACGCGCAATCTCTTCTCTCTCCAGGTAGTCATTGACAATGCGAGCTCTATGGAGACGTGCTTTATCTTCCATTAAAACAAAAGCAGAACCAACTACTGCAGCGTACAATCTCACTATGGGTTCTAGGACTTCATCTCGATACCGGGCAGTTGTCACAGAACCCCGTTTAAACTAATGCTGGTCGGTGCGGTATTCTAATGAAATCCCTGCCTACACCGTAATGCTTCCGCCTCGGACTGCGCGATGTTCGGTGATGTTTTGGGGCTGATTGCGTGTTCCTTGTTCACGCCATATCCTTATACGCTTGTCATCTGGTTTCAGAGCGAATCTTGACTCATCAGTAAACATGACATTGCCCCAGTCAGACACAGTCCAATCAACACGTTCCCAACACCACTTTAATTGTGCCTCTCTTGATTGGACGGGTAGAGGAACACAAATTCGAGGTACCCGGACGTACAGTCCACTCATATGTAATCTTCGGCTTACAGTAGCTACAGATATCGCCTTACCGATGGACGCTGTAACCATAGATGTTACATGTGTGGAGGTCGCTCTGCGATTCCGCTTGGCTACAATAGCAATATATCGATCTTCCGCGGGGTTGTAATTCTTGAGAGACCGGCTACGGGTGCTCGGACAACTGTCTGTGTGGTTTGGAATTCAGACCATAAGCGTGAAATTACAGAATGATGAATGGCAAAGAAAAGAGCAACATCTTTGATCGACTGTCCTGCTTCAATGCGCCCTACAGCACGCCAAGGCTCAGAATCTTCCATTCGTCTTCTGGAAGTACTAGAAACACGTAGGTCTTGAAAACAAATTGTACGAAAGCTTTAAACACCTTCTATCAGCACTTACAATCAACTTCTCTTCATAAAGCTGTCTTCTTATAAGACTGCCGTTTTTGCATATTTCTTCACATGAAAGCGTGATTGGCTGTTACCTAACATATTTGTATACATCCATCTACATCAGCAACGAATTGCATTCTCTTCAATTCTGATTGCCTTCCGGAAATTAGCATTTTCTTCTTCGTGCTGAACTTTTGGATGTATATGTAATTTTCAGAACTAATGGTATAGCAGTTCTGTAATAATTTTTAATTCTTCTATGAATTTAATTTAAAAAGCATAAAAACTATTGAGCTCCAAATATATCAGCTCTGAAGCAGATGATAAAAATTATTTAATTAAAGAGACTTTTAAAATTTATCAGATTAAAAATCAAGGTCCCTTTGAAACATTAAGTAAGATAATAATTATTTTTTATTTAAAATATATTAATGAAAATTTCAAATTCAAAGCAAATATGTTTGATTCCAACCTTATTGACATTCCAGAAGTATTTTTTTTATTTAATTCTTTCTGCACAAGTTTTTATGAATGTGAATTTTGTAGGCTTTTCAAAAATTTTCTGCATTGTAATGCAAAAAACTAATTTTTATTTAAAATGCGATTAAACGGAAGTTCGCTTTTTAAAATTTTGATTTGGGGATTTTTTAAAGTGAGGTTTTAATTGACTAGAGTAAATTTTATAAACATTTTTTGTTGGCAAAATTATTATTTTTTAAAATGTTCTTTGTATTGCTGTTCTAGGCAACCAAGGGCACTAAGGGTGCAACTTAATGTATAAATATCTTCTTAAATAAACTTAAAATCAAAATGCAACTTCTTTTAGTGAATAATGCAAATGTTATATCTTAGAAACCAAAAAAAAAATAACACTGACAACTAAATGTTGAGATACGTAGAGTGATTATTCCGCTGAAGAAAAAAAAACTTAGTTCAAAATTAATATAGAAAATAACTTTCCAATTTTTTGTTCTAGATATAAACAAATATGAAAAGAAACTTTCAGTTGCTTATTGATGTTAAAAAAAATTTTATAAATAAGAAGCAATCTTATACTAAACTCTTATTCTGTGATCTCAAACAATCTGGAGTAAAAAATACATCAGTCTTTGAAGTTTTTCGAATTCAATATGATGATGCACTTAAAAGAGATTAGTATAATTAAATATTTATAATGCAAGACAAAATTACGATGCGAAAGCTTTATAAAATACTTTCTATATATATAACATATGCTATGTACTTGTCTTAACGTGATATTTTTTTTACATAAATGATAATGACAAACGTGAAATTAAACTCTCTGTAAAAGCCCTTTTGTTAAAGGAAACCTTTTTTCTTTTCGAGTTAGAGATAGAGGAAGTGGAACAGAAAAGAAATCAACCTCGCCTGAAACGGTGACCGTCAAGACTCTTGGTAATTCCAAATCTTTCAAAACTGGTGCTTTGAGTGCTTGATCGGTCTTAATCCAGCTTTCGATATTTATTGAACGACCAATACTTATGAAATTTTCGTTAGATATCGAATTGCAGATGCATAACAAGTTTTCGATGCGTACCGAATTTTCTGTAATTTGGAGATTTCGATAAAGATCAAATTTTTACGACTAAAGTTGATTAGCCCAAGCTACATATTATGAATATTTATTTTGGTTTTCTAGACATTTTTTTGTTGTACACTCTATTACAAAAAAAATCGACACATCAAGAAGGAATGAGATTGAGGCGAAAAATGGTGGAAGGAAAGACATTGTACAGAATAGTAAATGATTAAATTCTCAGAACAATTGAATAATTTATTTCAGAGTTACAATAACAAGTTAAATAAGATGTTGACCCGCCACTAGCCTGAATACAAACTGCCACACGGCGTGGCATAGACAGCTAAAGCTTCCAGATGGTCTCCTGCGATATTTCCTGCCAATGCAATCGCCTTCTCAGATGCAATCGCCTTCTCTATCATATCCCAGAATGCTCGATGAGAGAAAAACTGACGATCTGGCAGGCCAAGGAAGTGTTTGACAAGCTTTCAGACAGTCCATAGAAACAAGTGCCGTATGTGGTGTGGCATTGTCCTGCTGATAAACCAGCCAAGGGTACTGCAAAAGGAACCGTAAAAAAACGGGTTTTAGGATGTCGTCGACGTACCGCTGTTCAGTAGCTGTACTTCTAATAATGACCAAAAGGGCCCGGCTATTAAAGGAAATGGCACTCCAGACCCTAATGCCTTGTTGAAGGCCGGTGTGGCGTGCGATAGTGAAAGCAGGATCCCACCCCTTCTGCCCTGGGTGTCTCCAAACACGTCTTCGATTATCTTTAGAATACAGTTGGAAGCAGGATTTGTCCTCAGTAGGCATTATTCTAACCTGATCGCACCGCCTGCCCACTGTAATCTGGCTGGACAGTGTGCAGGCGTGAATTGCAGGTAGTGTAACGTTCGGCACGAGCGTAGATTTCGCTGTCTCAACCATCTGTGAATGGTCATGGTGGATAGAGATGAAGAAGGCGCTGTGACAGTTGATCGGACAATCACTCTGTCCTCACGATCTGTTGTAGCCCTAGGTCGACCGCTACCACCCCGACTCTGAACTCTGCCCTTTTCCACTCATCCTTGACAGCATCTTCGAATCGCCGCATCACTTTGACTCGCTTGGATTCTCCGATTGTCCAATCGGCCTCTTTCAATCCAATGATACGGCCTCTGTCAAACTCTGACAGTTGCTCGTAATGAGCACGAGCCCTGCGGCGAAGCATTCTTAAAGTTGTAGATAGGTAATTTGAATCGTAATCAAACCAATAGTTTTAACAGTCGTTGAAGAACTGCTCTTTATATACATCTGCTGGATGCGCAGTTCCGATGTGCTGGAGATCAAACTATCAATTCATTGGACACCGAAATTTAATCATTTGCATTTCTGGTCAAAACACTTATGCATACGAAATTTCAAAGCAATCGGATGATTGCTTCTTGTTGCGTCGATTTTTTTTTTTTAATTTTGGTATGGAGTGTCTATCGACAGGAAATATTTGTCCTTTTCTCCTCTTAGCCCGCATGCTTTTCTGCAGTACGTCCTTTTATATTCCTTAGAGTGTATAATTATTCTTGTTGTATATCTTTAAAAGAGGCTCTTCACCAATTTCATATATATTTTAATTAAAATATTTTATTTTTTAATGAATTTGAAGATTATTTTTGTTGGATAAATTTTATCAAAACGATTTATTTTACTTTATGAGATTAGATCACACGTTGCTATTTTTCCCTAATTTTCACAGTTTAAAAGATTTTCTTTTCTTTCCCTTTTTTATTCGTGTTTATTTATAATTTTCCGGTATTCTGAATTGGTTTAAAAAATCCTGCATTCAAGTAACATAAGAAATTTCTCGTAAGGCTTTTATTTTTTTAGCTTTTGTTATAAAATATTATAGTCTTAATTTTTCAATCTTTTATCTGTTTGTTCATATAATCTTTTCCTCTTACCCTTTCATTTTAGTTTTTCATATTTTTATCTTAAGCTTATTTTATTTTCATTTCCTTACGAATTTTGTAATATCCAAAAATGTTAATAGAATAACTATGAATAATAGATAATTAGCTAGAATTTTAATATTCAGAAACTTGTGCTTGGGTGTTGATTAATTTTTTATTGCATTTGTATTACTGATGATTCTTTAACAGCATATTTTCTTTCGCTTGATTATAATCATGATCTGAACTAAAAATTTTAATGAATTTCATCATTTGTCCATAAATAAATTTGCTTTCCATAATATTTGTTATTAAATATTTGCTTTTCGTCTCTCTTTGAATATCATATACTAAATTGAATGATTAATTTAATAATTTAATATATCTATTATCAAAATTCTAGTGCATGTTTAAATGAATTCTTCCAATAATGCTATAAAAATAAGAATAAAAGTTTATGTAATTCAAATAGAAAATAAATTTTTGAAGACATCATATTTTGTATTCGGATTTTATTAAAATTATTTCAATTTATTTGTTAAAGTCATTATTCTATCGTTTACTTTTTTTAAAAAAAACATGAAGAATGAAAGAAAGTGGTTTTTTTTCAATAAGCAATAAAAAAGGTAAAATTTAAAGAGTTATTAAATCATTGAAAAAACGCAATACCGTGAGTTGCAACATGGGCTCTCTGCTCTTTCAATGGCACACTTTATCGAAGGCGTTTTAGCAAAGTTTTTTTTTCTCTCTCTATCTTTCCATTGAAAAGAACACAAATATTTTTATTACATAAAATAGGATTTCCTTTATTTTGAGTAGTTTTTGACCTTGTTAGGAGATGCTATTTAGAATTTCTAATGACTATAAAAATATACAATATGATATGCCGAAAATTATTGATATGTGTTGGATAATGTAGCGCGATGATGAATTTCGGTCATCCCCCAGCCCTGGTGGTGACTTCAGTCATATGGAATAACAGTTTGACGACTTTAAACAATTAACTGTACATTAAATTCTGTAAATATTAAGATACTGTTTTCTTATCATGGGCACTCAATTGGGCAAGATATCAAGATTCTATCTTATAAGGAAAGTTGAAAAAAGTCTGAAAGCTTTTTAGAAAGTTTTTAAAAGATATCGTTTTCAGAAAGTCGATTATTTTATTCCATTATCACCACATGAAGGAAATAAAGTTGAATGAAAATGTGTAAAAAGGCCTAATTCTGCTGTTCATCTGATTGAGAAATTTTTAAAAAGTGGAATAAAAACTAAACTGTAAAAAGCTCATTAAATATGAATAAAGTAAATGAGGTGGAGTGAAAAGAGTTAACAGAGTGCGATATCATTTAAAAACGAGAATATAATAAGGAACCGAATAAAAAAGCTATCATCGCTGCTAAGCAAGATACGCTTATAAGAATATGAATAAGATAAATCAGGGATGCACAATCTATGGCCCGCGGACCAAAATTGCCCCGCATAGCCCTTGAAGTTGGCTCGCAAATGTTGTTAATGAAATAAGATTAATTTAAAATGAAATCAGACTTTTTCAAATAAACAGGGGTAAAAGTCGGATACGAAAACGATTCTGCATCAGAATTAATAATTTAATGTTGTTCATTACGTTTATTTACTTTTTATAACGCGGCTTTTCAGTTTGTTCCGTTCATAACTACCTGCGAGTACGAGTTTTCGTATAGGAGAAGCTCGTGGAAGTGAAAAATTTCCACACATGAAAATGCAGTATGAGGATCAAATTCAAATCTTGTGTAATGCATTTGATGATCAGTTTTCAGATTTTGATAAGTGCCTAACAAAAAGTGATTAATTTTTTCTCCATTTTCTGTTGATAGAAATCTAGTGGATGAGAGTATGCAGTTAGCCTTAATTGATTTGCAGAATTCTGATTTTTAAAAAAATCAGTTTAAAGAGAAATCGATATTAGAATTTTATAAAGACTTACCCGAAGAATTTTTGTGCTTAAAGCAAAATGCAGCAGCATGTGCAACTTTCTTTGGCAGCACTTACATTTGTGAGCAAACTTTCTCACTAATGAATTTAAACAAATCAAAAGTAAGAAATAGAATGGCAGATTAGAGAACCTTTCTGCTATTCTATTTCTTAGTTTGTTCTTCGTATTGCCTCAATCAAGTTTAAGCTTAATATAAAATCAACAAATATTCAATCCCAGCCCATTAGATTTTGATGAATTTGATTTTTTTTCTCAAAATTTAAATTGTGTTCTCTCTATAATTACCAAAAAATTTTCCTTTGTTATTCTATTTCAAGTTTGCCACCTTTTTAGCAGAAATCCTTTTTTTTAGGTAAAGTATTTTAATCATATCTGTAATGTTTATGTTTCATTCATTTATTTATTTACTGCAAAACGTGTGCACGGGTAATATAAGTGAAGTAATAATTGGAATTCATGCATATTGCAACAAAAAAAACTGTGTTTTCACGTTTGTAACATGTTTTAACATTCACGTGCTGCTTTGGCCCTCGACATGATCCTTTTTCATATTTTGGCCCCTCATCCTGAAAAGGTTGTGCATCCCTGATATAAATTTATGTGGAACCTTCTATTCATTTTAAGATGAAAATTGAACTGATTCGTTTTATTTTCATTGGACTGGAGATTAGAAAAGTAAAGTTGCAAAAGTACTCAGTTGCAGTTTGAAAAAAATATATCTTAAGTTGGATATCAAACATCAATCTAACTAACTAATCAACTAACAGTGTCAGTGCGAAAAACTGAACAGTTTTGGCATGATGTGGATTAAAAGGTTTAATATTCTACCGGTGTTACAACATTCTTTGGGTCTACTTTGATCATGCTGCTTAGATTAGCGCTCACTAATTTGCAGGTAGGAGGGGCGTCGAAGCTCTGGGGGCGTTCAGAGTAATCTGCGGCGTAGAACGAGGATAATTCGGAGGAATGGGAAGTGACTGTGAATAACCACAATCAATGGATGGCTCCTTTATGAAAACAAGATGGGAGGGTGAAGAAATTAAGGTGCGTTTTGGCACCTATCCATTGGTGAATTTGGCGAGATTTTGATATCAGGCTTGAAATATAAAATGTCAGCAAAATACTGCACTTTACATGTTTCTGGACTCGGCAGTTTGTAAATGGTGAACCCTCAATTCTCATTAACAGACTTCACATGCCAGAAAAGTTTGGTGGAGTTTACAATTCGACCATTTAATACAAATTGCCAAGCCTCTATGAATGCAAAACTGCTGCATTTTTTTTTTGCACTCATATGCGTGTGTGTACAAAATCCTTTAATATGTGTCTTGATAACTCAAATTTCAATCGCAAAAGTAAGACTAGTTTCATTCCAACCTAAGGTCGGATAAACTAAACCATATCTTATAATATCCTAAACCGTCACAATATCAAGAATGATTATCCTTTACTCAGCATATTTTAAGAAGCCTTATAGAGTGGTGAAACGAGAGAGATAAAATATATAGAGAGATAAAATTAGCCATAATTTACCAATAATTACTAATTTTAATTTCTTATTACATTATACTGTGCATATTATTGCTCCAGCATTTTCACAACGGTGCAATACACGCGTATGTATTTCCGATTCTGTTGCTGCTATTTCCGCTTGAGAAAAGGGAGAAATCTCGAAGCTCCTCGACTGCTGGAAATTGCATCTTTATAGGAACTCTTTTGATCCGTGCTACTTGCGACTCCCACCACACACACCCGTTCACCCTTTGTGCTCTGAGGGAGATCAATTGATTAGAATGTCTAGTTTAGGAGCTCGAATACTCTGAAGTGTGGAGTAGTTTCAGAGGGCGAGATAAATTGCCTGTAAGCAATGAGGCCTCTTCCTAGGGTCATAAGAAGTTTTGTTGTGACTTTTGTGGACATATTTGCTTCAGGAAAGAGGATTGTTTTTTATTTATGAAAATTTAGGCCTCTTGATTTAAAAGTAGGTTCAGCGTTTCATTAAGTAAGTCGTTTATTAGTTTTCTGCTTCGACTAATGTGCATTTCACCAAATAACTTTTACAGTAGCAGATATACCGAAGACAAAAGTCTCACAAATAAGCGTGTGTGTAAGCCTTCAAGAATGTGACTTAAATTGAATGGTTACACAAAAACAATCTGTGTTTGCGTTTGTCTTCAATAATAAGAGTGGACTGTTTTATTTAAAATTATCCACACAGATTTTGTTTACACTATCAACAATCAGTATCTATTTGTATGGAAATGCATGTAATTTCGTTAAGCTGTGATGTTAAAAGGGAGCATAAAGTTCCGGCTGCGTTGCCGCTAATGAACAGAAACACCTAACCGAATCCAAACCGGACTGACGCTCAGGGACATTGCACTCTTGTCCTTGGGTGAGGAGGAAACTCAAGGGTTGCTCTCTCATGAAGAGCGCCAAGAGACGGCTTTGGCTTGAACAATCTGTTAGTCCTGAGGTAGTGCGTCAGCGACTTTCATGCCAGAAGTTTTTTCTTTTTCTTTATCTGTAATGTCTTAATGTTTGGTAAATGTAACTTGTTTATAGAACCTTTTTATAAACGGAAATCTCCAGCACGAATTAGAATGATTTTACTTGAAAAATAGTTCGGCTTAGGAAAGCTATAATTACCCTTAATCAGTATTTGTATTCCATTTCAGGAGATTTTGCACGTTTTTTTTTCTTTCTCTACTCTATTTTTATTATTATCATTTGAGAACATGATGTTGTTTTGGTTAGGAGGTTCTGATGTCTCTGAAATTTAAGGGAAATTTTTTTATCTGTTTTTATTAGAATTACATTCTTTTATATATGCTTCTTTAAAAACGGATGCGTTTTCAAAACATTGACCTGCATTTACCAGTACTGCTTTATTATTAAGTGGGTTTCTTTGACTGCACTTGCGTTTTTAAAAGACTGACGAAGAACTATGGCATCATAGCTGTTAATTCATCTCAAAATCAGTAGAGCTCCAAAACTTTATTTCGAAAAGGAAAATGAAAGTTACACACACACACACACACACACACACACACACACACACACACACACAAACACACACACACACACACACACACACATACATACATATATATATATATATATATATATAAACAGAGAGAGAGACCGATAATGAAGTTTCGTAATTGTTCCAAACTAATTTAAATTGGTTATTGACTTAAATTAATTAAAATAAATAATGACTTAAAAATCATTTAATTATTTCATATTTAAATAATTTTATATGTTTTTTCCTTAATATTGAAAAGGCATACGCATATTTCTGTCAAACAGTTGCTATAATAACGAATGCACTTTTTAGAGATAACTAAGCTCTATAGTTCAGACCGTTTGGTCTAGAACAATAAAAATTTGGTCTAAATACATTTGAAAATGAAAACATTCACCTTTGAACAATTTTTAAGAAATTCAATTAATAAAATTATTTGATATTTTGTCTTTCTATTCGGTATCTTTAAAAAATATTATTATGAAATTTGACAATACCTTTTATACCCTATTAAAATTTAAAACTTTCACTCATGTCAATTCAGATGAGATACGATTTTTTTCTAAATTCGTACAGTTCCATAAATATATATTTTGTGCTTAATTTTCAACTATAAAATAAGGGTTTGCTATCGTCTTTATTTATTAATCGAATGATTTTCTAAATATTTTATTATAAGAAGAAAAAGTTTTAATAGAAAATGTTTTTGTTACTTCAGAAATAAGAAAATGAAATTGTAAAATACAAAAATGCGATTCAATAATATATTACCAGTTGCGGTTATTTAGCTAGAATCTTACATTTCTAGGAATTCATATCTGACACCAGAAATGTCTCTAATCTTTTTTTTTTAATTAAAAAAGGTACTCTCTGAAATATGACTCACATGAACGGGGAAATATTCTTATTTTAAGAATTAATTTTTTATTGAAATAAGTGCAAGGAATATTAAAATGAGGATGGATTGGTACGGAATTCCCCGGAATGGAATTCATCAAATTCTTACGAAAATCGACAATGCGATGACCGAAACTTTCAGGCCTTTCAAGAAAGATATCTCAGCCGCAGGATAGGGCGACTTTCAAAGCAGTTTCAATCGAAACAAACTCTTTTTCATGAAATCGAGGGGATTTGTGTGTTTCTTATTTCGAGATTTACTGCTCATCGTCGCATATAGGCAAAACAATTTCATAGATATCACAGAATGAGAAATGTTGAAATGGCACTATAAAAAAGGCAAGTATTTTTTGGCCTAAAAGAGCTTGTATCAGACGGGTGAATGTTTTATTGTTTTCTTCAGAGTCGAGAAATTTTCAGTTAATATGACCTACGGCGAGAAATTTGCGAGTTCTTTAATCGGTCACAAGATTCTTTCATTATGTAGGTCACGTTCGGTTTCAACGAATTTGCTTTTCTTGACGGTTGACAGTGCATTGGAAATTATGGAAAGTCCTCAAATGCATTTATTTCCAGCTGAAAACATCTTGAAAGATCAATGAATCGATGTTCACATGTCATATTGAACAAGGACTTGGTTTGCGTCGGATCAAATGATATTTATAGACTGACCAGTCATCAACCGAGATTTGAATGCAATTGAAGAGCTTGGTGAGTATTTATACACGAAAGTGTGTACCCATGACCGTCCATGTTGTTTAGGAATTAAAGTAACAAGTTGATCAGAGTTTGTTTTCATTACATCTACACATTCGCCAAACATTCATCTGAAGCATGGCTAGAAAATATTTTAATGACAATTCAAAGAAATTGATCTGAATATAAAGAATTCATTAAGTCCATATGTTTAGCTGAAGGTTAGCCTATTTTCAATAATCAATTTTTATACAAAATTTTTTTTTAATTTTTATGTCTCTATTGTACTACATTTGTGATCATAGCACTTATTATTTTCCTATTATTGTTGCGCTATTTTTGGAACTATTTTTTTTTCAAATAATTTTGCCTATCCATATAATTTTGAGGGGCTATATAGTACTAACGGTACCGTAATGTAACATTTCCATTGCAAAACACGACCCATTGAATTCCTGTATAATTTTGTTTTTGTTCTTGGAAACAAAAGTAAAGATACTCATCGAAAATGAATTCCTGCCTTTTGGAAAAATAGCGCATCTTGATCTGCTCCCGTCCCTCCCGAAATCCTGACAGTTCTGCATTCACTTCGAAGCTCCTGGCAAAAAACTAAAAGAGATCATTCATTAAAACTTCTCATCGGGGATTATAAGGAGATGGATTACTATACGACTATGGTAACTATTCCTGTAGGACCTTCATTTACAGATGCAAAAGCACATACAGGGAATGTAGGTTAATTCAAAAATGTCAGTATGTCGATTTTTCCATCTTCTCTCCTAAACTTGTTATTAACAAGATGTTGAAGCCTCTTTGTTCGAATGGTTTTCATGTAAAAATGATTGACTCTTTTGAACTGTTTATGTCTGTGCCTTACTTCCGGAAGGAATAATACTTAATACATTATTTTAAAATACATTAGAATTGATTAACATCAGATATGATTAACGTATGATTAAGTTATGGTTGTATTTAAAATACTTTATAGTATGTTTTACTAAAAACCTGTTTATTAAAAGTTTTTTTGGAATTTTACATTTTTTACATGAATTATAATTTCACTATGGATTAAAATTATTTTTTTATTGAAGGATTATTTGTTTTCTAAAAATAGCGATATTTAAAATAAACATGAACTGTGAATTTTAGTTTAAGCCTTTCATGGTTGAATTGAATAAGAACGATAAAGTAGTTACTTCTTAGTATTAATTTCCCCCTTAAAAATTAATTTATCGCATAATGTGCCCTTTGCATTGAGTGAAAAGGATAAAATTTATCGCATAATGTGCCCTTTGCATTGAGTGAAAAGGATAAAATTTATCACTTTAGTTGCTGTATTCGTTTTTAGATGCACATTTTTCACATTTTATTCTGGTAATATTTGATTGAATTATAATTAATTATAATATTAATAATAAACATAGGAATGATTTGTAAAATATAACAAAAAAACCGTTTGCAAAAAACCAGATGAAAAGCTATAAATTATAAATAATAATAGTAGTCGAAGTGTTTTAAATTACTGAAAACGTCTTTATATCAAAATCTCAAAAAATCTAGCTTTTAACAATTAATATTTCCTAACTAACAGCTAAAAAAAGGAATACATAATGGTACCAGAAAACACACAAAAACCACAGTTGCAGAAAACAAAAATAAATAAATAAATAAAATGTTAAACATATTAAATCAGTAAAATTTGGAATTCCTACAGAGTCAGTAGTGTAAACACAATATCGAATCTTACAATAATTCAAATCAGCCTGATGATTTTAAATCATTGTACTTTTATCGGGTTTCTGCCAACTTTTGCTGATATTTGTATCATCAATTCTCCTGTGCATTTTGTATCCGTTTGTATTGTGTAAGCTTTATCAATTCATTAAATATTTGATTAATCCTTATATTACGCATACGAAATAAATCATGCTTGAAATGACCTTTATTTCGGCAAATGTCCTAAAAACAGGATGTTTCGAAATTCATTCATGCTTGCAAGTTGAAATAATTTAATCTTTGCTTAAGTCTAGACTTCGATGAATGACTAATAAAATTAGAAGTTTATCTTTCTGCTTCATGAAAAGTATGCATAAAGCGATGGCTTGAACGTTTGCTCTAACGCCTGAATGACGGCAATCCTACTCATGAAAGTCGTGTTTCGACTATATGCACGATTTTCAATTCAAATGACTATGTACATTCAAATGCTTATGCGTCACGTGATGAGGCCTTTACAGCGGCCACCTGACGAACAGTTTTGGAGTTAGCGCCTTTATCTCGAAAATGGTCTAAGGATGTGTGGTTTACAAAGTGGCTAAAATTATTGATCTACTAAAAACGGCATGCTGTACTCACCGATACTAGTAACAGATTGCTTAATATAGACTTTAGTTTGTCCACATTTTCCGAAATTTTGACCTCGAAACATGGATGAAGAGAAAAAATATTATTTCTCAAACAAAAATTTCTAGCTAGTACCATTAAATTAAGTATATTCAAACATTCGTTCTAATATTCCTGGACTTTTTGATATCATATTATTGCTTTTGGTAGCGCATCAATTAATAAGTTAAAAAGTATAAAAGGGAAACTCAAACAAATCCATTCTGTGGAAATTTGAGCTTCAGAAATAGAAGCATTCTCTGTTAAATAAATTAGAGGATTTTTTTTTCCTTTTTTTAACACATTTTATGGCGTCACATTTTCGAAAATCATGATCAGAATAGTATGCCTTTTAAATTGTTTTAACCATAAATTTTCATCAGGTGGCTTGTTTTGTATTGAATAGAAAACTTACTACAGAATGAATATATGGTTTTCTGCAACCTTTTGAGTTTCAAAAATTAATTCCAGAGTTTTACTACAACTAAAAACCACTTTCATGACCTTAGATGCTGTTATTCTAATGTTAATAGGGTATTAATTTAAATGAACACCCTGTGTAAAGTAATTGGCATCCGTGCATTTAAATGAAACCTAAATGTTCTCTTTCCCTGAATTAAATGATTTATCATAATTAAATTTAAATTCCTGACAAATAGTTTTATCAACAAGATAAGTTGGCAGAAATTTCCTAGACGAAGTTCAGTGGAGTTTTTTATTACAAAATATTATATCTGGCTTCGAGATTCGTGATGATTGAGGGTTGATAAAACAATATCCCGAAAATCACAAGACGTTTATTCTTAGAAATCTCTAGAAGATGCAGGGAATTTAAGTAGTTACTAGTGACAATTCGTAGATCCAGTTCAGCTAATACAACAGGAAATAGCTTCCTAACGCAGAAGTCTGTAATTCGTCGGACAGATAACGGCTTCTGTGCTCTAGACTAACAATCTTCGCTACTCTCTCTCAAGTCCGGCTTTCATTTCTTTTTCCTTTGCTCAGGTACCTTGTCAGAACCATACGCTGTTGCCCGCAACATTAATCCTGAATCACCGGATACGCTTCAGTATGACACAATCAGAAAGAGTATATTCACACAAAGACGCCGACAAAAAAGACGACGAATGCACATAAGACAAATATGTACAGATAAGATGAATCCAGAACAGCACATTACAGCAGGCAGCAGCCCACAAGTAATAATCGACCACTGTACTCAAAGCGGCCCGATAGATTTCAGCAGGAGAGTGGGATTCTCAGAATTTCACTCTACGACCTCTCCAAATGGGTGAAGTTATGACTGTCTCCCCGCTTTTGCTCCCGACTCACTATCTCGCGACTACTCCGCACACTATACGTCACTGCTTCCACTGTAGACAATAGTACTTGGCACAGAGCAATTCAGCAGTCGCTTGAATAGACGCAACGCAGCTTCGCTATCCTCTAGAAGACTCGTTACTTGTCTTCTACTTCAACGCCACTTCCAGTATAATTCAATTCACCTTCAGATTGAGATCGGGAAAATTCTGGAAGATTCCAGCGTTTTCCATTTTGCCGCCAGAAACACCGAATTCATCGTCAAGTCACCAATTGGTTACCAAGTTTGTAGCCCTCCCAGATTATCCGGTCACAAAACAGAGCTGATCGTAAAATGACCTTTCTTACGATGGCATTGAATGTGTTGGGAAGCAAAATTACGTGTTTGTAACATTGCTCCCATCTTCAAAGACTGATGTCCATGCAGTTCCACTTCAATCCAACAGGTGGCGTAGGCTTCCGAACAATACGCATTTTTTTTAATCCGGCGATGAGTGGATAAAAAATTGCGCTTTCAGTGTTGACATCAGCCACTAAATTGGCAACAGCTGAAAATCCGCCCCGAACTTTATACCTTTTGACTTAGATCTCTTTGTCGTTTTGGATCAAGGCTTGATTTCACTCCTTAAAATGAAAGATAATTCTTGGATCCCAACATCGTATAGTAACGCAATTCTCCGGAACGAATTCTGGCCATGCTGGTCAATTGCAGATTTTCAACTTCTTCACTGGAGTCAACCGAATCCCCGAATGGTCTAATAGTGCCTTCCGAAGTCCATCTGAAATCCAGAGATTCGCCTACGTCGTCAAAGCTTTCAACAGACTAATACAGCCTATTACCGACTCGTTTCCGACACTCGAGAACTGTTCGCAGTTCTCCATACAGAGTCTTTCGAAGAGGGCATCTGTCTTTAAGACAAAGGTTCCTCTGCTATGACGTAATATGTCCGGTAAACAGGGGACTCATCGGCTCTTATTGGCATGACATTCCTGGGAAATTCCTAGGTCTACCGCGATGCCAAAGAAAGAAACCTTGGACGAAATTGAGGCCATGACTACAGGGATCAGCAATTCCAATTACTTAGTCTTCATCCGTACGACTCTTCAAGCAGCTGCTGAGAGGCTTCCAAAGAGGTTGTTCCTTCAACCTCTGAGATTAATTCATTCCAAGTAGGGTCATATTGACTTCTGTATCCATTAGCACCGAACATGGGGTCGCCACTAAGAGACTCATTCAAACAGACTTCCTTCTCTCCATCCACTAGCATCTGAAAATCCAGTTCTACTTTAGTCAACTCTTTTAAAGAAGAATGTTTCAGCTCTGCAACCATTTGACAATCTACCTAGTTGGGCCTTTCCTTATCAAACCTCAGCTCATCTCCAAAGTCACAAAGTTCCTACACCGGTTTTCATTTAATCTTCGGCCTTTTCCCCTTCATTTGCGTCTGGCATTTTCCTTCAACTTCTTCTATGACATATTGGGCATCTTCAATTTTGTTATCTTTATCTTCTGAAACTTCTTTCCGCGACGAAATTATTTTTTTCTTCAATTCATTTCGCCCGACTTGAAGAGAGAAGCAATGTTGCAAACCTTTAATTTTGCATGAAACAGAGCTGACCATAAAACATTCTTTCTTACAATGATAGTGGTGGGAAGCAAAATTACAAGTTTGTAACAATATGCTCAAACGAACACTTTCGATTGGAGAAATCTGTTTTGCTGATACGATTATTCAGCTATAGCGTTCATGCACACAAATATGAAAAATGCCTTTTTTTTGTCGGATTGGAGATTTCTGAAACGTAGCTATTCATCAAAATTCTGAAAATCAGGGTCTTTGATGATTTCAGCGCATCCTCGTAGCTGCAAATGAGATTCCTAAGCCTAAATGAGCAACAGTTATCACTTCGGAATTGTCTGGAAGAGATCATTAAAATGCGATTTGGGAGAGCGAGTATTTATGACGAGTATTTACGACGCACCCCAAAGCTCAGAAGAGAGATAACGAAGATGTATGACGGCGTCGGTAAATATCGCAAGAGCTGATACGAAGCTTGCTAACGGGAATAATATAAAACCGGGAACTCATAAAATCTGCCTCGCGCATCCTTTTGGATACCTGCCCAGATGTTCGAAGGCTTTAATGAAATTCCGTATTTAATATAAATTTACCACCAGTTTTATAAAAAAAACTGACAAAAGTGATTTTCCTCCTTTTTTTTGTATATATACACAATAAGGCGCATTTTTGTCCCTTTCATTCAAGAAAATGGGATGAACATTTGATTTCCCACTGAGGGCGGACTGATAGTTTTCGCTTAGTATTAGAAATAGTTTTGATGAAAAAGTCAATTATTATAATGCGCTGCTTGTTATACAGAGGACTAGATTAATAGAATCTATAACATTTTTACTCGAGAAACCGTATGGAGAGTCTTTTCTGTAAGTCTCATTGTGAATGTTAATTTCTCTCATACGAAATTTGTAGAAAGTTTATTGCAATCATGGAAAAAAATTCGAAGTTTTATCGAGTCTCTTTTAAGACTTACCTGAGTCCGAAAAACACATTTTTGGCTTTATGTCTGTCTATCTGCAATTAAAACCATCTTCAAGCTAGTCGTCAAAAAATTTGGTAAATGGCTTTAATATAAAATTTGAAGATCTCTATCCAATTTTCAACGAAATTCCTTCAGAGGAAGTCCATTTCTCCCACTATTCGAATATACGAATAGTTGGACATTTAATAACAAATCTTTATAATAACTACATTATTTTCGTTTCTATCTATTTAAGTTCAAAACGAAGGCAGCTGAACACATAATATTGGGTATACAATTTACTCTTTGTATTATAGATACCTATAAAGTTTTGATTTAAAAATAGACTGATTCCAACGAGGAGTGGAGTGTCTGCCTGCATCTACTTTCCCAAGCATACAAACGCAATAACACAAAATTTAAATATATCAAATTTGGTGTGTGACTGTAATTTTAGGACTGTGCCAAATTTTAGTTTCAATCGTTTGGAAAAAGTACGGATTTGATTTTTGAATGTCAAGTCACCAATTAATCACCGAAACGCCAGTCGAAGATCACAAAATGCACTCGCCAGAAATACCGAATTCCCACCGAAGGTTACCATCTCTTAACTTTTGCCCACCAATGCTTTAAGCATTCTCTAAGCATTTATGAGGCCAATGCTTTATTCTTTGCCTCATCCAAACTGCACAAATTTTTTAGGAGGGGGATAACACTTTTAGTATACGAGAAAGTTTTGAGGAGACTGCTTAGACTTGTATGAATTATTTTTTAAAATTTTAAACAAAAAAGTGCAAAATAAACTAAAACAAATTAAAGTAATAGAGTGTATTACAAAATGGATATCAAACACTCATAAAGAAAAATCTACAAGTAGTATATGTTAAAACTTTAAAAAGCATTCTAAGTATTCAATATATGCATACATCTAAACTAAAAGCATAAATTTTTTTATATTTTGTTGAAATCATTTCAACAAAATATAGCAATCAGATTATTTGAATAGGTGTACACATTTTTAATAAATGTATTTCATCCAAAAAACATAGAGAAATAAACTGCATATAGAATTAAGGAAAGCATGTAAAATTTCGTAAGTCTAATCGTAATTCTAATTTCGTAAGTCTAATTTAACGGTCTGTTCAGCCACAGATTGGTGAAATTACAATAGTGATTTTTTTTCAGACTCCCACGTGGGAAGATCTGATGGGTTAGAAAACATGCAAAAATTTCTGTGGCTGATACTTAAGAAAGTAGAGAAGGGGGACAATTCCGAGGTGAACTTTGAAATAAATAAGACTTGAAGTGTCTCTGTCCCCCAAAATGAAACATGAAGCTGAGGAATCGAAACTTCACTGACGCCTTTCTTTTTGCTTACCATCCCTTTCATTTTTTTGTTGGAGAAAGTACTTGTGGCAATTTTGTTCGAATTATTGTCGACAGTGACTTTCTTCTTTCTTGAACAATCATGGTCATTACTGACAGATTTTCTAAGATTTCTTGACTGATGGTTAATTATCAACAACGTTGTCCTTAAGCCGAGTAGAATTAAGTGCTGTTTTATTTAAAATTTTCTAACTATTTATTGTAAGCATCGAGGACTTTTAAAAGATCCGTTGCTATAATCAGCCTTTTATTAAGTTTAAACATTTAAAAAGTGCTACCAAAAGCAGAAATCTTTTTAACACTCAGCCCTCTTTGTTAACCAATTGATTCATCGAAAGCATAGATTGTGTTTAGTTTCAATTAAATATCTTATCTATCATATGATCTTCGGTATTTGTAGCATTTTAAAGCATCTTTCTATGATAGAAGTTCAAGTTATTGTAATAGGTTTTTTTGGTTATTCTGTCTTTTTGTTTGTATAAACATTTTTATGGATTCAGATTCCATGGCATTATACTATCCAACTTAAATATTCGGATGATCCAATAAAATGGAAACTTTTTTCCTGATGTTAAAATAAATAAGGAAATATTGTCATTAATTTTTTCAGGAAATATTGAAATTGGTTTCAATTTAGTTGCAACAGTTAAAAATACTATTGCAAATTTTCCAATTCAAACTTTTTAAGTCTCTTCAATTTTTTTTAAATAGCTCTAACGATATTATTCAAAATATAATTTTCCATTCTATAGAAATGAGCTCTGCTCGACAATTTTTCCAAAAGGTCTAATTTCATTTTTAACTAATTGTTCTAATTAAACATTTTAATAACTGCATTTTTGCTGTTCAGTGTGTATTGAGGACTAATTTGATCATTCGTGTTCAAATTATTTGAATTACAGAACACCAGAATGCAATCAGACAGACAGCATGTTTTGTTATCAGCAAAAATGCAAACATTTTTGCTTAGCGGCCGTTTAGTAATGTAACCGTTGACATTTGCATCGATAAAATGGGAAAATTTAAATTTTCTTAGAAAAAAATCTGTCAGATCTGAAATCATTCAGGCGATAGTTTTTCCTTTTTCTATGAGAGAACATGATGTTAATTTTGTTTGAAGTTTTGAAGCCTCAAAAGGCACAGCCAACAAATTAGCGATTTATCGCTTTGGATGCATCAATTTTTTACTTATAAGGGTTGTTAGAAAATAATGCAGAAAGCAGTCACATTTGACGATTAAACACCAATTAACGTCACAACTTTATTTTCAAATTCTCAGAAATCTTACGAATTGTCTTAATAAATTTGTCATAAACCCGTTTAAACCGATTTGAAACAATCATGCGTCGATGTTTGGAAAAACAATGTTTCTTTTTTTTTATTTCGGCCAAAATTCAACAAGCGTCAGATTCATGAGAATATCATGGTATATAACACCAGTTAAAATGATTTTGTTCTCTTTATACCTTTTTGCCTTCTTGTATTTTGGTGTTAGCGCTGCTTGTACGTAATGTGTGCTTTTGACTTGGAATAAATAGCAATAAAAAATTCAACCGGTTTTCCCCTGATTTTCGACCACAACTTTGCAACAACCTAA
>JAOUZG010020860.1:637553-658442 GCA_026289955.1 Argiope argentata
ATATACAGAGAGAGAGAGGGAGAGAGAAGTCTCGTGATTGTTTCAAACTGGTTAATGATTTAAATTATTTAAGACAAATATTGATTATTTATTTAAGATTATATGTAAAAATAATAATATTGAATTTATTAAGACAAATATGTAAAGACAAATATTGAAAATTATTTAAGACAAATATGTAAAAATAATAATGTCCATGCATGATATCTTGAAATTTGCGATAGTAGATTTTGTATTCTTTTTTTTATTGTTTGATCTTATTTTGCCGTAACGACGTATGCAGCTATATTGTCTTGCTTCTTCTCTGATTCAAGGTAATACTTTTCCGTCATTACCTGGAAGTATCAATAGACCTTTGAACTCTTTTTTTTTTAATTTTTGACTGACACACACGATGCGTAAAAAATAAAAATTTTGAGGCACACTTCATAAAACGCCATCTACGAATTAATCGAAGCTTTCTTTACAAGTTAATGGCAATACCATACTATCAACCATGCTTTCTTCTCCCCTTTTCGGATTTGCAACTTTGTAACTGCAACGTTCGGATGACGTTTAAAAGGCGTATTCGATTTCCTGTGCCATGCAGTAAAAGTGAACACAAAAAAACGTGAGTGAAGGGAGAAAACTAAATTTTATTTAAAGCTAGTTTAATACTATCCATGTTTATTTTTGAGTTCGAAAGAGTAGCTGTTTATCTGTCCACAATAAATAAACACATAAACTACTGATGATTATGAACCATTGGGCATTGGGGGAATGCTACCGACATTCACTCATGATTGGTTTTAAGCGTCAGGTGCGTATGCCGGGTACATGCTCTTGATACTCATTCAGTACGATGTCCCCCTATTTATGTGCTTAATACAATAAAACTGCGTTTTTTTACAGGAAGTTTCTTTTAAATTCTAATTTCCCATTATTTTTTTTTGTGTGAAAATTATGAAACGCGCTAGTTTAAACTCGAGAAATAGTGAATAAAAAAAATTGCGAAGCATTTTCTGTAGCTTTTTTTTCGAATTATTAAAAGAACACGATATTTTTCTTCCATTGGTTCATATACATGTTCATATCTCTTAAAATTCTCTAAAGTACGATTTCCCTTTCTTTATGCCTTCACTTCTCAATAACGGCAGCATTTTTTTTTTCATGGCAAAAAATATAACACCCAAAAAAAACCATATTCTCTGGAAGTCCCGGATCTTTATGCCTCAGCTCTCTGATAAGCGAAGACTTGGAAGAGAATGAAATATTTTGGATTTAGACCGATTCCAAAGTCCTTGAACAAACTTCAGTGATTGTGAGGCATTCAGATATAAACTAATGTTACAATAGGAAGTAAACTCCAAAGGTTAACCATCACAAAGGGATCTTTGCCAAAAAAATTTTTTAAAAAGACCTCAAATAATTTCAAACTGCAGGTTTAACAGAATACGACAAAGCTAAGAGTTGGGCACAACATGACAGAGGTGGAAATTATTAATTATAAGTCTGAAACAAAATCCAAAGCTTTGCATGTTGGTTTAACACATCTGACTGTGGAATTTTAAAAAAATTGCTCACCATATTCGGCGTATACAAACAAGTTCAGATATTTTTGAACGAAGCAAACTATTATTTCATGATATTGGCATGATATACTAAAAATTAGATATGGTAAAAGCAAGTGTGAGAATACACTGACTGCCTGCCCGCGGCAAAAGGGGGTGGAAAATCAATGCAACAGTTTCATTGCTTTCGACTCCGTCAGGCATCAGTGGTGCAATTTTTTAAAGCAACCATCTTATGAATTTGAATTGGTTCTGTTGTTAAAAACATTCGGGAATTAATCAAAAGATTTTGAACCACCCTCTATTTTTTATATCCTTTGTGGTGTAGCAATGTTTCAAAAAGAAAAATGATTTTAGATTTTCTTTAAATTCATTTTTCTTGTTAAAAAAATTGTTCCGATCTCTCTCTCTCTCTCTCCGGTAGGATTTCGGATTCTGAGGGCCGTCAAGAGCCGCAACAGCCTCGAAGCTCAAAGGCTCTCCGAAGAGGCATAGAAATACATTATCTTCCAAAAGTTAAGCTTATTAAATTTGATTATATTATTTTCCCGCTTATCTGCTTTGTTTTACCTCAGATTCCGTTTTTATTATTATTTGGGAAGGTCCAATGTTGGAAATCTAATAAAAAGGATTTTTAGAAGAGATTTCATTCTTAGAAATTCTGGAAGAATCTATTTCCTTTCTTTGTAAAAATGCATTCCGATCGAAATAGGTCGCTGAAATTGAATATGAGCTTTTAAATTTTCGTGTTTTCTTTATTCTAACGCTTCGAGGTGCTCGTAGTTCAAAGCCGCATCTTTTGAATTCAAGCCACGCGTTTTCATAGGATTGCTTTTCGAACTTTTCGGTCCAGAGTGATACTTGTGAGCTTCAGTGCCCCTGAGAGAAAAACAAAGATGCTTCTGCTGTTCGCCTTCCGTATCTGCGGAATAGTTCGAAATTCCAGAAGTTAGCTCAAAAGAAGAAGAAGAAAAAATTGATAGAAAATTCAAAATTCAGATAGAGTGCTCTGTAGTGGAATTTTAGAGGTGGTCATTTAAATTTGCAGTTTTCTGCCTCCCGTCACCGTCCGGGCAGAGTGCCAGCTGGAAGACTGCGCTTTGCCGGCGCAGCATCAACGAAGTTGGAAGATTTTATTCCCTCGGCCCAATGAATCTTCGAGAATCCGTAATGACCCCAAAGAAAGGGCAACAGCTCTCTCACGAGGAAACAGATATCCATCGGTGTAAAATGAAGAAATTAAACGAATTAGTTGTCATTACCTTCGACGTAATTCATGTTTTATGATATGATTTGATCCTCAACATACCTGTTGATGCAGCTTGACGAAGGAATTTCAGTATTTCCACTCATCGCATTTACTAAACTGCGTCTCTCAACCTATAATGAATTAATAATATTTCAAATGATAGAATTCCCTTAAACATTGACACTCGTGTTGCTCTCCCTCCCCCCAACCACTAGTGACAACTTGCTGGCGCCTAAGCTCTGCTGAATTGCGCTTTCTGGAAATGAGCCACCGCACTTTCGCGCATGACAAGTATGTCATCGACGTACGACTGAATTCTCCCGGTCAGACGGATGAATTTCGCCGTGCCGGGACTGTTGGATCCGACAGCGGACGGGGAGGAGGGCTTCTCCCCTCTTCGCCGTAATGTCACGAAAGGAATCGGAAAGATGAAAGAGAGGGCACTTTTCCTTGTTTATTTAATTCTAAATTGGGGATTCAATTTCAAATTTATTTTCAAGTTTTTGCTGTTGAGGGTCTGTGAAAACTTCGATTTTTGAATGTGATGAATAATGTTTTTTTACTAATCTCAATGTTGTTTCAAATTTTTGAAAATGATATAAAAATTTAGCAATTTTTAAGAAGTTATATCAAATCGCACTTTTTTAAAAAAATAACTTTTTTAAAAAACTCAAAAATAATTAACCATACAGATGTCCCATTATTCAATGTTTTCTTCATTTTTTCCTTTTAAATTTAGTTAATCTGATTTCGGGAACTGCGTTTTGAAATTTAATTTATATTTCTAAGAATCCTCTTTTATTAAAGGACAAAATAATTAAAACTAGAATCGATACCAGGAATTCAGTATGAAATTCATAGGTTATGGTCTATTCTAATGCTATATTAGTAAATTGCATCTTTTTGTCGTAAAATATCCCTTTTCTCATAAATTTATTTCAAGTTTTTTGGCAATCTTTATATTTTTATGTACAAAAGTCCAGAATTGAATCATGATAATTTCGTCAATGTGCAATCGCCAAAAACAAAAAGAACCTTCAATAAATTCTCTTTTAAATTATGTGTAATTATAATATTCTCTTAAAATTTGTATCGATTGAACTTTGTCCTCGAAGAGAGACATTTATTCGTATCAACAATTTATTGTCGAGTTAATTAATTAATCTAAGTGCTTATACTACTTATATATGTATATATTACTGTTGTAACTATTTTATTTTGTAGTCATGAAATTAATCTATTAAGAAAATGTTATGGAATTTTGGCAATAGTGTGGTGAGTTATAGGGTTTTGAAGAAAAAATTTTCAATGTTAAATGTATTAAGTAACTTTCAGCTATGTCTGAGAGACGACTATACAAAGCGTTCCTTTAATTGCCGGTACTTGGAGGCTTCTGTAACTCAATCTATCAGCCGCAGAGCCACCAAATTTTGTAAAGGGGTTATTAACCACTTCGCCTACAATGACGTGTCTGACACGCGCATCGAATTACTGAATTTTTATTTTCAAGTCTGCAACTAAGCCACAGAATTAAGTATTTAAATACGAGAAAATCAATATGAAACAAAATCCACTGAACAATAAATTACCAAAATAGGATGAGTTATCTAATTAGAAAGTTAAATAAATTCGTATGTTAAGTGGTTAACAACGTGGGAAAAAGGAACCCGCGAAAAAAAATTAATTCAAAAACTTATCGATATGGGAATGATCTAAATTTTTTTCGATCTAATTTTTTCTAAATTTTAATCATTTGATCTAAATTTTAAGTTTAACTACACGATAAAATTTTAAAAAGCTACAGTAAATAGATAAATGAATAACAAAGAATTAGTTTTTCCACAAATATGCTTTATTCGAAAAAATAACTTCTGTAAAGGGTTATATTTTTTTTAAAAAAAAGAGTTTATTCTATTCAACTTCATTTGCATTCTTTGTTCTGTTGTTTTTATTCAGTAGAATCGCTTTTCCGAGGACTATTTTCAATACAACCTCTATTTTCTTGGCCTAAGCATTGAATTTTGTAGAAGTACTCTCTACAGTTGAATGCAACCTTTCAGGAGGCATATTCTTAATAATCCTTCTTATGGTTTCCTCTAAAACTGATTCGGGAGCCCGAATCAGTTCACCCGGACGAAACTGTGGTTTTAAATGATTCCACGGAAGAAAGTCCCATGCCGATAAATCCGGGGATCGAGGGGTGGCCATGCAACACGAGAGCAGTGGCTGAAGACTCTTTCTTGTACAACCGAAGGAAATCTTAGAACAGATTGTTAAGGCTCAGCAGTTGCTGCACGGACGCACCGATATGTGGCGGTGTTCCATCTCGAGTGAAGACAGTTTCATCTAAGCACTGTCTTTGCTGAACCTGTGAAATAACAGAAGTGCCCGACGCATCGCGATACCTTTTAGCTTGCACGGAACAAGTCTGAGGTCCTGCTTGGATACTAGGCGCAAACTCTGGTCCTACGATAAAATATGCTGTTAAACCACAACAAACAGTTGCTTTTTAAGAATGAAGTGGAATTTCTTGAAATGCGTGGATTTGCTCAAATGCTTAAATTTTAGAATTATACGTGTTAACATTCCCATTCAAATAAAAATTGAGTTCATTCATGCCAAAGATTTGTTCTGTACCAAGCCTCATACACCTTCCATCCTGGCAAGAAATTTGAAAGAAAAGATTAATCGGGGCTCGTAATCTGTATCAATTGCAAAGAAGTTTGATTAAAATTTTCCATATTCTTGAAAGCATTAACAGCCATTTGTCGCGCGCAACTCCACGTTTGCTGCTTTTTCCAGCAGTGCTCGTCTGATTTCTTACAACGATTGCAGTCACAGCATCTGCAATCGAATCTTCCGGTACTGATTTCCGTCCTCCACCAGGCCGAGTTGAGAAAACCCGTTTATCCAAATTTTTTAATCATTGCTTTCACTGCATTAATCGACAGAGGTCCTTCGCGTCAAATGTTTCGACTTCTAAATTCGAAAAGAGAGGCCACTGCATTGGATGGATTAAGATGAAAGAACTTCACAAGTAATGCGTGCAGTACTAAAATGCTAAACAAGTCTGTACTTTACAAAATACTGATATTTAAAATGATTTTCATGTCACACTTCTTTTTTTTTTCATTCTGGAGCTGGTTCAACTGCGTAATCGGGATTTTGTATTTTTCAATTATTCCCCATATTTTATGCAAAATTTTAGCTGTCTTAAAGCCACATTTTCCCCAAACGGCAACATTTGGTATTAATTTTTTTTCCAGATTTTTTTTCTCTTGTCACCAATTGTCAAAATTTGCACAAATCTGTACAAAATGTGTACAAAATTTGGTGTCTTTGTGAATGATAGATCAAGCCACAGAGGTATCTGAATTCTGTCAATTAAAAATACACCAGATATATTATTTACTCATTTAAACAAGTAATATAAAAACAGTTTTTTAATCAATTCCGACTTGGTTTATTAGGCAAAATTTTATTTTAGTTAGTTTTATTAAATAAGTACAATTGTTTTTCTCGTGTTCCGCTTTACAACGGAAGAAAAGGTGCAGTAGCTTCTGATGGTATTGATCCTTAAGCACCCATGGGCAGAAGTCACAAACCCTTTTTACGGGGCAGACTTCATTCATTCATTCATCCACATGTCGTAATTTAGATCAGAAACAGAGAACGATAACCTCTGACCCAATACCCCCAGTGGTATTACTCGCCCCATGGAAAACTTTATGACTATAACAGATTTAACGTCCACCACACACACGGAGAGTCTTCTGCTGGCGATTTCGAGCTCGCAGTCCAAGTCATGCGAATTCAACGCACTACCAAACAGGCTATCCTGGAATAACAATCACAATTACTATAAATAATTTATCAAAAAAATCCTACTAGCATCGAATTTTCAACGCCAATTGAGGATTCAAAGCCAATTGTGGCAACGCAAAATGTGTGAATTTTAATCGGTAAAATGCAACTGTACCGAACTTGAAAACTAAAGCAGATTAGAAAGAAAATAAAAAAAATAGAGTATTCCGCCTTTACAAACTTGAAGAAGTCTAGTTAAGCAAAAACGTGTGAAAAGCCAGTCCAATAAACTGCAGAAATGCAATTCCAAAGTAGTAAATAATTTATAAACGCGTCACAGTAACATAGGCGTAACAAAAATCTGCGAAACGAAGAGAATGCGTGCACCTCATTTTATTCATGAGTAGATGCGCTTTTTCCAAGAGAGATAAACAAGGGTAAAAGAATTCGAATTTTTCGGAGAAGAGGGAGAGAAATTCTAGAAACGAACAAATTTAATCGCGCCGCCTCTTGACAGTCTGCAGGGAGCCTGCTTAGAACAAATCTTTTCTATAAGAACTTAGCTTCTTTTTTTTTTTAAAAAAAATCTTTTTTTGTCAGCGACTATGTTTCTTCAAAGCTTTGCTCTGCTGCATGCTGATGCTCTATCTCAGGGATGCACAACCTTTTCGGGATGAGGGGCCAAAATATGAAAAAGGATCATGTCGAGGGCCAAATCAGAGCGTGAATGTTAAAACATGTTATAAACGTGAAAACGCATCTTTTTTTCTAGCAATACGCATGAATTCCAATTATTACTTTACTTATTTTACTCATGCACAAACTATGCAATAAATAAATTAATAAAACATAAATTTATAGATGTGATCAAAATACTTTATCACAAAAAAAGGATTTCTGCTAGAAAGGTGGTAAACTTGAAATAGAATAACAGGGAAAAACTTTTAGGCAAATATACAGAGAATACAATTATACAATTTAAATTTTGAGAAAAAAAATTAATTATCAAAATTAGTCGGGATTGAATATTTGAAGTTATTGACTTTATGTTGGGATTAAGATTGGTTGTGACAATAGAACAGAAGAAAGGTTATCATCTGTTATTCTATTTCTTACTTTTGATTTGTTTAAATCCATTAGTGAGAAAGTTTGCTCACAAATGTAAGTACTGCCAAAGAAAGTTGCACATGCAGCTTCATTTTGCTTTAACCACGAAAATTCCTCGGATATGTCTTTATAAAATTCTAATATCTTTTTTAATTGATTTTTGAAAATATCAGAAGTCTGCAAATCAATTAAGGCTCTCATCCACTAGATTTACATCAACAAATAATGGAGAAGAAAATAGATCAATCTTTGTTAAGACACTTTTCAGAATCTGAAAATAAATCATCAAATGAATTACGCAAAATTTGAATTTGATCCTCATACTATATTTTCATGTGTGGAAATTTTTCACGTCTGCGAGCTTCTCCTGTACGAAAACTTGTACTCGCTCGCAGAAAGCCATGAAGGTAACAAACTGAAAAGCCGCATTTTTTTAATTAAAAATAAATAAACTTAATGAACAATTGCAAGTTATTTATTCTGTTGTAATATCGTTTCCGTATCAGATTTTTCCCCTCTTTATTTTAAAAACTCTCACTTCATTTTAAATTAGTCTTATTTTATTAACAACATTCACGGGGCCACTTCAAAGATTATGCGGGCCCTAGGTTGTGCATCCCTGCTCTATCTGAACGCTGCCGGCTTCCACATAGATGTAGGTTTTATGTACGGGCGTCTTTCTTTCATTTTTTAGTTCTGAAATCCCATTTTATTTATGAAATATAGCCTCACTGTAGCGAAACATCTCTTAAATAATTCGGATTACTTTACTACTAAGTATATTTAAACGTTGTTAATTATGTGAATAGCATAATTGTAATTAGTGACACATTTTTGAAATGCAAATTAATAAACTCAGTGCACGTCATTTATATTTTATGACGCTAATTACAGTAATCATTGCAAACGATATTTTTTCCTAATTTCTTGAAATGGGAATTAATTGCATTTGTGCGAAGAATTTCTGTGTGTTCTAAATTATGTTACAGTTGTTGAATTCTTATTCTTGATCGAATGAGAAATACTGATTTGTCAATCTTTCATCACAGCGGCTACATTTTCGAAAGTTATAAAAAAAGTAGAAAGTATCATTCATTGTCGGATGATTCCCCTCAGATGTCGTAGTGGGACAGATGCGTACACTCGTTGCGTACCAGTCGTGAAACTGTCAATCAGCGGTCTTGTTTCCAAGGCGGTTTTGTTACTGTTAAAGGATCCCTTCTAGAAGAGGTTGCAACATTTTAAACGTTATCTTAAAAGTGTCAGATTTGGGGAAAGTTAGCCTGCCGTTTAACTCCATTTGGAATACTTAATGACTTATTGTTTAATACAGTTCGTGCATTTTAAAATTCATTAAACAAAGTTTCCACTTTGTTTCCGATGAAACATGAATTGCTTTCAGATGAATTTAGTGAAAAATGTATGATAAAAATCAGTGAATTTCTTCTCATATAAATACTGCATCCCCTTCGAAAAAATAATCTACATTTTAGAAAATACTTTACTTTACATAAATTCCACGATTTGCATTAAACGAAAGAGTTTCGTTTTTATTAGTTTTGCTTTTGTTTCTTTTTTATTCATATGTTTAATTCAATGAGTTTGAACACTGAAATCTATCTTATTTAAATATAAGTTGTTTATTAAGTTTGAAGTATAAATAGATGAGGTTAATATTATTGAAATGATTTGTAAGAAAGAATTAAATACAAAAGCTATTCTTGATATGCCGTAAGTAGTAAAAAAAGCTTTCATACACGGATTTTAATTTTCCATGTCATATAAGTTTTTAAAAAATCAGCTTCACAGTGGAAGCACCATTACACATTTAAAATTTTCTGTTTGTCAACGTAAATTTAAAAAAAAACTCACATTTTACCGAAATAAATTTTAAGATTTTAATTTACACATTAGAGTAAGAATTTTTTTCCAGTATTTCTCAATTTTCAGACTATTCTTTCTGTTCTTCCAGATTTATTCCATTTCTTTTTCAATTTTTAATTTGAGGAATGCATTTCTTTGTTAAATTTTTTTGACTAATCACTTTTTTTTTAGATTTGTTATATTTAAGTACTTCTTTATCTAACTAGAATATTATGTTTACTTATCTGCATATGCATTTAGCGATTAATAGTTATTATAAGTATTCTTCATGTGCTTCCTAAGCATTCTACTTTCACAGCATCACTGGAAAATCAAGAGAATACAGGGTTTTCAATTAAATGTCATGAAAGAAAAGAAATTTTACGAAGAATGTTTTAAAATAATATTCAGCACACTGCAATGTTATAAAAATGAATAAATAGTAAATGGATAAATTTAAAAAATAGTAAAAAAGGGCTTTCTAACATATTATTACACAATTTTCAATTGTAATGTTCCATTAAAATGTCTCGAATTTCAATTTTATTTCATAAAATAAAATAAATATTGTTTTAGGAACTTAATAAACTTCCAGATAACGCACACGCACGCACACCCACCCACACACACACACACACAGAGAGAGAGAGAGAGAGAGAGAGAGAGAAATGAATTTCTAACACAGCAGCTTATGCTTTAAATTTGACAGGTATCTTCAAATTTTTCGTTAAAAATTATTCAAAAATTCAAGTGTAGAATATTCTGACTGTAATCTAAAAATTTTAATTCACAAAATAAGACTTTCTACCAAAAATAAAAGTGAATAGTATATATATGCGTCTATCTGCCTATTTAAAACATAGACATTTGAACGTAGAGATAATAAATTTAACACAAAGATATTTATGAGAAAGTGCAATTAATATTTGGAGAAGTGCACCTCAGTGACACATTTTTAGAATTGAATTATGTTATTTTAGATTTTTTTTATTCATAGATTTTTATTTAAGAACTATGTTAAGTATATAGTTTGACTCTGAATGAATAATGCTGATAATTGATATGATTTGCAAGCGTTCTTAATATATTTAGTCGTATATTTTATACTTTCCACCTTTGGCCATCCTGTTAGTAGGCTATGATTAATGATTGATGAAAATTTCAAATATCCCCACCACAAAACGTTTTTAAACTTTAAATTTTGATTTACTTATTAAGTATGAAAAAAATAATACGTTAAAAAATTTGACATCATTAAGTTTTTTTTAATTTTAAAATGCTGTAAAAAGTATTTTTATTGTAAAATTTTAGAAAGGTATCATGGAAAAAAAGTCAATATTTCTATTAATTTTTCATTAGTTAAAATTTCAAAACAAAAAAAAAAATCTTTTTTTTTCCTGGTCATATTTGTACAGAGCCATTACATGCACACAAATACAAAAGTTTTTTCTTTGTGTTTGAGCTTCAAAATTTAGTTCAAAGGCCAATACTCTTGCCAACAAAAACATATGTTTTAACAAACTTAGACTAATTACTCCCATCCCCCTTTTTTTCAAAGAGCTACGCATGATTTATTGGACTTTTGCGACCTGTACGCTTTCGGATTGTACACATCTGTCATACAACCCTCAGATGTATGTTAGTTTGGTGAATCTTCATGAGTACTTTGGAACCACGGCACTGTAAGGTCAAAAACGGCCTTTTCACGGTAAGCACTCAGGCATGCATCGCCCCTCATCCCCTCGAGCAGTGGCCTCCAGCGAGAAAGCGGCGAATATCGACTCTTCTCTTCGGCAAGCTCTGCGAAAACTGAGCTCAGCCCGGGAGGCTTTTGGTTGGTCTCAACTATTTTCAGAGCGGCTACGTTTTTTAAAAAATAGATTAGTTAACAGTTTAGATAATTAGTGCATTACCTGCATTGTTTTTCAGAATGGAAACGTTGGAGTTTCTGACAATTCGGAATTTCGGCCACAGGTGTTGAAGCGATGCTTTTAACTTTTAGATCATGTACTAACAATATTTCAAATCATCATCTTAAGGAAATTCATTAAAAACAGGTTTAAAGAATATTCTTGTTATTGTGCAAAAAAAGTTATTTATTTAATTTACTTTTAATAATTAGATTATTTTTCATTACTGCAAAAGTAAGTTAAAGAACCCTGAAATAAGATTTAATTCGAATTCTTTACCGGATCACGTGAAGAATGCGAAACCAAAATGTAATTAAATATTCAATTAATTTTCAATTACGTAATGAAAATATTAAAATAGCTGCGTTTTTTAAATAGATTAGTTAATATCCTAAAAAAAGGCAGTTTTTTTTAAAATTTTGTCGTTACCACGAAAAGCAATTGCAGTTGAACGAAAATGTGCACAAAGCGATACTCTGGTCAAGAAATGTCAGACTTTCGATTCCGCAAGGAGATGCTGATCCTGATTCCTGACAATGGCATTTCATTCAAACCGTTGGGACGTTGAATAAAAAGGAGAACCAAACTCGTGCTGCTTTAAAATATACAAGCAGTAGTTTTAGCTTAGAAATCAATTATTAATTTTTTAATATGTGTAATGACTCGTCCAATCTACTTGTTGACTTTCAGCGTTCGCCTCGACTCTGTGGAAAAGCGGAAGAGAATTTTCTATCGTGATCGCAACCTTTAGCGAGTGCAGCTCCATTGACTCGCAGTGGCGTGCGACCGAGGAGTGAAACGGGGAAGCACTTCGTATTTGAACCACTAAAATGATGTGGACAGCCTCCCCATTGGTCTGTGACGGGCGATTCAAAATGGACCTTTCACAGCCCAATTTGCTTGTAGATTTTTCATCAAAAATACAGAATGCTCATCTCGTCCATTAAATGATGGACGGCGAAGGAAATGAAAGGTCTCATTGCAAAAAATATATACTAAAATAAACTAAGTAATTTAAATATATATAAACAGTATAAAAAAACTGAAATGCTGCAAATAAAAGAAATAATTACATTAAGCAGGATTCAATTCGAAACGACGGTTTTTAAAAGATTTCTATAAGGTTTAAAATTAATTTACAATTACTGAATATAAATTTTATTCAACAGGCATTCGAATTCTTTAGAAACTGTGTGAAAATTGTTTAAAACTATACATTTTTTATGCATGAAATAAATCTAGCTAAGCAAAAATGTGTAATAAACGGAATCATAATATTATGAAATGACAAGAAGTCTTACAAACTGTGTAAAAAAAGTTTTAAAAGGGAAAAAAATGCCAATTGCGACCTCTAAAAGTGTTCGTATTGATCTTACATTTTCCTATGGGATTTGCACGAGAATTCTCTCTTTTTATTTGGAAGAAAAAAGTCACTGAAATCCTTAAAACTTTTTTTTGACAAATGATGCCGCTTGCGATCAAGAACTCGCTGATTCTTAAAGAAACGGATTTTTCAGTAACACTTCATTTTTTCCCCTCTTCAATGTACGGGTGACTTTTTTAGCTTCGCGTAAGTATTTTTCTCTTTTATTAAAATTTTTTTTTCACCCGCAAAAGGGCCTTTTCAGTTGAGTGCCTCTAAAGGGGACTTGTCGCCCGTAATGGTTCGAATCTGAATGGTTGTCAGTTCCAATATTCCAGCTACGCCTTCCGAGATTCGAAAGATAATTTAGCAATTCCTTTGATTAAAAGATTTTTCCAACAAAAGGCACTGAAGCGGCTCTGTTAAGTGCAGTTTCAAAATATATTTAAAACCGTCCAATTTTGCAGTATTAATTAAAATTAATAAGTTGCTCCCTGCAAATTGCATTAGAGGATGCTTTTATTACTGTGTAGTGAAATAACAAAATTTCCCCGAACAAAGATGACACGTAAGGCGTTATTTCTAATTTTGAAGAAGTTTCGCAACTGCTTTCGAACTGCGATTTTGAAGACGGAAAAAAAATGAGAAGGATGGCATTCCTACCTCTGCAACCCGCACTTGAGATGAGGTTTGTTGTTTCTTTAGCTGTATTGCATTATTTAATATCCAACCAACCTTTGGCAACCAGTTTGTTCATCCAAATTTTTGAAATTTCAGACTGCTAAATTATGAATGTGGAATGCTTTTCTCGAAAAAATATTTCGCCCAGAAATTCAATACGTGACTAAAACATATGAATTCAGTTCGAGTAGTTTGCAAAGTATTTATAAAGCAAAGGCGTTATGAAAAAAAAAGTAGAATCGAAAATGCCACTTCGGACTTAATGAGTGCCAAAAGCGCGAATTTGGATGCTTTGATGAGGAGTTTGAATGCCATAAAAGCAATCGTTTCTCATACTGCATAAAATTGAATTAAAAGTTATTATTGAAGTTAAATGAAAAATAGTGCGAAAATGAAATGTGCGTCATTAGAAAGATAATTGCTTTAATCTTCAAATAAAACAAAAACATTTTTTTATAAAAAATTATTTTTTTAGAATATTTGGGTAAATGAGGCAAGTCATAGTGATTACAACTAGACTTAAGATCAATATACGGATTCTGAAGCTGATAAAAGTTTCGTGAGATTACTCATCAAATATAATTGTGGCAATTTTTGATTGCAAATTTAAAAGCCGTTTGTTAGTATTTCTAGTATAGACCAAAAATGACAGGCTTTTAGAGAATTTTTGGAAGATTGGCATGATTTTGACAGACGAGAGTGCTGGGCGGGAAGCCTTATTTGAATTTGAAGTCTTACTTCGCTTGCGTATCTGGCAATGAATAAAACCTTTTTTTTTTGTTTTTGATGGAACTTTTCGTTTGAGGCCCATTTCTTCTTTTCTTCTCTGATCAAATTTCCTTTTCGGTGACATGTCGAAGTATCTCCCGATTACTTATCATGATACTTTGCAACCCCATTAATTAGCTAAGCAAAGCGTTTGATTCACTGCAGCTTCAAAAATGTTCAATGGATAAAGCATTCTAAAATTAGAACCATGTTTCCTATACATATGACGTGTCCATTCCACAATTAGTACTAAGCTCGATTTCTGTGCCACGTAAGCTAGTAAGTTTAAGGATACAAAGGCTTAAATGTGTGCTTAAAATGTGTCGAATTGTGATTAAACTTCATTTTATAAGTTTACAAAGTGATGATTCGGTGTCAAACTGCAGACGAAATGTGTATCACGCCCGTTTCAATTCTGGATTTATTTATTTATTTTGCTTTCGGATAGCTTCTGCTGAGAGCTCGTCCTTTGCTGCGTCTTGATTCGGGCGCTGTATTGCGCCAGAGAGCATACGTGGAATTAAAAATTCAGCCAAACCGACTAGGAAGCGAGTCGCAAGAATTTTTTCCAAAGGACAGGATAAGTTACTACAATGCTTTTTTCTCCTGCAAATCGTTCTTTGTCTTTTCCTTCCATAAGTTATGTCCATAGAGAAGAGGGGCATTCGTTTGCGTAGTGCGTTTGAAGAATTTCTTATCTCCTTATCCACTAGTATCACCCCCATGCATTGAAGATTGTCACGGAAGACTTCCTTTGAGAAGTAGAAGCAACATAGAATTGTTATCCTGGAAAGCGTCGCAGCCGAAAGTCGAACAGTTGCGATCCTGAATCCTGTTGTGAACAGGACAATAACTTCTAGCTACTATGAAAAGTCATTTGTGTGGCAGGGATACTAATCGGCACGTACAAAGGGCGAAAAGTATTGATTAAATGGCAGCGAAATATCTCAGACCACCATGCCTGGAAACTTCGAATTCGGAAACCTCTTCATGAGCAGTGAATCCTTTCTAAAAGTGAGCAGGGGGTTGAAAATTTTTAATTTAATTTCATTAATTAAATTTTTAAATTTATCACATCAATAGTCTTGAAATATGATATATACATAATAGAAATTTAATATATCGAATTATTTTTACACTACCTTGAAGTTAATTAGCTGGCAAAATTTAGCTTTTAATGTGTATGCATCAGTGAAAATTAGCTTTTAAACTACTCAAATTTCTCTTTGGGTGTATTTTTTTCTCTTTAACATTAACGAAATTTTCTTCTCTTACTTAAAATATTTGAAAAAAAAACAAGTCTTTTGAAGTATTGGCAAAAAATTAAAAAAATAAATCGAGAAGTAATTATTTGTATATAATGATAATGATAAATCTTTTCATCTGAAAGTTACACTCTGCATACTATTCGAGAAAATTATGTGCGTGCATTTTTACCAGAAATAATCACCAACAAAAGAAAATGAATATTTTTTAATCGGTTGCGCCCCTGTTCAGGCGAAGTCGGAACCCATCAGCAGCCAGTGAGATTAAACGAATGAAAAAACAAATCGAGAGAGCGAAAACAAACTTCGTGTGTGTGGGAGATCCATTCGCCGGAATCCCGCTCTGAGCTGCAGCAACTCTCGCACCCATCGCGTTTCGAGGAAGGATGGTTTTCCTACAGGTTTTCGATTCATCACTCGAGCGTGTGCAGTCGTGGTGTCCATTGATCTTATTTCTGTATCTTTTTAAAAAAACTTTTTTTCTGTTTTAGCGAGATTTTAGATGGTAAAATAAATAAATAATTAAAACCAAAAACGTAAGTTTTTGAAATAAAAAAAGAATAGAAGAGCTATCTTTCCTTCGAGGAAAAGCTACCACTGGTATCATTAGTTAGTGCTCAGTTTCAGATTCGAAACATATTTGAATATAATAAAATAAAAATTATCCGACAATGCATATTTTTATAATATAAATTTCAGAAAATTACAAAAAAAACATGTTTTGGTAAAGTAAGAAAAAGCAATTTTCTATTATAAATGCCAGAAATAAATTTTTGATTGAATGCACAAATGACTAGGTTGAAAGGAGTTCACGATTTTCCTTCCTGACGACTTTAATTGTCTGGACTATAAATATTCCTTCAATAAGAATCTTCACAGTGGCTCTTACTCGGATCATTTGGAGATGTCTGTAATTTCGTGCAGATCAACGATTCCCGAACTCATAGTTCTTGGGTGGAAAGACGAATTCCAATGGGAGAAGGATATTTCCGCCGACAAACATTCGTTCGTATTTGAATTGGCAATAACGGGGTAATATTCCCTCTTTCCTCGATCTTAAGCGGAAAGCTCACAAATTCCGAATGGTGCTCTGGCAGACGTCGCCGTGTTCAAAATTCGAAAAATATTCCGCCATAAAGCGGGGCCAATGTTTTCGCAAACGTCCGATTCCCGCATGCCTGCAGGCATCTGTTCTAATTCTGAGCTGGAGAGGGGGGACTGTTTGGAATTCTGGTTTCCCCTCCTTTCCCAAATACATTCGAAGCCGTACGACATTTTAATTGCTTTGAGCGGGAAAATAGTAGGCGACCGCTTCGAAAATATTTCCACCAAGAGTTATGTGTGACAGATTTCGTTTCGTTGCAGTTCTGCTCCACACTTTCTACGTTAACAAAACGCGTAAAAATGATATTGCACCTCATAAAAAAAACTAAAGAAAGAAGATTGCGTGAGAACGTGTTTTCATTTTAAATTTTATAGTTCTCATTATCTTTACTATTACTAAGAGACAGTATACTAATATCTAAAGGAAATTCTCTACTGACCATAAACGAACGTACTTTTTTTTTCAAATTAAATTAAATTAATTAATTTCCAAAATTTCTTGCTCTCATGCCTTACATTCTAAAGATTTAGTTAGGACATTCTCAGTATCGAAAATTTCCAAAATATCAGTTATAAATAAGGTGAATTTTTTCTTGAATAAAATTTCATACCTCATAGAAAATTTAAAATGTATAGAACGAATAATTTATTTTAATTATGATATTTCAGTGTAAAAATATTTCTTTTTAAGATAATTTGTTTTTCATAGCAAATCAATAATTTGTTGAATGGAAAAAAGAAAGAGAATTGGGAAAGAAGGAGAAAACATTTCTGAGTAAAATCAATCAAAATGCAGTTTTCTCAATGTAGATAATTTTGGAGTCTTAATATTGTATTAACAACAATAGCATAGCAACATAACATTCACAATTTGTCATAATTATAACAGTGAAACTTCCATTTAAATACCCACATCCAGCAAATTTCTGCATCCAATTATATATATATATATATATATATATATATATATATATAGTGATATGTTTCTTAAAATTTTTTATCCCCTTAGTAGTGTGAAATTATTTTTCGAAATTACACACAAGTGATTTAATTCTTGAAAAAAAAATTATTTCGCATTTCCAATGTATTTCAATATTCTAAAATGTGCTTTTAAAATATTAATTCCGTTATTATTTTGTTTCTTCAGTACTTAGAAAAACAATTGTGTAATTACGGAATTTCATACGTTATTTGAATTTCGGAGATTTTTTGGTATTTATCTGGATGATTCAAATTTTGTAATTAAATATATTTTACAATAATTCAGTAATGCTGTAATAACTGGAGTATGCAACTGATTTGTCTTATGACTGCAACAAATAAAAGTAATTGTCGAAATATTTCTTTGTAATGTTCATGATACAAACAAATTGGCTTGGAAAAATGAATTAAATAATACATTTTATTTCGACATAATTAACCATTTGGCATTAAAATTTTTTGAATACTTCGAAAGAAAGTTCCTATAGAATATTAAGAACCATTTAAAAATAAATTACAATTAAAAAAAATCAACTTAAAAGTTATTCGGGTTAAAATCAAAGCTCCTATTATTTTGCAATCAGATAACGACATACCTTTGGCAAACAAATCAGTACTTTAATTGCTACTGAATTGTTTATATTTTGAATATTGTCAAGAGTGATATTGTATAATTATTGTTTTATTTTAACATTTCTGTTAACATTTTACAATGAAACGATGCTTAGAACATTTTTGCTGAGTTGAGAGGCTTCGCAAAAATTTATTAGCGATTTTTAAACTAATGCCTTTTTATGAGCCATTTACTATTCAGAACAATGAGTACGATAAAGTTTCCATTTCCAAAGAATTGTGAATTGTTCTTCCACTTTCTCCTCTTCAGGACGTGTTGAAAATCACACGAAAATACTTTTTGAAATAACATCCGTGGTTTTTACCATTAAAGACGTACTTTGTGGTGAAACGTTAGGGGACAATCAATTAGTTTTTCTGATAACTTTTCTAGCATTTTTCTTGACAAGCTAATTTAAATCAAATTGGTTCTCAAACCATCTGGAATCTAAACGACCCCATTTTCATATCCTTTCCATTTTTTTTAACTTAAGAAAAACAATAAATGTTTTTATGGTTTCTAATCGTGGGAATAAATATAAAGATAACATGAGAAAATTTTATGTGTTTGAAGTTTTGCTTAAAGTGCTTAAATTTTTAAATTTCTATATTCAATTTCTTAAGAATATTTAGAACTTTTAGCCCTAATTAACAATATTTAGTCACCTCTTTAAAGCTTTGGGAAACTAAACGCGCATTTTAGTTTCTTCGTTTGGCGTATTATGAGATAAAAAATAACAAACTTGATAAATAAATTAAAATCACATTTATTCTCAAAATCTAAAAAGTAACTCCTGAGAATGGAAACAAAATTTCAAAATGCTTAAAAGAACACGACCAGGAATATAACATTCCTATAGTCCGCTGATAAAGATTGACTTCTCCTTATCTCACATTCCCTTCTCATTACCTCGCAGCTTGAGTTTGGGAGAAGCGAAAAATGTTATGTAGCTTGCTCCATAGTCAGTTCATCAAGCGGCTTAATAATTTTAGTACCAGAAAGAAAACCCAAAAATGTTGTATACAAAGAAGTTCTTGCTTAAACGTGGATATAACAATAAAATGTGGATGGCCTGCGTTTGCAAAGAAAATCCATACTTGAAAAAGGATCGTTAAGGATCGGTTATGGACAAGGCTATATATATAGGGAGTCCAGGGTCGACCGATTCGGCTAATTAAGACACGAGGAAGGTTTTTATGAAGAGAAAAAAACGAGAGAAAAAATGCGAGAAAAATAGTTAAAACGGCATTTTTCTTACTTTCCGGCCAAAAATTTTCATTTCTCCACCACCCCACATCAAATGAGTAAGATTCCAGGATGTAATAAATTTTGGTTTGCACCAGATCTATGGTTTGTTGAGAAAGAAATAGGCGAAGTCGGTTGGTTTTCCCTGTTTAAAAAAGAAAGAAACAAAATAATTGCTTATATGCAGCTTATACCGATTTAAACCTTATTTTTTAAAATGGATGTGAATATTATTTTTTTCATTTTTATTTTAATAGTGTTTCATATTTTCATGTTTTTATTGATTGTGTTCTGATATAAAGTTGTTTTATTGTTGGTCTTAGAGAGCTCTTAATGTGATTATTTTATTCATGAAAGGATTTATGTATTAAGCGATTCTTTTAATTTTCTCATTGTTTGATGCCTTTTAAATTAAACGTTAATTAATCTGTTTTTTCGGATTCATTCTGAAGTACATAGGAATGAAAACAAAACAGAATAAAAGAAATTAAAAATTTCTTTACAGGTTTTCGCTATCCCAACTGGCGTAGAAAATTCTTACATTTGCTTAAAAATTTAAAACACTGTCCCTCTAGCTGCCAAACATTTGACAACAATCAAAATACAAGAAAGTTGTGTTAGGACTATCTTTAATATGCCTTAAAGTTGATTAGGCTGTATGGATATTTAATCTACGCCTGCCAAAAGTAAAGTTTGTGCAGGGAAGAAAAAAAAATAAGGAAGGAAAAAAAAGGGTTTGCAGAAAGAAAAGAAAAGAAGGGTTTGTGTATCATTCAAAATGGCATTGCCGGTTAGTAAAGAACACATAAATCAGTTGATTGTATAATTGACCAAGTTGATATTGTCAAATATCCACCAGAGTTTTTAAACTCACTGCATTTCCCAGGATTGCCGCCTCATAACCTTCAATTAAAACTAGGTTCTATGGTCATAATGTCGCGAAATATCAACCCCAGAATCTTTGTAATGGCACACGGCCAGGAGTAAAAACACTACTGAACAATGTGATCGCAGCAACCATTCTGAAGGGAAAATATGAGGGAGAAGATGTGTGGAAACCTCGCATCCCAATGGTACCAACTGACGTACCATTTGAATTTAAACGACTGCAATTTCCAGTGCTTTCTTTCGTTATGACCATAAATAAATCACAAGCTCATTCGTTGAGTTTTTGCGGCATTGATCTTGAAAACCCAAGCTTCTCTCATGGACGGTTGTATGCTGCCTACTCCCGCGCTGGAAAAGCGTCAGCTGTATTTGTTTACGCGCCATGTAATCAAACGAAAATATATCGTGTACCATAAAGCATTACAGTGAAAAAATATAATCTCATTATTACTTAAGTCTTTCAATGTACGAAAAAGGAAACTTATTTTTGTAAGTAAT
>JAOUZG010020860.1:667509-725254 GCA_026289955.1 Argiope argentata
GAGTGAGATAAAATTAAACTAAAGGCGGATAGATTATTTTTGGATTGTAGCTATATTAAAATATAAACAGTTTATTTGAAATCCTGACATCTATATTTATAATAAAGCTCACTGTGTGTATTGCGTGTTGCCAGACCGTTCGACCTACAGCTACCCGATTTGGCACGTGTCTTGGGGGCCGGGAATGTGCACCTCGGAGCCTTTTTTGAATTTTTAATTAAAACTTTTATTAATTATAAAATACGCGAAAACTTGATGTTTTTTCGCCATAACTACCGAAAATATTACAGCACAAAATTGATATTTGCTTAAAGTTAAAACTCAAAAAATTATCTTTTCAACGCTACTTATGTTTTGACCTATAAATTTAACTTCTAGTTTTAATGATTTTTTAAAATTTTTTAATTTAATTTAATTATATTTTTTAACAATTTAAATCGTATAAAATGAAAATTAAATTAAATCAGTAAGGGCATTTTTTAAAAAAATCAGCTTTTAAAAACATGTTGCCATCACATTTACAGAATCTGATTTTTTAAAAAATAAGTTAATTACTGCTGCAAATAAAACCTAGAAAAACGTTTTTTTTGAGCACGTGATTATTTGAAATTAAATAAATAGGATATGTGATATTTTTTTTAAGAATACATGGGAGACGAAGTTTTTTAATCGTTTGCAATACCAAAATTATTAATTCAATTAAAAAATTATTATAAACAAAAATACGAAACAAAAATGTGATTTGGCTTTAATAATCTCGAGGTTCTTCAAAGAAGAAGAAATTAGCTTTTATTAATGTGTTGTGATCATATTGATAAAACCTCAAATTAAAAAGGTAAATCATTTTTGGAATCTTAAATATATTGAATTTAATACAAAATAATAAAACATTTTAAAAATTGAAAAATTAACATCTACAATCACAAATTTTAAGTTATCATGTGAGAGCATTACTATTTTTTAAGTCATCCGAATTAATTTAAATCATTAAGCAGTTTTAAACGGTTCGGAACAATACGTGACTGTCACACATCGATAATTAAGAAAACGGTTTTTTTTGTTCAATATCTAAATCAGTCGAGCTCCGAAACCTTTTCCTTAGTGCAAATTTTTTTCGAAAATACGTTTTATATTGGTTTAATATGATTACGTAGCTATATTATTGTACAATCTATAATTTTTAGAAAAGCACTGTTTTTTTTCACTCCATCTCAAAATTTACATCACAATTAGTAAAGAACACACTTATGGTACCATTAAAGAATAAGTATATGCCAAGTATTACAAAAGTGAGATTGTTAAAACTGAAAGAGAATTTAAAAAAAACCAAAGGATAAGTTTTCGAGCGTGAGATTAATTATTTAAAAGTAAGAAATCGTGAACAAACTGGAAGATGACGTCATTTCATAAAAACGACGAACAAAAAGATATTGATAATAAGTTGAAGGAAAATATAATAAACTCTTAATTATTTCTATTGAAGTAAAACATTTTTGCCTTCGTATTCTTCTTAAATTTTAAAACAATAAGACATGATTTTTAATTGTTACTTTTACTTATGTGAAAAAAAAATTGTGCAAATTAAAGAATTCGCTTTCATGAATACAATGAATTTCTGCATTTTAAAGAATCATCTCGAAATAAAAACGCATCTACTTTCACAAAATAGTACCTAATAATAAAGCTGTACTGGTAAAAGTAGGTCACCCTTTTGAAAACCTATCTGATTTCAAAGAAGCATACGTAATAATTAATAATGAAATAATGGTAATATTTTTTGTATAATACTAAAAAATTTTTACTAAAAATATTTTTTGCCCGTATATTTTGGGGACATCAAAACCTCCTAACCCCCCCCCCCCCAAAATCATGTTCCCACATGCTAAAAAAATAAACCAACTATCATTCCAAATTAAGCATATAAAAATGTAATTTTTTAGCAGGTATGTTCATGAACGAAATAAATATGAAATTTTTGAAAAATAAATCCAAGGGACCGTTTTCTATGCTATTTTACAATATATATTACTTATTCAATTAAACAGTTTTGTTTAAGGCAAATATGACTTCATATATACAAGACATCGTGTATAATCAGAGCCCAACTACTAATTTGTAAACTTTTTGTAATAGATATGCATCGCTTAACAAACGGTCTAAGTGAAATATATAATTATATTCTTAGTAAATTGAGGTAAAAAATGCTGATGAATTACAACTTTTAAATTTTTACATACATCATCTGCCCTGTGAATCATATTAACAAAATATTCTTGACACTCTAAGAACTTTAAAAAAAGTGCCCCTCCAATCAACTAAATCATTAAAGTTGATCGATTTATGAAAATTTCAATATCACTATTCGATAAAAACTGGCTATTTTAGATCAATTTATTGACCCTTTCAAAGAAGCCAATAAAGGTTTCTCAAGACTTTAATTGGCTATATTATGAAAATGTTGATTGTTCTAATCTTTCAATATTCAGAATTGAATAAATCATTCAGATTTGATTGCAGAAGATAGAAACGTTTATTTATTTAATTAGAAATTAGAATCTTAAGAATGTTTTGCAGAATATGAATTTATATCAAAAGACTGTGTAAAATTTAAATTTCATAATTTTTTGAAGTATATTTATCAACCAATAAAATAAAATATTATTGTTGAGAGCATTTATATACATTTAAAAACAAAGTTAAAAACTGAATTTTCGTTGAATCCGTGAAACGTTTGCTGAATTATTCTTTAAGCTATTATAAATTAGGAAAATTTATAATCAATTTCCGTAGTGAGCAGGAAAGTTTCATGTCAGACTAATCTGCTTTCAGTTCTCAATTTTATTTAAAGACATGCTTGGATTGAGTACACAAAGATTTATTTAATTGCAGTTTTATAATTCACTTTAATTTAAAACTGAATTTTTATGAACGTTGATAGAAAATTAGAGAGAAATAATGAGTTCAAAGATCAGGATTGCTTAAGGTCTACATAATAATATAAGTGGATTATATGAATATTGTAATTTGAAGATTAAAATTTTTTTGTTGGAAAACCTATTTTGAGACCAAGTTATACAAAAAGTTAATTGAGCCCTTTAGAAAATTGCGAGGTGCCGGTAGAAATACTTTAAACCAATGTAATCATAATTTCATTTATGATGCAGGTTTATTCACAACAGTTGCACCGACTACAAATAGTCCTCAGATCAGTGGAAATGCAACAAATACACTATACTGTTGACAAAACCCAACAACATATTTTCTCGCTGTAATAAAAAAACAATAGCCTCCTCAGGCAGCATAAGTATTTAAGAAGTTGCTTTGATTGTTTATAAAGAGATGATGGTAACCATGACGATCATAACGGGTGAGCGCTCTTCTCGCCTCGAAGGTAGAGAATTCGTTTGGACGATGAGGAACACCCCTTCGAAGAGGCTCTTTCAAAAGCGACTTGATGAAGAATATTTGCAGGGAGAAATGAGTTTATTAGTTAATTTGGAGGGCTGACAAAATTAGTGTTCACCCCTTTCGCCTAGATCCTTTCCCCTCACACTCGGGGGCAATGCGATCGATTTCGAGGAGTGCGACACACGGGAGTTTGCATGTCCGCGCTGTGGACGCGGTCTCTGCGTGTGCATTTATTCCTAGATCGTTTACACACGCGCAGGGTCCCTTTTAACTCGTCGTTCGAAGCTCATGCTTCTTATAAAACCTATTGGAAGTAAATTAAGTAGTCTTTTGCGTGCAGAGTTGAGAAAAAAGAAATCGAATTTTTCATTTTTTGTTATACCCGTTACGTTTGAATGAATCTGAAATATCAGCTACCACTGGCACACGAGAGAAATCAATCCAAAAAAAAAAAAGAATGGATTGTCTGTTCTCTTCTTTTCCAAACTAACTATAACTACACAGTGAGTAACAGCTGCTGTTTCGGAGAAACTACTATATATATTTTTGTAGCAAAAGAGAAATCATTCGGCCCAGAAAAGTGCGGTACGCAGGCTCACATGATGAAGGAATCACGTGGAGTATGCGTCATTTTGCGCTGTTTTCTACACTTAAGAAAGGGCATACCGAAATTCGGTAAACTTAAATGAATTTTGAAGTTATGATATTATTCATAATAAAATTATTCAAGTTCTTTAATGCTAAAAAGCAAAAATAGTCCCCCCCCCCAAAAAAAAAACCGAATCCATTTCTAGTACGTCGTAAAGCTTTTTGCTCACAAACTTTTCCATTTTTTCCAAGTCCTTTTTATCCAATGTTTTCTTTGTCTTCGATGTTTCGCTCGTGCACTCGCCCGCCCCGCCTCTCTCGAGGAAGGAGCCCTCTCCTTGGAAGAGAGAGAGAATTTCATTCCCTCTCCTCCTGAAGGCGATGCTGCAGGCCATTTGGGGGGCGTTTGTGGAAATATCCTACATACAGAACTATTGAGGGTTTTCAAAGTTGACCGCTTTGTATCGTCTTTGTGCCTCGTTCATAGTTTCTAATAATTAGCAGTCCAACTGCTGAACAGTTGGACTGCTAATTATTAGAAAAATTCAAAGAATCATTTTGGGGTAAAGGTAACTTATAAATTTAAAACAATCAATTTCGTTCGGAAAATTATCTTCATTCAAAATCCAAATGTAATAGTAATTGAAAATAATACTCAAGAAAGGTCTTGAATTTGAATAGAATTGCTTTGTTAATGGTGATTACAAAGTTTCCTGTTTTGCTTGAAATGCAGGAACTGACACTTTTCTCAAAACTCTTATGTGATACTTCAATATCAATATGAATGAAACACCCAAAAGCGGACTGTAATTTCAGCCCATTTGTTTACCGTCACCCACAATTGAATTTCGTTCGTATATATTAATAAATCGTACTAAATATTCTGAAATACATTAAGAAATTTTAAACGGGACAAATATGCGCCTTCCGTGTTGGCTATTTGAAATTGCTTTTTCTTTATCACTGAAAATATCATTACATTTACCTTTACAAAAGATCGACCATGTCAATACATCAATAAAAGTCTCTTTACTTTATTAAATATTTCTAAATGCATTGCTCTGACAGCAAAACATACAAAGATGCAATATTTATAGGTATTTTTCATTTTAACAAGCATTAGTATTATATGGGCCAAAAGATTCAATTCCTATTTCAATAAGTACTTGTTACTTTTGCACTTGATAAGGCTTTCATTGTTTGATCTTTTCCTTGTACACTTATAACAAAACATCTAACAAATTTTCAATAACATTTTAAACAAGTATTATTTTATTTATAATACGGAATTCATTTCGAATGCTCGCTAAAATACCTTCTGTGCGAATACAAATTTTGAAAGGGTTATAAAGGTTATTGCTGTATGATAGAGATGGATCAGGAATATTGAAATGTCTTAATCAATTTCTTATTCAAAATATGCCATTTTGATCCACAAATGAAGATAATTTGGGAGATTAATAATTATTATCCCATTGTATATACTTGATTTCTTCGGTAAAATTAAGAGATTACCTATATTTTTACCAGATACAATAAAGATTAAAAGAATTCAGAAATCTTAAGCCTACCAATAGTTGTCCGCAAAGATTTTTTTTTTTTTTTTTTTTTGTATTTTCTACTAGTTGCCTTTGGCGATCAGTTGCTTCGTCAGTATTAATGCCGACTAAAGGATTCAATCAATTTTTTTAATATAACTTGGTCTCATAATAAGTTTTTTTAGCAAAATATTTTTAAGCTTCAAATTTCGATAGTAATTTGACACTATTATACTATTATGTAGACCTTAAGCAGTCCTGATCTCTGAACTCCGCATCTCTCTCTGATTTTCCATCAGTGCACATATAATTCAGTTTTAAATTAAAGCGGAAATTATGAAACTTCAATTAATATAAAGACCTCTTTACTCAATCCAAGCATGTATTTAAATAAAACTAAGAACTGAAAGCAGAGTAGTCCGACATTGAAGTTTTATTTTCACTACAGAAATTGAAACATTATAATATTTTTTTATAATTTAAAATATTGCAAGAAATTATTCAGCAAACATTTCACTGATTCAATGAAACATTTAGTTTTTAATTTTATTTTTAGATGTATATAAATATTCTCAATAACATTTTGGGGGGCTTATAAATATATTTCAAAAAATTATGGTTGGTCTTATAGATTCATATTTGTAAAATATTCTTAATATTTCAACTTCGAAATAAATAAATAAGCATTTCTATCTTCTTCTTCAATTCTGGCTGATTTATTCAGTTTTGAATATTGCAAGTTTAGAACAATCATCGTTTTCATAATCTAGGCCAATTATTCTTGAGTAACGCTGATCGGTTTCTTTGAGATCTTGATAAAGTGATCTAAAATCGCCAGTTTTTATCGAATAGTTATATTGAAATTTTCATATTTCTATGAGCTTTGATGTGTAGCGGATTGCGTTAGGCCCGAACTCCCAATCTTACGGTTAGTAGCCGAGTATCGTACCGATGAAGCAAAAGGGACCCTTCAGCTCGAAGGATATTAATTGGCTTATATAGAAATCACCACAGATAATTGATTTAGTTGATTGGAGTGCCATATATTTTTTATTTTAAGGACTTATTGTCTCTAGAATATTTTGTTAAGTATGATTCACAGAGCAGATGATATAAGTAAAAATTTTTAAGTCGTAATTCATCAGCATTTTTTCCCTCAATCTACTAATTATATATTTCACTTAGGCCATTTGTTAAGAGATGTATTTCAATGAAACCATTAAAATGAATAAAAATATAGTTTAAATTGCACGAGCACGTGGCGCTTGTCCGTTCAAGAAATTATATTCTGACACGATACATTGAAATATGCATAGCAGATTTCATTTAAATCTTTTGTAATTTTCATAACATCTTAAAGAATTATTCAACAGAAATTTCACTGATTCTTCGTAAAATTCAATTTTTAATTTTACTTTCAAAACATTTAAATGATGCAAATTTAAATGTTTTATATGACTTCAGTCAATAAATGTTCTTATAAAAAATTATGAAGTTTACATTTTACACAGTCCTTTTGTCCTAAGGAATCATATTCTGAAAAATACTCTTCATACTTCGAGTTTTAAATAAATAAACTTTCTGTCTTCTGCTATCAAATCTGTTAGTTTTTACATATCAATATTTGAACAAACAGTATTTTCAAAATCATAGACCTATCACTTTAGAGAAATCCTGGTAGCGTATCTTTTTTTGAGACCGTTTATGAAGTGGTCTAAAATCGGCAGCTTTTACAGAAGAACGATATTCAAATTTCATAAATTATTCAGTTTTAGTGAATGATTTAGTTGATTGGAAATTAAAAATTTTTTCTTTAAAATATTGATGTATCAAGAAAACTTTGGTAGCATTAAAAAGGTAGGGATTTGTAAATCTTTATCGTGATGCAAAAAATCTATTTTGTGCTGTTATAGTTTCGGAAGTTATAGCGTTGTAAATTTTATAAATTTTTAAAATCTTGTTATTCTTTAATGTAATGAATTATTGGATGTATAAAGCTCAATATTAGTAAAATTAATTATTATTAGATTAGAATATTATCTGTGCAGCGTATAAATATTACTCAATGAGAAAGTTTTTGTATTAGTTGAAGTTTAAACACTTTCGTTTTTCAAGTTCCTATTTTAGTTGAGATTATTGAAAATTAAAAGAGATGCATTGACAAAATGCGGAATGGTATATGGTTTTTAGAAAAGTAGTAAATGTTAAATGTCTCATAGAATTCGAAGTTAAATATACTCGTGTGAGGAAGCAATCAAGAACAAGTAATTTTAGCAACCATAAATCTGAATTATAAAAATTAACTAAAACTAAGTTGGTCACTGCTTTTTTGAAAACGTTTTCTTATATGACAAAAAAATAGTACTTTTTAATGTGTAAGCATTTGTATAACAATCTAATTTACAAATATTTGTTTATCAATTCCTGGGGACATAGGAGTAATCATAATTTCTATTTCGTATGAAGCAATATTCCTACCAAATTATTAAATTGAATCTCGCGCAACTTTTTAAAAAACTTTAGTTGCATACAAATAAACAAAATTGCTGATAAGCTTTCAGAAATGCGGAACAGTTTTGACTCATGATGAATGTCAGAGAGAGAAAGTTTTGCAGTCAATTTACTCTTTTTTTGTATTAAATATTAGTGACCATATTAACCAAATTATATTGAAACAAATTCTTTAGAAATTAGATTCATTTATTTTAAAAAAATTTCTAACTCCTATTTATTATTTCCATATTATTTTTTTTATTTATAAGTAAAAAATATTACAAATCTTAGACGAATTTTCAGTTTGAAATATTCCAGACTCTAATACAAAAAATAGAATCTTGGCTAAGTAGATGAATGGTTGTACTTTAAAAATCCAAAAAATAATTAAAACAAAATAAATTTAAAAATAATCACACAATTAATGGTTTGAATATTTCCAAAACCAAGAGACATTCAATCTAATATGTGCATTTTACAATTTAATTCATTATTTTCCCTTCCAATTTATGTACATTAAATTAAGTTGGTTATTTTCCACGTTTAGAAAGGCTGAGGAACATTTTTCCAAAACACTATATTTATCTTTTCTTTTTAATATGGTACAAAGGATCCATTTAATTAATATTTAGGATATTCTCCTTTTTGAGAAAATCAGGTAGAAATTAGGAACATCCCAGCTACACAGTATCACTAGGCAATTTTACAAAAGTTTAAACATTCAGCTAAATTTTGTCCGTTTCCTTTCTCATTTAAGCCTATTTAATATTTTTTAAGAAAATAATGTATTTATAATTTTTTTTAAAAAAAGGAACATTTTATTAAAATTCGCTATTAGTATTAAAACTATTGAGATAAAGAATTGGACCCATTCTTTGGAGATAAGTCCGAAGTCTTACATTTTCGTAGACACGTAGATTTTGCCCATCCTCTTGGATCGAAAAGTTAATAAACGTAATTATTATTCAAAATAAAGTCTTGTCAAACAAAACTCTGTTAATATTAAATTATTCAATTACTCTTTCTTAATTATAGAATTCTCTAATATTAACAGAATTATGAAAAGCAATTAAATGCCCCGAAATCGAAGTGTTTCAAAAATTAATCAGTGATGAATATTATGCTCTAAGATTCCGTCTAACATTCCCGCTGCCCTCCGTACGATTTTCTGTGCATGCAGTGAAAATATAAAATATCTAGTTCAAAGAGTAACTTTCCCAAACAAGTTTTGTTGGGTTCAAGACCCCCTTTCTCATGTTGTCTCAAGACCCCTACAATGAGTACGGGAATTTTATTGTTTTATTGGGGGTGGTTTGGTGAGTCAAATGTCCTTCTGAATGCAACTCTCTCACACAGCAGTATCTCCTGGGGACCGGAAATCTTTTCTTGTTGAATGTTATTCGGCTTGTCAATCAAACCTTTTAAGCTTCTTCTTTCGTTAGTTTAGTCACCGCCCTATCTCCCCCCACCGATAGGAGGCGCTTTTGTCGACATCGGGTTTCTTTCTCTGTATTTGGCACTCTTAAATGTTTTAAACGAATTATTTGATAATCCTTCCTACTCTACACATCATCAAAGGAAAAATGCGTTGTCAAATTTGCGTTTAATTTAAGTGAGGTGGAAACGGCCTGGTCAGTTTTTCGTATCGATCGAAAGGTTTGACGTTGTGGCGTCTCTTCAATCCCTTGTTTGCACCGTTCAGAGTGGATGCTCACCGGCTGCGATGGAGCGAACGAGCCTCCTGCGCGTGGGCAGGGTGACGTCACTCCACGAAGGTCTCGATGGGAAGTAGAAGACTAAGTGAGACTTGTTGAGACTGTTTAATTCTGTTATGCAGTTTCATCTTTCAAGTTTAAATTTATTAAAACTTTCCAAGAGTTCTCTCTTTGTGTGGAGAGAGAAGGGAATCAAACGTGTTGAAAAAGGAAAGTTTTTCAGAAGCAATTGTATCATGTTACGATTAATTTGCCAGAGGCAGCTCTAACAAACCCTTCTAGTATCTGACTTAAGTGCAGGGTTTATTTACATTGCCTCTGCGATAGTGAACACGCCTTTGGTGCGCAATGAGGCGCTGTTCCAGTCCCTTTAGGTGTGAAGTGCTCTTTTCGAACAAGCCCAGTTAAAGAACTGATGGCATAAGAGTGTCAACATCCAGCTATTTCAATTATTCCAAATCCTATAATAAATCAAAAGGCGTCAGTAGGTGGAATGTGATTTTTTAGAGAGTCCTGACACTGCTTACTGTAAACAAATTGTTTAAAATCTGAGTTAAAAGAGATATCATGAAAATATAAGTTCTTCTCTTATTTATTTCTTCTTTCAAAGTGAACGCCTCTTGACTCTGCATGCCACCATTCCCGTCACCCATGAGCTCCGAGCGCCCGCTGAAGTGGGAGGCTGTCTGTCCAGAGAATATCGAACTGTTCCAATGAGCAGGATTATATTTAATGCGTCTCATGCTGTGGATTGGATATGCTATCACAATGCTGTTTTATTTATCGAACAACTCTGTAAAATAGTTGAAAAAATCCAACAGCATTATCAGATGAGTTAACGAAAATTGAATACAAGAGATATCTGCATTCCGGCCCCTGACATCACGGAGAAGGAGATGTTAAAACACTTTCACGCCAGTCGACTAACCTCCTTTGAATGGTAATTGGAGCAACCTAAGGGAGTTTGGCCCTATAGGAAGAGGATGAACACGCCGGGGTTTATTTGTCAGCGAGAAAGCGTTGAGAAAAAGAAAAAGGCTCATTAATTTTAAATTGAGACAAAAATACGTTTCTTCGGATGACATTTTCCTTGGCTATCATCTATAGACTTTTAAGCTGTAGTATCGAAATTTTATTTGAATTTCATCCTTAAATTAGTAGCAACTCTATGAGGAAGAAGTAGCATTTTTAATAGAAAGAAAGTTCCCGAAAGTGGAGGCATTCCCTTCACGTTGTTGCGCCCAAACTGGAACAAGGAGAAAGTAGAGGAGATTTGCTGAGAGTTGATGGTAGATCGCTTAGCGAAGTGGTTGTCTTCGAAAGTTGGTGAATAATTCAGATCTATTTCCTTAGAAAAGCGTAAAACAATGCTGGGACTGATTTCTTGAAAGGGAGGAGTAAACATGGAAAAAGAATGCGATCAAATCTTCATCGTTCTCTTCGTTGCTACAGAGGTTTCGTCTCGGTCATTATAAATTCAGTCAGTGTTTACTTGGAGAAGTGAAATGTTTGTAAAATGGTGGTGGTTGTTTTGAAGTGTGAAAAGCTAACATATGAAATTTCACAAAGTGTTGGAACGAGGACGTTGGTAAAACATTCTGAACCTGCTAGGTTTTTTTTAGAGAAATTGTTCTATTAAAGAAATGTTTTGATTCATAATTCTTGTCTTTGCGGATATTTACATTGACACATAAGTTTTGATGTAAATAAATGTTGAAAGGAAACTTTAAACTGTTGAAGAGTGAATAGAGGAAACACCGTTTTTCGAGTTAAATTGTAAAAATAATCATTGAGGATAATAATGTGGTATACACGAGGAAACTGAGTGTCCTCAAAAGAAAGTGTAGAGAAATCCTGCTTACGAATCAAACTCTTTCGCATCCAGCCTTTCAAGCGTTTACCACCTTTGCAATTAATATTACTTTTGCTGTTAATTGTGACTAATTTTACTTTTTATCGTTACTTCTCAAACTCGACATCGTAATTGGACGTGAAATGGAGAGTAAGAAGTGTTTGGATCCAAGCGGTACTGAATGACTTTTTCGGCTTGAATTAGTTAAGAAAACGTTTATTAAAATAGAATTTTAAATAAATTTTGTTCGGAAAAGGGAAATATAATCTATTGATGTGGAAAAGAAATTGTTTCTAGTTTACTGATATTGATTTTTTTTCTTGCAGAACCTGAAAAATCAGATAATGACAACTAACGTTTGGGTTGAGCAGGTATTTATTGCCCTTTCTTTATATTTAGAGAATGTTCTTCAAAAAAAATTAATGCGGAAATATCCTAATAATATAATGGTTTCGTAATTGCATCATTTGTATAGACCCTATCTAAATTTTGTATAATACAGTCAGGAATTTTTTATTCGTGTTTCAGTATCAAAAGCGAAAGACTGGGCTCCATTTTCATTCTATAAATAAATTGAATGGCAATAATTTTAAAAACTATACTTTTACTAATAAAGAATGTTGAACACAATTTTTGCCACCAAGAAAATTGCGAGGTGCCGGTAGAAATACTTTAAACCAATGTAATCATAATTTCATTTATGATGCAGGTTTATTCACAACAGTTGCACCGACTACAAATAGTCCTCAGATCAGTGGAAATGTTATCTGAGAAAAATTTTGTAAGGGGAATCTTTTTCAATTGCTGCTTTGCTCTGCCTATTTTACTTCGCGATATTTCTCAAAACTGAACGTGGAGGACGCAAAAGACCCTTGATATGAAATGTATCTAGAGACCGTGAACTTTCATACGATCTAAAAAAATGACAAAATTAATATAATAAATGAAGTTGGGAGTATTTTTTTTGATTTAGCATTTACTTTAATGTATAGATGACAAACTCTCGATAATGGATATAGAATTTTAAAATCAGTTTTCTTTCGGAATTTCTAAACGAGGAGTCTTGTTTGGAATTAAAATACAATTAAACGAATAATTAAGAATTTAGTTTCTTCTAAACGTTAACAATATTTTCTCAATTACTTTTTTATTAATTAATCTATCCATATATTTCAAAGTTCTTCACACTTAACCATATTTGTTTTGCAAATTTTGCTTATAATGTTTATCAATTACAAAATCTTACCATCTTTTAAAGTTGAAAATCGAGAAAGCTTTTTATACATACTATAGATATTTTGAAACTGATTATTTACAGAAAACACATTAGTGACACGAGTTTTCGCGAGGCGAGAAACCATATTCAACCATCCTTGAGTTTATTTTTTTTAACAAAATTCAATTAAAAATTTAAACATTTTAACAAAATTAACAGAATATATATTTATGTATATATTTATTGGTGTGAAAATTATCACACAATAACTTCTGAACATTTATAAATTGACTGTAATTACTACCCCTACTTACGAAACGTGATCTGAGAAAGAAAATTACCAGCGCAATTCTTAAATTGGTAAACATGCTTTCTTATATTTCAGTGGAAATTTAAAGAATAAAGAAACAAAACTTTGGCTTTTCTTCTTCTCAGATATTAGAAACTTTGATAATTTAATACCTGTATAGTTTGGCATCTTCGATTTGAATCTCATCCTTATCAATTTGAAAAATAGTCGGTTTCAAGCTCCGTGAAGTCCAGCAGCCACCTTTCCTTCTGAAATACTCAAAATTTGGCTGTCCCTACCCCCTATTTAGCAGTCACTTCGGACATATTCTTCTATTTCCTTGTAGCAATTCGACCAAAAGAAATATTTTGCAAGAATGTTTTTAGTTTTTGTAACTCCTAAATGACTTGCTGCACCGTCATGACACAGAGTCTTTAGTCTTTCCTGAAATTCTTTAGGCACTACCAATAAAAGTTTATCTTCGTCTAATTTGTTTGTCTTTCTTTTCACCAAAAGTCCATTTGGAAGAATTTTGAACCCAATCTTGCATTCTGTTTTCCCTATATTTTTCACCAAAGATTGTAGTTCTTTGCACTCTTGTTGAGCAGTGATAAAGGCTTTAGAATCAATCTTTAGTAATGACAAGCCCTCAAATTCTTCTTTCGGAGGAAAAGAGAATAAATCATCATCTTCGATTTCTTCTGTAACTCAGTTTCCTCTACAGATAAAGGTTCATTTTCTTTGGTATGCACCAATTTTTTTTCCTCTTCCAACCGTTTCTAAGCTCATGTTTGGATTGCATTGAATTGTTGGGTAACATGAATGTTTTTCATTTTTTGTATAAGGGCTGCGGTTCTATTTCTTAAAAGATATCTACCTTTATCGCCTTTGTTAGATACAATCGCTGCCTTAGTTATCAAGTGTCCAAACTCGCCTTTCAGCTAGTGAGTAAGCACATGGCGAATCATCTAATGGCTGCTGTACCCAGACCTGCTCGCCTGTAAACATTTCTGGTTTTATTACTTTGAGGCTCACAGCATCAATACTTGATCCTGAGCCCCGCAGAATAGGCATAGGAAATCCATTTACTTCGCCTATAGAAGTGTGTGGTAACATTACATCATCTTCGTAAGCTTCAAATATAGGATTTACAGTTGCAGAACTCTCTTTGTTTATCAACAAGGGACAATTTAGTCTAATATGATCCTTAGAATCACATTTATAACATTTAATTACTCTTCTCCTGTCAAAGTCGTCATTATTTGCAGGCTTCTTAGCACCAAAATCTTCCTTTTTGATATGAAAGGATACTTTATTTTCACTTGGAGATTTAGCTTTCCAAGTCGGAGATTTCTCTTTTGAAGAACCACACTAAGGTTTTTTCTTCCAAAGGCCACGTATGCTATCATATTCATCCAGTTTTTGAACAAGTAATTCTGGACTTTTTATACCCGATCACTCGTCAATAAAATGTTCTCTAGCCTCCCAAGGCACTTTTCTTTTAATTTGACCAGTCACAATTAAATCGCTGAGTTCGGTGAAGGTTATTACTTCCAGTCCTTTCAACCATTCTTCAAAGTAATTCCTCACTTCATAGAAGAAATCTGCCCAATTGCTATCCGAACCTTTTATGTGGTTATGAAATTTTTGTCGAAATTTTTCAACCGAAAATCTGTATCTTTTCAGCAATAATTTTTTTATATGTGAGTAGTCGTTTGAAATTTCTTCTGACTCTCTGGCAATGAGCAGAGATATCTCATAAGGCAACAATCCAACTAAGTGAGATACCCATAAGTCTTCAGCAATATCAACTCGTTTAGCTTGCCTTTCGAACAAAACGAGATACAGACTTATATCACCATCTTTAGGATCACATTTTTGTATAAGATGTCTAATTTTCAGCTTTGGTTTATTAGGCACCAGAGTCATTTCACTCGACTCGGCTTATTTTCTAACTCTAGTTGCAATTTCTTCAGCTGAAAAGCATTTTATAGCTATTTTTCTTCAAGAATACGCTTTGTTTTCCATTTCTTTTTCTTCAAGAATACGCTTTGTTTCCATTTCTTTTTCAATTCGCTTTGCCTCCATTTCTTTTTCCAACTCTCTTTTCTTCCCTAATTTCTACTTCAAGCCGTGTTTTTTCAACTGTTTATACCAATTCTTTAATATACTCAACTTCATCTTCAAATTTATCCATTGAAGAAATGGCATTTTTAATATCAATAACTGCTGCAGAAACATCGATATTGATTGAGAGGCACTCTGCTAGTTTGAGCAAATCTGCTTTTAAAACTCTCCCAGAAAAAGCCATTCTGACAATATATATATATATATATATATAACTCGATGTGACAATAATTTTAATCTAAATACCAAATTATGATTCACTTTCTTATTTTTAATGGGATCCCCACTTTTTACAAAAGTTAACTAGTTTCAAAAATTGAAAATGCACAAAATACATAAAGAGAAACTAAGATATTTTAATTTTATTTGCCGAATCTAAATATCACTATTAATAAGATCCTTAGTAAACTCTCATGAAATATAATATCATAAACAACTGTGTGGTTCTTTATTATAAATTTCAAAATAAAATACGAAAAGAATTTCTTTTTAAACCTAAAACGTACACAAATTAGATTCAACTTTCAAAAACGAGAAAAAAAATTAAAGCATATTTCTTACTTAAAAATAAAAATGCAACATGTGATCAAAATAATACTGTGATAAATTTTCTTTTCAAGCGATGATACATTATTGAAGAAAAAATAAACAAAAAGGAATCATTTTGTTTCGACCTGAAGTCATCCGTCAAAAATCAAAGCCAAATTATACCGAATTAAATATATTTTCTGTACTCAATTTTCAGTATACTATAGTTCTGTCTTGAAATTTGTTTCATATATTCTGATAAAATTATTCCTTTCTTACTGTTTAAACAAGGTATAGAAAAAATCAGCTAAATTTCTATGTTAAAACACAATGCACAGTTATTTCCAGTTGATTTATTTTGTGCTTACAACACTATAGCTTAAGCACAATAAATATAACTCTTTGCATAGAATTTCTAGTTATTTATACAATACCAAATAACTTTTATCCAACTGAAATTTTATATCACATAACAACCGTACTGATAAACAAACAACAGACAAAATTTTGCTGTAAAAGTAAACTGCAAAATTAACGTTATAAACTAAAATTATAGTAACAATAAATGCAATACTTTACACAACTATAATTATTAATCAAGACTGAGTAATTTACATTCAAACAACCATAATTAAATATGCTGTATCAAAATATACCGCTTTTTCTTTGCATATAAACAAAAGCAACTAGAGTAACCAATCCGTACTAGTACACTTCACAATAAAAATTCCTTGCTAATTAAATTCTCAATTTTCTTTTTAAAAAAATTTCATTCTACTATTTAAAATATATAAATCCACTATTCAAATTTTAACCTTTTCAGAATAGATACTGTCTGGCAAAAAAAAATGAACTTACCCCCAGCATGCTTAAAATTAATTTAAAAAAATATGTATTTTTGTGGTTTGTGTGGATCGAAATCCCAAGAATCCCACCATTTATAGGTCTGTAATGTCTTAGCTTAAAATAACGATGCTCTTTAACACTAAGAACATTTATTCACAGACTACACAAAAAACAGAAAACATTTAAAATGAATTTAGAAAAAAGATTTATAAAATTAACAGATATTAGAAAATTTAGAAGTCAAGAAATATTAGACAATTTAGAAGCCAGCTCTGTTACGCGTCAAAACATGCTAAAAAAAATCTCTTCCCGCTCCAACACAATATGGCGACGTCTTTTTCGTCGAGTGTGGACAGTGCCATCTATCCCAATTTAAGACGGTACAAGATGAAATTTGCTGCTACTACACTGGAACAAACTATAATTTTTCAATTTCTAGAATGCAGTATTCAAACAGCTCAAAGATTTATGATCAACGTGTTTTTTACCTACCCGAATCAGAGGATGCAATCTTCCTTATTGTTTAAGGCGGATGCCCGTTTGTGAAAAACGGGAAGTGGATAAAAGGGGGGCATTTAATATCGAAAGTGTCAACTCTGTCCCATGAATGCGCATACTATATGGATAACTCGAAAGCGCGTGGAGACAGATGAATGAAATTAGCTAACTGCTTTCAACCCATTAAAAGTATTTTGAATCATAATTGTCTTAAAATATAATCTTATATTAACCTATGCTTATGTGAAGGTAATAATTCAACCCGTGGGAGGGGTCTCCTCAAAACTTTCCCACAATTCCCTAATAAAGATAAATTTGGGTTTAGATGCGTTCTTTCAAGATCGATTGGAACAGAAATTTGACACAGAACTACAACTGAAGGCACAGAACCACAGACCCAATTTGTTGCATTTAAAACATTTCGGTTTTCTGCTATCGTACTGATACGCATCTGAAAATCTTCGGATGATCAACCCTTTGACTCATAATTTGTTAATTGTCTATGCTATGAGTGTTGCATTTCTGTGACGAATTTCATCGATCTAGATCCCTTCGTTTTGTAATCTACGTGCCTACTTTTATGGACCTGCAGAAAGACTTCCTTTGAACAGATTTTGCTGAACATTTGTAAGAAATCTACACATATGGCATAAGAACCCTAAACCAAATTTTATCCGTCTTTGCTACAGAGACAGTTTCCAAAAACTTGTCTTTTGAGCTTTGGAAAGTTTAAAACGAAGAAATATGTCAAAGTATGGATGTTTTTTTTGACAATTGCAATACTTTCTCTTTGTTTCGCATACGATAAAATTAGAATTCCACACCTGAGATTGATGAAACTTAGCATGTATCACTAACTCAAAAACTGTCATACTTATCAAATTTTCGACGCTACTGATTAAAATGGTCTTCATACTATCACATTATACTAGTGTCCGTTATATCATTAAGGCAGTATTATGTAGGTTTAAGAATATTATACAAATATCGTGGATGATGGACAAAAAGAGGGCTTCTCGAATGAATGGTTGGGTAATATTTTTTTCTCTGAATGGCGGTCACTCTCCATCAGAAAACCATTTCATCATCTGAAGAATCTCTTGACGTGTGGCTCACGTTGCCCATCCCATTTATGAGAGAGGTAGAACGACTTAAACCTTTGGAATTTTCAAACAAGGACAACTTTTCTTTCAACAAGAACAAGTTAACTTGCTTGCAAGCAATGATGGTTCCTTTCGTTTTATTTTTCGATTGCATATTCTCATACGCATGCTACATTTGAGAGAATGCACCACCTGCAATTTGGGCTTAAAATTTCTTTACAAACTTCATCTCTTTGGCTTCTTGAGATTTTCTACTCACTGACAAACAGATTTAATTTTAGCCATGATGAAGAATTTCTGAAGATTCATCAACCCTAAAAATCAATTTTTCGATTATTTCAACACTTTCTCTTTATGTATTTTAACATTCGAGATAATAAAAGAAGTTTTAGAGTAATTTCTATAAAGTTTATGAAAATTGTTTTTAATATGCACTTCTGTTGAATTTTTTACTGGTCTCATATTTGTGAAGATTGGATTTTGAAATTGATTTTGCATTCTGTATATTGTGCAGTCAAGTTTCAAAATTGAATGTGCTTATCAGATCTCTGATAACACATAGTTCTAATATTTTCTGAACTTAATTATCAGTTCCTTCGACAAATCAAATAGAACTTCAATTCCGTGATATTTGTCGTAAAAAAGGGGGTAACGAAATGTTTAATATAAATCAGACTAAAATCTAGAAATTAATACAAAAATATTATTGTATGGATATACGTACAATAATAGTCATTTTTGTACTTTCATTCTAAACCTGATATACGTACGTGTTTTCGTCACTTGATTTTGTTCAATTTATTTTCTTATTTCCTTTTCTCAAGGAATGGAATGATTACAAGATGCGTTGGGACCCGGATGACTACGGAGGCGTAACAAAGCTCCACGTTCCTGCTGAACTGATTTGGCTTCCGGACATTGTGCTTTATAATAAGTAAGTAATGTCCAACCAACCTGTGAATACCGCATTGAATCACTGCATTTACTTGTCCTACAGAGCGTGACAATAAAACTCGACCAAAGTTTATTGCATCATTGAATAGAAGTTAACTAATTTCTTTATTAATGTGTCTTCGTCTCTTTTTGTCTATCGCTTCAATTAGGAAATATTTTATAATCTGTATCTCTGTCGGCGTAATGCTTTTTTTTTTTGCTTTTTTGTAATGCGAAGCAAAGTCAGGCCCTTTTAAAGTAATTTAAACAGGGAAGACGGAAGTTTGAAATCTTTCTTTTGTTTAGGGTGCCTCTACAAACAAGTTTGATCCAAACCTGTTATTTCAAAGAGATTGGCAATGATGGTCGACGTCGTATGAAAACGTGCGGTAAACACTTTCAATTACCGTAAGGCTATCAAAAAGCGAGTCCAAAGGTTTCTTTGAATGTGATCACCCGTAAAACGGGATACGTAACCGATCAGTGCGAAGAATGGCAAAGGCAGGGCTTGGACTGAAGCTTTACAAGTTCCAAAATGTTCAACTTCTCAAGAAAGCAACTTATGCGACTACAAAAATGCCGAACAGTTTTGAGATAGACCGCATGTCATCGCTGGAAGAGTCTCCTCATTAAAGATAAACAAATAAAAAATGAAATGTCTTCGTTAGAGATGCGGTCTTGATAAGAATTCTGTATGAGGAGCATTTATTTGTCGGGAAGCAGGTTCAATTATTTTTATTGTTTAAGAGCATTTTGAAGAGCTCCCATTATTTAGTAGAGATCAAAAATATCAAGAAACAAACATTGCATTTAAGAGAAATTCAAATTAAAGATAAACCTGTTTGACAACGCTTGAAAATACTTCATCCATCCGTTGGAAACAAAGTTGATTTTCTTTCGTTGTCATTTTTTTAATACTTTTTTGACTATTCAATTAATCATTAACATAAGGAAATCTTGGAACCAATTTTCTCTGAAATTCGATACTGATAACAAATCTTTTATGAAATTAAAATTTTCTTAAATGAATTTGTTCACTTATGAAAAGGTATTGAAAATATTAATGCGATAGATTAAAGTTTCAATTGTATGCTTTTATGAACAAGCTAGCATAATGTAAAAAAAACCTTAACACATAAAGGAGTGATTAGAGAATGGATTAAACAATTTCATTGTTTAAAACATGAAAAATTTCGTATTTAATAAAAACTATTAATTTCGTCTCTCACTTTTTTTATTGTTTTCTAAAAAATATCATTATATTTAAATTATTTCCCCTTTTTTTATATGAAAGCTGATGTCAATCATTGACATTATAACGCCACGAAGCATGAAGAGATAGTTTGTCAGAAAGATGAACGAAATCCAACAAAAATAATTTTGTTTGATTACAAACATTTAAGTAAAACGAAAAAAACAACAACAACGGTGTTTCTGAATCTAAGAAAATAAATGTATTCCAAAATACTTGATGTTCTTCAAAAATTAATTTAAAAAATTATAATAGGAAAATGTAAACAAATTATTTTGTATATTTATTTTAAAATTTACATGCATTTCATATAATTTCTTAATGTAGAAATTTTTATATTCAAATAATATTCAATTAAGAGTGTGAACTAATAGCAGAAATTGAAAAGAAAAAATTACAAAGCCGTGTGTTCCCTAAGAATTTATTTTGAATTTGTATATAAGTTGGATTCGTTACATTAGTTCAGATTAACTTGTACCTAAAATAGTTTAAAATAAACTATTGTGATCTGAAGGCTTTCATTATATTTTAGACTTACAATAAAAAAATATAGTTCTAAAATTTCAAAAATGAAATCATTGCTCATGAAATATAAATCTGGAGAAAAATTTTAATAACATCGGATTCTCTATTTTTTATTTTATTTTTAAAACGCTTCTCACCTTCTAACAAAATTTTAGGCATTTAAAATTCTATTTCAAAACCAACTTTGGAAAAGAGAAAGTTTTCAGTTGTCCCAAACAGCAAGAAGAAGAAATCTCCATTTCAGTATGTAAATAATTGCTAATTCCCCAAAAATGCGCATATTTGTTTGTGCTACTTGTTACATTTTTGTTATTATCATATGCCACATGTTGTTGTTTTGGGAAGGAAGTTTTTTGGCGTCAGTAAAAATGCGTGAACAATGAATAAAGCATAAATGGTACGATAAAGCAATGAAAAGAAAAAAAATATGCAATTTTTTATTTAAATTATGAATCAGACTTGCCTGTGAGAGATTCCTGTAAAACGCGTCGAGATAAATGTTCTTTTACCGTAGCTGCTTCATCATTTAAAAGCGTTCATATATTATTCAAGTAAAGAAAAAAAAACCATTTTAAATCAGTTGTTCATATTTGTGTAATATTTATGACGTCAAATGGTGAAAACAATTTAAAATTAAGTTTTTTACTTTATATAACTAGTTCAAACCGGATAGAATTGGTTCCGACCGGAACGATTTAGATATTTCTTCCCACGTTTGGTTACACGTTTTTCGTTCGCTCTTCAAACCAGCAAAGGATGTTACGTAATGTGTGTGACGTCAAACGGTGAATGCGATTGGAAGTCAAAGTTTTATTTGACAAAAAAAAAAAAAAAAAAAAAAAAAAAAAAAAACGTTTACACTTTGAAAAATAATGAGGCATATAAAAAAATTGGTAAATTTAAATCTCGTCAGCTGCGCAGTTTAAATGTCTGCCATTTAACAAAAATTATTTGAATAAAAGGGAAAGGATCCATTAATGTTTTTTCAAAAGTGGTTATCAAATTTCTTTCACGAATGAGGTGGAAAAAGAGAGCGTTTCAGATACTTATTTTTTCAAAATTAACGTCACAATTTTAAATGTCCCTCGGGTTTTTTTTTCTGTAAAGAGTAGTTTTAATATTATTTAAATCAATTAAATAAGAACTAATATCTTGATTTTTATTTTACAACTGCTGAGTCAGTTGAGCCTCTGTTATTACAAAACTGCTGATCTTCCTGTCGACAAGAGCTGTAAATTAGAAATATGCGACTCATTGTCGCTTTAAAAGTATTTGAAAAGCGGATCAAAATCTGAAATCCTCTTCGATGATCTCTTCGATGAGCGGCGATGACGTTTCTGAGCGCCGCGGTCACAAGCGGAGCACAGGACTCTGACTTTTGAAATGAACGTCTACATCTCACTAACGAATACTTATATATAAAAATAATTTCTCATGAATTTAATTCCAGTGCCGACGGAAATTATGAAGTGACCATTATGACGAAAGCCATCCTCCATTTTGATGGTATGGTCCACTGGAAGCCACCGGCCATCTACAAGAGTTCTTGTCTCATGGACGTGGAGTATTTTCCCTTTGACGAACAAACCTGCTTTATGAAATTTGGATCCTGGACTTATGATGGTTACACAGTAAGTCATTTTGAAACATAGATCATGGACTCTTACTTATTTTCTACAAACTCTGTTTAAAAATCCTCCGCATCTTTTAGATGCCACAATTTTTCTGTTGGTAAAATAAATATATATATTAATTGTTACTTCCTGCGTTTTTATGAGTGACTTTGAAGAAAGAAAATTTTGCAAGGAATACCTATTCGTTAAAAATTCGAGATCAGCATGACCTTCTGTGTGCTGGCATTTTATTGCTCATTTTTTACTCTGCCCCTTTCATACAATATATCGCTGTCATTGATTCCACAGATTATTAGATCAGCAATGGCCGGTGGTTGGAGTTCATCATCTGGAATCGAATGGCGCTTGAGTGAATTCCTCGCTTTGCCTTCGTTTGACGTGGGAATGCTATGGCTCGAATGAAATTCCTGAAGACTAGAATCATAAATAGAAACTGCTTTACCCTCTAGTCGATGTATTGATTTTCTTTCAGTCTTAATGTTCTCTTAATCAAAAGAATTTTAACTCTTGTTCCGTTTTTCTCTCCGTATATAGGAAAAAAATCGATGTTGAGCCGCTTTCATCATTACTAATCTAAAAAAAAAAAGATTAAATACTGCAAAAGCTGGTAAAAAAGCAAGGCGAGCAAATTAAAATGAAATGAAATAATAATAAATTAAATCGCAATGTTTAAATTAATTTTTTTCCAGTTTTGCTTAGCTTTTTAAAAAATAACTCTGTTTGTTGAATTTGGGCAAAGCATTGAAATGACAAGAAACAGTAAATCAAAATTCGCCAATCTGTTGAGTAAAGCCCCTCACATTCTCATCAACTTTCGAACGATTGGACCTTTAAAATATTGAATGAGCGCCGATTCCCCGCAAAATCCGAAACTTGCTCCGTGTGTCATTTTTGACTCCTCCCTCCCCGCTTTTGAAACACTGACACAACTACGGAAAAATGGCGAAGCAAAGGAAAAAGGATCTGTCAAAAACTCATTCTAAAAGAATCGTTCCAGATCTGAGCGTCTCGAACAGAGCTATGTCAATACTCTATTCGAGAACGGTTCGAAGTGAAACTTTTAAAATGAATTTCAAAAGGAGGCGCTGGGTCTCATTTCAGGTGTTTTCACAATCTCGCGTAATTCAATGAAATGATACTTTTTCTTTCAGTGAACAAAGAAAATAGAGAAAAAAATCCATCTTATCCAGACGCTCTCAGGTGCCTCACTAATGGATGAGAGATACACTTTCAGTTTAAACCTTGATACCAAGTAATGGTATGAGAATAATTTTTTTTACGAAATGGAAAAAAATATATCTGCTCGTATATTAATCGACGGTGTAGCTAAAAAAACTTTACTGCATTAAGTAGATGAAAAAGAAGGGTGGAACAAATCCTCATAATGTTGGATTTATATTAAAGTATAGATTTTTGTACAGCGTAACCCGTTGTTGAAAGATTCTAATGGCTGAATCTTACTCATTTCACAAGCATGAAGAAAAGACTTCTTTACTTATACTGTTACTTTTACTTATGTGAAGAAGATATATTGTGCAAATCAAAGAATTCGCCTTCGTGATTGTAATTTATCACTGCATTTAATGAATCATGCGAAATAAAAACGCATCTTCTTTCAACGAAGCATACGTAATATTAAAGCTATTCTGGTAGAAGTAGGTCAGCTATTTAAAAACCCATCTTCTTTCAAACAAGCATAGGTAATATTTAATAATGCAAAATTTGTAAAAGCAGATAAAAATATTTTTTACCCGCATATTTCGGAGACATCAACACTTTCGAACCAAAACAATATCATGTTCTCACAGGAGAAAAAATAAATCAACTATCATTCCAAACTAAACATAAAAATGTCATTTTCAACACAGGTCTGCATAAAATGAAACTAATATGATACATGATATTTTTGGAAAATAAATGCATGAAAACGTTTTCTATGATATTTTATATACATATATAACTAATTTAATTAAACAGTTTTATTTAAGGCAAATATGGCTTAACATCTACGAGGCATCTTCTGTAATCGAAGCCCAACATCTTATTTGTTAACTTTTTCTGATAGAAATACATCTCTTAACAAATGGCCTAAGTGAAATATATAATTAGTAGATTGAGGGGGAAAATGCTGATGAATTACGACTTTAAAATTCTTACATATATCATCTGCTCTGTGAATCATATTTAACAAAATATTCTAGAGACAATAAGTCCTTAAAATAAAAAATATGGCACTCCAATCAACTAAATCAATCATCAAATCTGATCGATCTATAAAAATTTCAATATAACTGTTCGGTAAAAACTGACGATTTTAGATCACTTCATCAAGATCTCAAAAAAGCCAATCAGGTTTTCTCTAGAATAATTCGTCTAGATTATGAAAATGATGATTGTTCTAAACTTGAAATATTCAAAACGGAATAAATCAGCCATATTTGATCTCAGAAGATAGAAATGTTTATTTATTTATTTAGAAGTTGAAATATTAAGAATATTTTACAGAATATGAATCTATAAGACAAAAGGAATTTAAACCCTAATTTTTTGAAATATATTTATAAACCAAAAAAATGTTATCATTGAGAGCATTTATATACATCTAAAAATAAAACTAAAAAGTTAATGTTTCATTTAATCTGTGAAATGTCCTTGAAATTCCTTGAGATATTATAAATTATTATACTGTTTTAATTTCTGTAGTGAACATAAAACGTCAATGTCGGAATACTCTGTTTTCAGTTCTTAGCTTTATATAAAGACATGTTTGGATTGAGTAAAGAGGTCCTTATATTAATTGAAGTTACATCATTTCCACTTTAATTTAAAACTGAATTTTACGTGCATTGATAGAAAATCAGAGAGAGACGCGGAGTTTCAAGATCAAGACTGCTTAAGTCCTACATAATAGTATAAGTGAATTGTGTGACTATCGAAATTTGAAGCTTAAAAATATTTTGCTGAAAAACTTATTATGAGACCAAGTTATATATAACAAATTGATTGAACCCTTTATTCGGCATTAATACTGGCAACCGACTGGTCGCCAAAGGCGGCTAGTTTTCAATAAGGAGGTGTTGAAACAAATTGTCTCAGAAGATTGGCAGATACAACCTCCTGACCTTACAAAAAAAATGGTCACATTGGCGTGAACTCCCCCCTGCACCCTACCCAATCAATCAATCAATCAATATACCTTCTTCTTGTGTACAGTCGACCACCCCACCAGTACTGAACGTAGCAGTACCGACAGGATTTGTTGTAGCCGACTGTATCATTCAATATACCTATTCTACAAAGGAGGTGACGTGCTGCTTTTTTCTGAGTTGTGTTCGCAATTTTGTTCACATAATAATTTTAGTGAAATCTCCGTGGAACTAAATGCAGAGCAGCTGCTATCGCGACGAAGGAAAATATTAATGCCTTCTCAGACTTTTTAAATGCTAGATGTTTTTCCATGGATTATATTTTCATCCTGCAGATTATTTTCGTGTTTGCCAGACATTTTTCCTGTTTTCACATAACTTTTGAAAACTCAACTTATATGCGTGTCAAATGTACCTAATCAAATTCAAACATTGAATTTGATCTCTTTGGAGTTTCCTGGCACTAGAGTAAGGACGTTGACTACACTGCGCCAAAGAATGGGTAAAATTATATTATTTTAAAACAGTCACAGAAAGGAATACGAAAAAAGCGGGTAAGTAATCAAGAATCAAATAAAGGAATAAAACTTCATGGACTTTAAAAGTGCAATGTGTTGGACAGGAGGTATCTTAACAAGCAGGGAATATAATGCAATGCAAGAATTTTGAAAGAACTGGGCATTGAAATGTGAGCATTCTGATCAAATATACTTTGTAGGCATTTGACAATGACATCGTGAATACATTGGTGGCTGTACACCTCGCGTCAAATGAATAGGGGGGGGGGGAGATTTAGTGTGTCCTGTGGACAAACAAGTTAAAACAATATTTCCATATCTGTTCGATAAAGAGGACCAAGGTTGCACATGGGATTTGATTACATGGAGTTTGTTGTTTGTCTTCAGATCCCATTGTCTTTGCCATTTAGAATACAGAAGCATTTTAATATGTGTCTTTATGTCACCTCTTCGTTGCCCACAAATCCAACATGAGATGGTACCCAATATAATATAATAGTATAGTTACAAAAAATTAGTTTATCAAGAACATCCAAGACCTTTAAAACCAAAGGATGAGACTTACATGAGTTTAGAGAATGTAAAACGATCAGAGAATCCGTATAGATGATAAAATTTTTATTCAGGCAATTAGAAATTTCTTCTAAAGCATATAAAAGACCACATATTTTTGCAGTAAAAATTGAACAGGGAAGGTGAAGTTTTAAAGAAGAAACAATATGAGAGAAAACAGCAGCAAAAGAGACATGTCTGTAAAAACTGGAATGAAATTTTGATATTGATGTCTGTGTTCTAAGAAAATTTCTTGAAAATGATGTCTGCTGTTTCAGACTTGCTAAAATTTTCAAAAATTTTAAATATTGCACTTCGAGAATTATCTGAGGTGGAAAAATATTTTCTGGCTGAGGAGCTGCATGGAGATACAGTAGATTATGGTCTCAAAGAATGTTCTGAACTCTTGTATAAATGACAGGTCAAAAATGACTTTACGACATCTTGTAAGCGAACTAAAAAGGGGCTAAGTTTAAAATCGTAAAACGGATGAATAATGTTCTATTGGATTCTGAAATAGTATTAAAGAGACAAAAATTGTCTCTTTAATTAAAGAACTGGTTCACAGGTTTCTGCATACAAACTTTTAATAGGGGATGTCCTGAAAGTTCCTGGACAAAAATGAAGAGTTATGTTGTGAATAGTCCAATTTTTCTAAAAGGATTTTTCTGGCAGTATCGTATATTGAGGGACCATAATCTAGTTTTGAAAGTATGATAGCCTTGTATACTTTTAATCGTAGAATTCCTGTCGGTTCCCTATGCTATATTTGATATAATATCCAAATATTTTTTTTACTTTTTTTAAAGTCTTATTTGAGATTAAATGTGAGTTTTTTTAATTCAAAGGTAATGCCCCAAAATTGAATTTCACTTACAAACAGTATTGTGTCATCGTTCAGTTTCAGATCAGGATCAAAATCAAGATCATGTTTCCGAAAGAAGTGGGCACCAGACATTTTCATTGCTGAGATGGTAAAGCCACTAGTATTAGTCCATTGGATAATATTATTGATTTCAATCTTCAATTGTCAGTTCACAAAAATCGGAAGTTACTTTAAAATTTTATTTATTTTTAAAATAAACAAAGTCATTCTTAAACGGTGCCCATGGGAACACGTTCCTCTTGTACAAAAGAACCTGAAAGTACAGATTCCACCGTAAGATGAAATTTTCTAAGCTTTAAAAAATTTCTGATAAAACAGAAAAATTTCCTCTGGGCCCAAGATCATATAAATCTTTTAAAATTCCATATCTTCAAGCTCGGTCTGTGCCTTTTCGATGTCCAAAAAATGGTAACCAAGGACTTCCTTTGTAAAAACAATAAGTGAATATGGGATTAAAGAGCAAAAAGATCATCACGAGGGCTTTTTCTTCTTCAAAAGTCACTCTGAAATGGGTGAAATGTTATCTGCCTTCGGTAAAAAAATTAGCCTTCGGTTTATCAGACAACATTCCAAGGCTATGGGTCGATAATTTGATGGATTCTTAGGATCTTTGCCTGGTTTTAATGAAGGAATTATTATAGCTTGTTTCCAATAAGTATGAAAAAAAGTGATTTCCAAGATACGGTTATACAGATATAATAAGTTTTTTTCGAATCTGTTGTTAAGTTTTTGATCATAGAGTAACTAAGTGTCAGTGCCGGAAGAAGAATTATGTTCACTGGCAATGCATGTTTGGAATTCTAAAAACGTAAAATCGCTGTTGTAGAACAAATTAGTATGAGAATTAAAATTTAGCTTTTCCTTTTTTGCAATCTCTTTATATTTCAAAAACTCAGGATAGTAATTCTTACTACTAGATGTGTGAGCTAACGTCGAAGCTATGGAATTTGCAATGAATTTTGTAGATGAGATGGTGTTTTCTTTGTCAATTAAAATTGAAACAGTATTTGATTAAGACGCACCCGAAGCTTTTAAAACTTTTTTTCCATAGATGTTGGCTAGATATAGTTGAAGTGATACCAGAAATGAATTTTTACCAAGAAATTCTTCGACTTCGTCGTTCAACTTTTTTGAATTCTGCTCTAGATTTTTTAAAACGGGTAAAAATTTTAGTAGAGGGATGCCGGAAAAAAATATTCCAGGTCTTTTTTTTTCTTTTATACGCTTGTTGACAATCAGCATTCCATCCTGACTTGTTTTGCTTCCTACGAGCTACAGATTTCTTTGGGATGGAGTTATTTGCTGCCTCAATTTGAATGCTAACAATATTATTTCAATAAGAAAAGATTAAACTATTTCTGAATCGTTATTAGCCAGAGAGGTGAATTTTTGCTCACTTGATTCCTTTAATACATATTTGGATGGTCTGAAAGCACTAGGTGCATTGTATCTATTGTCAGTTAAAAATTAAAGGAAAACGGTGGCTATTATAAAGATCATTGTCGACAGTTAAACTGAAGAAAGGCAAAAAAGATGGGGAACAAATGGCAAGATCAACAGAATGAAAAGTTTGTGTTGGTAAACAAAGAGGTTTAATATTTTTTTTCAACAAAATTTAAAATACTTAAATTATGATGTTCAAAAAATTGTTCGATTTTTTGACAGCGAGAATTTGAATCGGTGCCCAAAGGGACTGTAGCCATTAAGATTTCCCAAAATAATGAAAGAAGTTAATTGATGAACCAAGTTATTTAGGTCAATTTGACTGATTTGTGGAAAGTAGAGGCTGCAGACAGTTATTAAATTTTTCAACCGAATTCGTACAGTTATAGCTTGCAAATTAGAGTTCAGAATTAATTGCATCGATGGAGTATCTGCGGCGGCAATAAATGCCACGACCCCAGAAATGTTTTGGATATTGTGCTTGCTGAAATTTAATGCCGTATGTTCTGCATGTATGTTTTAAGTTTGGTTTCCTGGAGTGAAATATTGGCGGGATGGTATTTGCTTATAATGTCTCTTCTATTCATATACCATCGGCAGTTCCAAGATACGAAAGTAGACAAAAAAGATTTAAAAATGGGCAAAGGATTAAGGAGATTGTATTAAGTAAATAGAAAAAAAGAAGGGGAGAGAACATCAATCTTTAGGTCTTCAAAAAAATTTGATTTAAAATAGTCCCGTGAAATATAAGTGGGGTTAGAATCCACTTTGTCCTCATCCATATCACTTATACTATCATCGGATGGATGAATTTTTAAATGGTCTTCCTTTTCTTCAATTTTATCTGTTTTGTTTTGTTTTTTGTTTGAGTTTCTTTTTTTTTTTCTTTTAGCATTTTTTCCTTCAATAGAACTTTTTCTTGTTTCTTTTTTAGAGAAGTAGAGGAATTGTCTTTCCAAGAATTTTATTTTGGGGCAAGATAGTCTATTTCCTTTATAGTTATGGCTTGAGGATCTGTTGTTCTGCAAGTCATGGTTCTGAAGTTGGAATGGCTGAATTTAGGGCTAATGAATATGAAAAATTTGGTTTTGGTGTTCGGTCTTTTACTATTTTACGCGCGTCTGTACCTTTTGTTATTTTGACTTCTTGAATTTCTTTTTCTTGTTTGTATCGGGAACAGGAATGGAAGTAGGATAGGAGATCTCCTTGACTGTCGTAACATTTATGTGGGGCAGAAGGACAGTTTTTACAAATCTGGTCCGGAAAGGAGCATCTAGAAGATTTCCTTATCACTCCTTAAGCTGTTATAGAGTGACCAAATTTTTAGCATTTAAAGCAGCGGAGGGGATTTGGGATTATGGTTTACTAGGCAATTGATATAAGCTATTATTACAGATTTTGGCAGAACTGGAGAATTGAAAGTAAATGTTAGGTGTTTCATAGGAAAATTTGGTTGTTTTTTTAATTGATATTCTGAAAACTGCTATTAAGTGTATATATATATATATATATATAAACTTCTCCTACATTACTAAGTATAGATTTATGTATCAAAATAGGTGAGACAAATTTTAAAAAAGAATTTGAAGCATTTACAATAATGAATTTTGGAAAAGCATTACTGTTGTGAAGAACATTGAACATGCGACATTGAGAAAAATTCCTGCCCAACGGTATCAACGGTCGTGGAACCCAACAAGGGATAGCAGCCAGCAGTTCTGCCCTTCCCCAACCTCGGCGCTTGCCATAATTCTAGTTGGAACCAATAAGTTCAATTATTCCCGGAGATAGTAACCACTTTTAACCCCAATCCCAAGCAGTGATCCCTTCTCTGTATCTCCTTGGCCCTATGAAGTGCCTGAGATACCGGCCGACCGATACACCAGAGATCGAAATGTCCCGTCTAATGCCACAAACTGCCAAAACATGGCATTTGGGGCTGTCTATGAGAAGCAAGGAGAAAACAGAGCGGCAACAGCTTCTCATGGAGAGCTCTCTCACTTGCCGTCAAGGTAAAGAAGAAAACATAGCAGAAAGCAAAAAGGAAGAATAAACATAAATGGAGTAAAGATCCTTGGGAACCTTTTGGTTGGGACATCCGTATTTACCTAAAGTAAGCGAGTCCTTGAAGTGGTATTTTATTTAATAGAAACACGATTATGCTTTAATCACAGAAAAAAATAACAAATAGTTGAAAATCGAAAAATAAAATCAGCATTTAAGCATACGTAGTTGGAAACGTTTCGAACATCGTTGAAAGAGATCGCCCAGGATTATGTTGCTTCCTTACTGCAAAATGAGGGAGCTTAAAAATTTACCCATTAGCACTGATTCTGCACATTTGCCAACTTCATTAAACGAAAGAAGGGCTCCAAACGAAAAAAGTAACATTTGTGTGCATAGCAAGGCGTTTTTTTCCATCTTCTTTACATTTTGATAGAGCAAGCAAACTTTATTATTGTTGCATATTCTTGGATCTTTATCTTTGTTAAGTTTCATTAAAATATGCTAAAAGCCACAAAAGCCGTTTTATTCCTGGGTCATCTGAGAAGTTTAAGTAATAAGTATTAAGTGGATACCACAATTTAAGTGGCAGGATTAAAAAAAACAAGTGATTTCGATGGCTGTTGAACGTGGGTGTTAACTTACGATAACCGAAACAAAGATGGAGGCGCGAAAGTAGACCGGTCTACTCTTCGAATTTATTTCACAAGATTTGTAATAGCCTTGAGGGATTACTAGGTGTTGAAACTTTGGAAGTGGAAAACATTGAAATTAAATTTTCACAGCTCTCACAACGTTTTAAGGAGCTAAAAAATTCTGATTAACAAATTTTGGAACTGCTGCAAAAGGATAAATGTACACAAGAACAGTATGATAACGAATTTACGGCGTGCAAAATCTATGAGGAAAGGTTTGTTGTTTACAAGTTTCGAATAAATAATGTTTTAGCCGGTCATAAAGAAAAGGTTTTCAGTCGTCTTACTATATCCAAATGTAAGCTTCCGTGAATTACGCAACCTCTCATCCTTCATCTGATCCAATTACTATTTATGTCGATAATATAGCAAGTATACAAGACTCAAGTTCTTCACAATCCAATATCCAATTAGCAAGAGATACCTTCTCCCTTCTTCTTGAAAGCCCTCATATTAAAATTTCATGGATCAAGGCACATGTAGGCTGTGACGGGAATGAAGCGGCGGACAAACTAGCCAAAACAGCGGCTAGTGCGAATGAAGATCGGAATATAATGAAGCTTCCAAGATCTCATCTAAAGAATATCCTCCAAATCGATATGATGACAAGATGGCAAAAGGAATGGGAAGAAGGCGAAACAGGTCGTTCCACATATAACATAACACCAAAGCTTTCCCTCTACACTGCCAACTGGGACAGAGCGAATGTCCTTTTCTTCACTGGACACGGCCCATTCCCGACATACCTATACAGATTCCATCTAGCCAACTCTCTTTACAGTAGCTGTGGGAAAATAGGATCTCCAATCCACTATGCCACCGAATGCCTACTCACTCTCTCATGGCACATGAGAAAGCCAGAAAGAAGTCTGGAAGAAGAATGGTACAGGAGAGTTGCACCAAATACCCTTTCAAGCAGCAAAATCCACTCCCTAGTAAACCACATTCATAAATACCAAGACATCTTCAAGACCTACAATAGTTGAAACCAGAATTTCCCTTGTGGTAATCAACCAAATAATAACTTAAAAAGTCTCTCAAAAGTGCAGATCCCCCCCTCCTTTTTTTTCTTTTTTTCTTTTTTTCTCCCATCTTGTGCTCATCCAACTGGTTAGATAACCTAGCGTTATAGGCAACGATGGCACAGGATGGCGTTAAATTATGTTACGTAAGCTTCCGTAAATACAGTTACCAACATTCGGCGGATATCCCCGGGAGTGGTTAAACTTTTGGACGCAATTCCAGAAGATTCATGAAGAACCCAACATGGATGAGCGGGATAAGTACCAATATTTAATCCAGAGTACTGTGCCTCGTATCCCCCCTCGAGAAATCATCGAAAGTTTTCCAGCCACGGCAGAAAATTATATGAAAGCCGTTGAATTCCTGAAAGATATATTTGGTAAAGAAATGGTCTTGATACAAGTTTATATACGTGATTTGTTACAGCTCGTGACATAGAAAAATGAGTGTGAACTAACTTCTCTGTACGACAAATTGCAAACCAGAATTAGGTCTTTAGATTCTTTGGGACTTACACAAGATAAATACGCGTATATTTTATCTTCACTAGTGAAATCAACATTACTCATAGAAACTGTTAAGTTATGGCAAAGGCAAAAACACTTGATCACAGACACACAATGTAAGAGTGATTTAGATTTGTTAATGAATTTTGTAAAAAACGAAGTGGACAGGGAATTTCGAGTTAAAATTGCTTGAGATATATTTAATACTGGTAAAGTGGTTAATAATAAGTAAAGTGCTAATCAATATTCTGATTTTAAACCTGTCATGTCTACGGCTTGTGAATTATTAACGGCCTATGATTTGTCTAGTGAAAATAATCGCAAATTTTAAAAAAAATGATAGTTGTATTTTTTTTATAAAACTCATGCATCTGAGAGTTGTAATGAAGTGTCTAACATTTTAGACTGTAAAAAAGATATTGTTGAGAAAAAAATGTCTGTTTTGTATGGCTTAAGCAATTTCACAGGGCAAACAGGTGTAAAGCAGGGCATAAATGTCATATTTGTAAGAAACGACATTTTGTCATAATGTGCCCGGATTTACCATCTAATAAAACGGATAAACTCTCGAATGGAGAGAATGACGAAAGCAAAGTTAATACGTTGAACAGTCCTGTGCAACTCTCGGATGTATATTTGCAAACTTTAATTGTAGGAATGTCTAATGGTAAGAAAGATATGTTAATTAGAGCCATTTATGATACAGGTTCTATGAAATCATATATTGTTTCTGATATTGCTGAAAGTATGAAATGCGAACCTATAAGTGAAGTAAATTTGAAGCAATCATTATTTGGTCCTGTTGAAACTGATGAACTATCGTATAAGAATTATGTTACTGAATTAAGTAATGTTGATGATAGTTATAAGTGTAAATTTGAAGTACTTGGTCAAAACTGCATTTGTTCTGAGATTAAACAAATCCCATCTGGTTCATGGTTATAGGAGTTAAAAATTCAGGGGATTAAGCTTACAGACTTGGCAAACAGCACTCTAAAAGTAGATAAAGAAATTAAGCTGTTGATAGGTGCGGATGTCGCTGGTAAATTGTTTACGGGAAAAATTGTACCTATTAAATCTAACTTAACCGCAAGGCATACCCACTTGGGATGGGCAGTAATAAGAAAACTTGTTAGTAGTGAGCCGGGAGTGGAAAGCGAACATTCTCTTATTGTCTCTTCGCTTTTAACTCAAGCACGGTGTATAAGCTACCTTTGGTCGTTAGATGTATTGGGAATAGAGGGTTTTGCGCATCGTCAAGAGCACCGTAGAATTTGAAGAAGAGACTACGAAATACTTTAATGAAACTCTTCGAATCACTGATGAGCGCAGATATGAAGTCGCGTTACCTTCGGAAATGGACAATTCTTCTTTACCTGAAAATAAAACATTGCATGAGAAAAGTTTACTAAGAACTCGAAAGAAGTTAATGACATCTGATAAATTAGAAGCTTACGGGGAGGTTTTGATAATTGGTTGACGCTGTGTATCATTGAAAAAGTACCGCATCGGAGCTCGGGTCAAGTGCACGAACCTCACAGACCAGTTAGTTATAAAGGAGGGTGGCACCCCAAATATTAGATCAGTGTTCAACACGAGTTCGCATACGTTGGGTTATCCTTTCCTTAACGTCTGTTTGTCTAATTCCCAATTTGATTGAAACTATCCCAACGATTCTTAATTGGTTTCGTAGGAATTACGCAGGGATTACGTCAGACATAGAAAAGGCATTCCTCCAGATATCAATTAGAGAAAGGACCGTAATTGTTTACGGTTCCTTTGGTTGGGTAAAGATGACTTGGGGCAGATTGAGTATAGACATAAAAGGGTTGTTTTTGACTTCACATGCAATCCTTATTTATTGGCCACTACACTGCAATGGCATCTAAATACGGTTTCGGAACATTTGAGCCGTACACCAGAAATTCTTAAGACAGCATTTTACGTTGATAACTGTGTAGCTAGTTCTGATTCAGAATTAGAAATTCGTAAGTTTATATTGGAGTCTCAAATAATTATGACTTCTGGCAGTTTCAATTTACGAGGATGGAAGTCTAATTTGCGCTGTGTAGTGTCTGACGAAGATGCACCAACAAGTGAAGATGTATCAGTTTTAGGCCTTGTATGGCATACGAACAAAGATATGTTGTGCAAAATAGAAAAAACGGAAACTGTAGAAAAACCTATAACGAAAAGGTTAGTCTTGGCCATGGCTCATCAAGTTTTTGATCCGATAGGTTTTATGATGCCTTTTATGTTAATTCCTAAGTTGATGTTACAAGAGAGAATTGGAACTTAAAGCTTAAATGGGATGATACTTTACCTGATGATCTAATTAAAAAATTTAAATCTTGGTATAATCAGTGGTATTTAATAACCGAAATAAGAGTATCAAGGTGGGTGAACCTTTTCCCTTCAGTCGAATCTGTAAGTGTACATGTGTTCTGTGATGCAAGCCCAAAGGCTTATACAGCAGACATTTTTTAAAGAGTTAATCAGGGTAACAAAATATTAGTCAATTTAGTACATGCCCGAAGTAGAGTTACACCTGTAAAAACTATAACTATACCACGTCTGGAACTTCTTGCTTGTTTGATTGGAGATTACTGTCTTTTGTGATTGAAGATCTTAAGCTTTTCAATGCTGATTTTTATTGTTGGACAGACTCTACAACCGCATTGTGTTGGATAAGGTGAAATCAAAATGAACTTAGTTCAAAATAGAGTAAGAAAAATTTGATTTTTAACTTCTCCCGCTATGTGGCGTCAAGTTCCAGGAACACTTAATGTTGCAGATCTAGTATCTTGAGTATGTTCCGGGGAACAATTATTGCAAGGAAGATGGTGGGAGGGACCTTCATGGTTACGTGAAAGGGAGGAGAGTTAACCGAATTCTGAGAAGGATCCAGATGAGGGTTTCGTTGGCTCAGAACAGCGGAAAACAATTGTAATTACTTTAGCAAAGAGTAATGAAAAAGTTAATTGGTATTATATATATTTTTCATCTATTGAGAAAATAGTATGTATGTTGGCATGGATATTAAGATTTTAAAATAAGATAAGAAAAAATGCTTATAATTCCTCTAAAACATTATCTGTATCGGAATTAGAGAAATCTGAAATAGAGTTTATGCTTTTGATTCAAAAAGAATCATTTAAGTAATCAAAGTAAATTAAGTAAGAATCAAAAAGATGGTAAACTTAAGAAGCTTTGACCAATAATTGATTGTAAGAATTTAATTAGAGCTAAGACTAATATCTCTAATCGAGAATATACTAATGGCTTTAAATTTCCTATTATTCTACCTTATGATCACGTAGTAGTTAAGTTGTTGATAATAAGGCTCATACTGATCTCTTACATGCTGGTACATCTATGTTAATGTCTCATTTGAGAGAAAGATATTGGATCATTAAGGCTCGTAAGACTATTCGAAATTGTATTAGAAAATGTGTGAAGTGTCATAGATTCAAAGCCAAAAGATGTGACATGATTCCTGGCATTTTGCTCAAGGATAGAGTGCGTGAAGTAGATACATTTGAAATCGTTGGTGTTGATCTTGCAGGATCTCTGTATCTAAAAAGGGGTTCAAAGACTTACATCATAATTTATACCTGTGTAGTTTATAGGGCTATTCATCTAGAGTTGATCACGTCCTTATCAACGGAAGTCTTTTACCAATCCTTAAGGCTTTTTATAGCTCGTCGTGGCCGACATGCCACAATTTATTCAGACAACGGTACGAATTTCAAGGGAGGAGAGAAACTTTTGCATCCACTGGATTGGGACGACATAATTTTCAAAGTTGCAGAAGGAAGAATTCAGTGGAAGTTTAACCCTCCATCTGCTCTTTGGAGGGGTGGATGGTAGAAGCGTCTCGTGCAAATGACAAAAGAAATTCTGAGAAAAATTCTGGGTAGGGTTGCACTAGATTATGAAGAATTGCTTACAGTTCTATGTGATTGTGAGAGAGTGATTAACTCAAGAACACTCACTTACGTCTCCGAGGACGTCGTTGATATTTCTCTCTTAACCCCCGAAATGTTTTTGAGAGATATACCAGAGTCTGGTGTCCCCGATATCGATACTGTCAATAAAAAATTAAGTAAAAGGGCAGGGTATCTGAAGAAAATAAGAGAACAACTCTGGTCAAGATTCCGAATTGAGTACCTCGAACAATTACGTCAACAATTCATCAAAAACTATGAAACTAATCCAATCCAAGTAGGAGAGATTGTTCTTTTAGAATAATAAAAAACGCACCCATTGGAATTTAGCTCGAGTACTAAAATTATTACCAGATCGAGACGGTAATACAAGACTTGTCTCTGTTAAAACGCAAAATTCCGAGTTTTAAAGACCGGTGCAGAGATTATACAGACTGGAAATAGAAAACTCAATAGTGAAAGGGCATGATAATATCAAGCCATTAATCACTAGTGGTGGTAGAATCATAAAACCATCTGAACGTTTTAGAAGTGTCTTAATTCAAAATTAATATTTTGTGTTGGAAATGTTTGTAATTTATTTTATTTTATATTTATGCATACCTGTATTTTAAGTGTATTGTGCTTATCTTGTATCCATTTTAACCACTTGACATACGAATTTATTTAACTTTCTATTTAGATAATTCGTCCCATTTTGGTAATTTATTGTTAATTTGATTTTTAAAATAATGTATGGAGCATTTGGAATCCCATATCGTTTCATATTGATTTTTTTGTATTTAAATACTTAATTCTGTGGCTTAATTGCAGACGTGAAAATAAAATTCAGTAATTCGATGCGCTTGTCAGACATGTCATTGTATGTGAAGTGGTTAAGCATATTTTGTTGCAACTAAATGAGTGTTTGTTTAGCATATCCACTCAAAAGGTGGGAGTGTGTTGCACACTCTTGGAAGCGTGTGAGTCATCACTCCAAGTTTATACCTCCTTTGGCTGCGCTTATTTCTCCAGTAGTCGCGCCTTTGCCTGGGAGGATTATAATCCGGAAGTGAATGCCGTAATAAGATTTGGAGAGGAGTTGAAGTAGTAGTCGTGTAATTGTATCGAAGTCGCTGTGATATTTATCTCTGTCTTGCATCATTAAAATATGTTAAAGCCCACAACAGCCTTTTCATTCCTGGATCATCTGAATTGTTTAAGTATTGAGTATTAAGTGGATTCCGTATAATTATTTATTATATTGAAAAATGAATCGAAGAAAAGGAGGCGATATTTTGCTAAATAGCGTCAGATTCAATTATTTAGTTCATAAAATAGATCTGTTTGTAGTCGACATTCAACGACATTTTGTGGAAACTTCAAGAAAAAAGGAAATATCATTTAGGATATGTCATTTCCAAAGATATATTTTGATGTGAAAATAAAGTGAAATGTTATTAAAAGTATAGCGATCGGTTTTCCGATACAAAAAATAGGCAGCTGCTGCCCCACTTAGCCTAAATTGATCGGAAGAAAAATTTGAACATCTCGATGATTGAAACTTCAAAAATAAAAAAAATAAAAATGCGAAGTCAGATTCCTTTCTAAAATAAATTACTTTTCGAAATTATGGAAATACGCAATCGAAAATTGGAAAACAAGGATATGGAGAAGCAGTCTTTGAGATTTTATTATCAATATTCGATTCCTGTGGCTTCACTCTTTTGTTCGATGTTTCATCGAATAACTTTACTGAGATGTAGAACACGGCGCCACCTCTACACTCCTTTGACTTCCTCAACAGGAGCAATATTACATAATCAATAGTAATCATATGCTTCATTCTCATGTGTACACACCGATACTCTACACTTCTTCGATCGGAAAATGGAACCTTTGAAACAGGCAGAAGTCACAGTTTCTTTCTGTTGTTTTCAAACCATTTGAAGGATCGAAAAATCAATGCATACGGTGCGGTCTTATATCAAATCTCATCCTAGAGAAATTTTCATTTATAGGATGCTTTTATTTGTTTTTATAATAATTCGAGGAATGAACTTTATAATATTTCTACTAATTAATTTTTATAATGTTTAAATCTAGATGAATTTAATTTCATTCGTTGAGTTCCAATGGCTCCATCCTCCATATTCCCTATTGTCCATAAATTAAGGGTAAAGCAAGTTCAGGAGAAGAAAGAGACGGAAGCAAAACAATGTGACTTATTTCTAAAGTCTATTTATTAAAAAAAAGGTAAAGAGCAAAAAATCTATATGTTTGATATTAATAAAAATTGCGATTTTCTACTCCATGGATCAAATTGCAAAAATAGCCTATGTACAAAAACCTATGTTACATGTTTGGTATCATGTTTAATACATAGTATATCTCCCAGACGATGCAATGTAGTCCGTACAACGCCTAGCCACGCTAACTATCAAATTATCGAGCTTATCTGAGGGGAAATTGCACCACTCATCAAACAATGCTCTTCAAAGTTCCAGTAGATATGTAGAATCTGCAACTCTTTGTCCAAACATGTTTCTACTGGATTTAAATCCGTTGAGAATGCTGGGTAGTCCATACGGATGATATTCTCCGATCGAATACATTCCTTTACGTTGTTTGCACGATGAGGACGGGTGTTATCGTCCATAAATACTAATTCTAACCCAAAACAGACGCACATGCTGTTCCAGTCTGATGTGCCGATAGATTTGGCTTGGTGCCAATTTGAGCATGCAGGTCAGTTCTGGAAGCCAGAATAATTCCTGCCCAAACGAGAAATCCTGCACCACCATAACAGTATCGTTCAATGATGTTCTTTTGCTGTTAACAGGTATCTGGGGCTCTCCATATGAAATCCGGGCGAGAATCAGACCTCAAGCTAAACCTGGACTCGATGGAAAACATCATACATGCTCAATGTTGCGATATCCGCAATGGGTGCTCACTACTCCAGGCTAACCGCAGGCGACAGTGAGTCGCAGTGTGCGGAGCACACCTGACTGACCTACGAGCAAATAGACCAATCTACCCTAAGCGTCTGTACACGATCTGCCTAGGAACCTGTCGTACCAGTGACTGACGAGATAGGTCTGATGCTGTGTTCTATCTGTTTCCGTTAGCTGTAACTGCCAAATACTGTAACTCGGGGGGAGACGTGCTGCAACGTCTACTCACATTACCATCATCTTAACCATTTGTCTGACGCAGCTTGGCCAAAGCTTGGCTCTTGCGCCAATAAAACTCAATAAACTCAACTCATTGCCATCCTCTTGGAATCGTTGCCAAAACCTGGAGATTACAAGTCTTCTTCTGGTGTACAGCAGACAACCCCATCACCACTGGACGTAGCTGTCCAAAACGAAATAGTAGGCCGAAAAACTTGGTGAACGCAGCCTCAGAACTCTAGTGTTAGTGAAACAAAATCGCAAATCCTCGTTGGAGGAAATTTATCAGGAGTTTCAAAGATCATCAGGTAGAGTTAGCAGTATGAATATTTGCTAAATATTGAAAAACTTGGGATTCCATGGTCTTGCGGCTGCGCACTAGCCGTACATTACTGCACAGAATGGAAAGCATCAATTGCAGTGGTGCAGACCTCACTATCATTGGGATATGGACATGTGGAAAACTGTTCTTTGAGTGATGAATTTTAGTTCAGTCTAGAAGTCGGGTGTATCGGTTACATGGCGAATGCTTCTTTAGTGACTGCATTGCGCCAATTGTTAAGTTTGGTGGGGGTTCTCGTGGTTTGAACTCGGTCCATTAATTCCTGATTTTGAAAGCATGAACTATAAGATGCATGTGGGCATTCTGGACAATGTTGCATCCCCAAATCTATGGCAATATTTTGGAGACGGTCCATATCTCTTCCAGAAGGATAACTGCTCCATTCAGATATCGGGGCTTGCAAAGACATGGTTTGACGAAATGGGTATTCAAAAATGATTCCGATCTAAATCCCATAGAACATCTTTGGAACGAATAAGAGTACAGATTACGTCGGTGCTAAGCATCGATCATCATCACTGCAAGCACTCTTTTCAGCTCTTATGGATTCCTGTAAGTCAATTCCAATCGCCACCAATCAAAAACTAGTGGAAAGGGAATATAGAAGTGTGCAAGCTATCACCGATGCAAGAAAATACCAGTATTCTATTAATATGAGCCTAAGTGCATCCGACTGTGTACTTTTGGCAATTTTGTGTATATTAATGCATACATTTTTTATTAAAGGAAGCAATTTCTTATGATTTATTGAAGCAGTAAAGATTGAAAGAAAGATTTAGCAATTTCTTTTCTTCGAATTTTTGATAATTAATATACTACTAAATGAGTACAATCACACTGCTTTTTTTCCCGCAATACGTAATTCTATTTTCTACGAACTGATTAACAACTGTTTAAAATTTTAAGCAAACACATAATAACCTTTAAAATTAAAATAATTTGTATAGAAAATATTAATTTTATGTCTCTTAGAAATTCTTACCCAATTTTAGGTATCAACATTTTTATAAAACAATTGTTATCAATTTCCAGTATTTTTTTTTCTATATAAATTTTTTATGGTTTTTAAAAAGTTTTTTAAAGATACTCTTTCCCTTCTTTTAGTTTTAGTTATTAAATAACCCATAAAACTATAATTATGTATATTGTGCACATAAAATGATTCTGAATTGGAAGAAAGCCAGGAAATTAATATAATTAGTAGCTAGCTGTAAATGTTTAGAAATGTTCCAAATTTAGTCAAAAAAAGGCATGGAAATTTTTATGGTTTCTGCAGCTACCCCGGGTTAATTGTTTTGATGGAGTAATTTGTCATTTTCAAAGCGTTTTAACAGTTTGATAAACCATGGGAGCTTAGAGTTGCTCTTCTCGAATTAAATTTGATTCCAAAGGAGAATTCGCTAACTATAGTATTCGAAACATTCGCAAACAATAATTTCAGAGATTTTTTAAGCAATATATCGTTCCATCTGAACCATCTGCTTCAAGTATTCTATGATTTCTATGTAGTTGATAAGAGTTGTAATTAAAATCTGTCATCACATGGGAATTCTAAAAATATTTCGATTTAATATTTATGTTTTTCAATCATAAGGTTTTCGCTATTACCTTCCTAACTCATGAAATATCAAACACTTCTTTGAGGACTACGTAGATTCAGTGATTTCATAGTCGAATAAATGACTGGCATTGACACCTAACTGATGGAAAGAATCATCAGTAGAACACCCTTCACATTACCTCAGCTCTTCATGCTGCCCACAGTGTTTCTGATTCATTTCTTCCGCTGTTTGATTGGCGAAGAAAGACACGATTCCCTGAATATCAGAGGCAGAAAGATTGACAATTCGTACTCATTTATCTCAACCTAGAGACAAGCTTTTAAACCATTTTTATTATATTTTCCCTGGATCATTTTCTAAATTTCCCTCTCCTGTTCCCTTTCATTCAATTCATTTCTTTCGTGCTGCAAATGTGTAATAAATTTTTCCCTGAATTCCTCAGATTTTGCATTTTTCAGAAGTTTTTTTAATACTATGCATTTGCGATAACAGTACACTTTTTTCGATATTCTTCAGAACTCAATTTATATATCTCATCAAGATTATAACCATTAGATCTAATTTTTTATTACATAATACACGAGCACGGGATAAGACATTAACCCCATCAAGTTAATAAAAGCTACTTTATATATATAAAGTAGATTTTATTAACTTGATTGCCGAAGCTCAAATTAAAAGATTTATCTCTTTGTGCAGGCCTGTAAAATATAGAGTATCTAAAAATAAACGGTAATTGTTAGATCGTGACTGTAAATAAACGTGGAACATGATTGGTTCTGGAAAAATAAATGCAGTAAAAGTGGTTGTGTGGCTTTTAAATCATCTATATTATTAATTCACTCATTCTGTTTTGTTTAAGACAAATATGGTTTTGTTTGTATAAGATGTCCATTATATCCCAGGCATAGCAGCTAATTTCTAAACCGTGAATAATGGACATCTGATACTTTTTACTAGGAAGAGTGCTGGTAAAGAGTGCTGATGAATGTTTGTGGGTGTTTTGAGGAATTACGAATTTTATATTTTTATACGGACTCACCATCTTATGAGCAATATGTAATAAAATATTTTTGAAACATTTAAAAAGAAAAGTTATCTGTTCGACTACAAAAATTGATTAATTGGTGAATATTAAAATTCTACAATCGCATAAAAACGCATTGTTTAAGCTTCTCCATTGATCGTTTCAAAGAAGATACTCCAATCAGTACCCGGAGTTTTCCCGAGGCTGATTAGTCTAAAATCATGGAATTGTTGACTATCCAAAAAACGTGATATATAAAACTTCATTACTGAGTCAAATTTGGTAGCAGAAGATAGAAATGTATTATGTTTATTACTTATTTAAATTTGGAGTACCCAGAATAACTTCTGAGAATAGATTTTTAGAACCATCAACTATATAAAATTCAATATTTTCATTAGAAACATGTTATTGTGTCAAAAAATATTATTAATTATGTTCTTTAACCCATTAACCGCCAAAACTAAAAGGAATGATTTCATTTTTAGTATCTATTACTTTAGTATCTAATTAATTTGTCAAAATTTGGCTTAGCTTTTGAAAAAATGGGGTGTTGCATTCACGCAACATCAACAGAATAAGGGCACATATTAGAACTGAATTTAGAAGAATTGATTTATGGAAATCGTACCAATTTTTGTATGCTTTTGAAAACCACAAATGCTATTAAAAGAAACTAATTTATTATTGAATTTTATAGGTTGACATGTAACCTATAATAAAACATGAGAAAACGTTCACGACAATCCCGATGCAATGCAACTTTACAGTCTCTGCATCCATGTATTGTCTGACTGTGACATTGCTCGCAACTCAGTCTTCTATTGTCCTCTCACTTTATAATAAAGTGGCTAAATACTAAATGTTTATTATTAACGTTGAATTCACTAGGTCTTCCGGGGCCTGAAGTGCATCTACAGAAATTATCCTTTCTCAAAAGGAGTTGAATAAAATTCAAGAGTGACAAGAGCTTATCAAGAGTGAAAACCTCTTGAATAAAATTCAAGAGTGACGTTTTATTTTCGGTAGTTGATATTTTTGACGATTTCCATGCATTTATTAAGGCAACGTCATTGTAATTAATGGCCAACAGCACTTCTTCCCTCGAATTCCTATTCTGCAGTTAGCTACTAAATTATCGCATAGATCGACTCCCTCCTTTTGTTCTTTAATTGATAAATAAGACGAAATTGAGACACCAAAACTTTCCCGTTCTTGAATAACGGGAAACCGTGTTTACAGGATGAATCTTGCCAAATGTTGAACCAAGAGTTACAACAGAGTTATGTTACCTACGAACAAAAATCACTTTGTTTTCCTCTTTGTACTGAATATCGTAGTAACCTTTCTCTTTCGCAGTAACCTCTTTCTAAATTTGTCTGAAATATATCAATACTAAAAGTAGTTGAAAGTATATCAGTACTAAAAAATAGATATAAAATCTCTCCGTATGTTTTACCTTCCATTTTCATTTTTACACTTTCCAATACATCTTTTTCCTTAATTTTTGGTTGAGGTAAATTTTCTGATTCCTTTTTTTACCCATTCAAATGCTCTTTTTTTCACTGCTACCGTTTGTCGAAAGATTAGATTTCTTTTTTGAGTGTATTTCGATTTATCCTGCTGCACCATTTGGTAAAACATAATCATTTCCTTTTCCTTCATCGCCAGCTTCTGCAGTTTCTGGTGGAAGAATCGTCTTCTGAATCAAGCTCACAACATTTATTCAGAGCTTCATCTAATGTAATATATTTTCTTTTTGGCCTTTCTGTACGCATAGAATGAGAAGCACTCAATCCGTCGATCAAAAAGCGGAATGGATAATTGTTCTCTCCTAGTGAGCTGAAGTACCTCTTTCTCGCCGATGTTGCGTCGGAGCAACGCGCGTTTTCCGTCCCCCTTCCAGGTAGCCGAAAACAGCTGACGAACGAAATTTTGTGGTAGATTGCGAACTTGACTAAAAGCAGATAGCATTTAACATTCCTGTCTCTACCAAATTATATCTCTCCAAAAATCCAAGGTCAACAGTTTTGGATTGAAATGACGTCAAATTTGACACTCTTTTTTAAAAATAAAATTGCTGATTATGTTAAATATTTTTTTCACAGAAAGGTTCCTCGATCTTTGTCCAACTTAAAAATAACAATTTATATAAAATTTCTTTGGCCGTTAAATTTTAATACGCATTTATTTCGACCATTGCGACAACGGAACATCAGTGGCTAATGGGTTAAATGCTTTTAAAAATCCGAACAAAAAACTAAATTTTATTCTAAATCATAAATTTTTTGTATTAAATTATTCTTTTTGATACTGCGCAAGTGTGCATAAGACTTGATACTGCACAAGTGTGCATAAGACTTCAATGCTGAAGTTTCTGTTTTCCGTGCTCGCCTTTTTTTAAAAAAAGACATATTCGGCAAAAATGTTTTTGTTTCGATTGAATTTTAATGACTTTCGTTTCAATTCATTTTACGCGAGCATGAATATAAGAAAAATACATTGAATAATTCCTACTATTACAGGCGTAAATCATCTATAATGGCAAGATTTACGTGGCTATTAAAAATAGTTTGCTGTAGAAACTATTAAGAGTTCTAACTAGATAAAATATTAAAAATTTTGGCCAGCTTTAATATCGGTTAATAAACAGGTCGTCGAAAATGGCCCCATTAGTGAACGAACTCAAATTCATACGGCATGTTTCTCATCTCGCTGCGCGTATCGAAGAACCTTTTGATTCTATTAAATTTCGCATTGTGCCGGCGTCCTGGCACAGGGGTGGTGCGTCTTCCCCTTGGTCTGGGCGTCGCGGGTTCGAGTCCCGGCCAGGGAATGGTTGCTCTTCAGTGTACTATCTGTGAGTTGTATGAATGTGCCCCCCTGTGAAAAGAGGATGTGCAAGCGAATGTGAGGAGCGTGTAGATGAGACGTATTCCTAGCCCTAGTTGGCGCTACTTAAAAACGAGAGGCACGCCTTCTGTTTAAAAACGTATTCAATTAAAAAAACGACAGAAGCTACAGAATCGCAAAGACAGCTCCCTAATAAATAAAAGATGAGGGATTCTTCAGAATAACGAAATCGAATCTTATGATGAAGTTTGGTATTTGGAAGTAAAACAGTTGTTAACACCAAGAGAACCCTAGAAAGGGCAGTGGTCTTTGATGATCGGCTGATTTAAATTCTTTCCTTCCCTTACTGAAGGGGACAACTAAGTTCCATCTGCCTACGCTGGGCAAACAATAAGCAAATGCTGTCATTCTATTGTTAGAGTATTGATTTTAAAATTTATCCTCTAATAGAGGAATTCCTTTGTTTTCGAATAGAGTGAACTTTGCTTTAAAATCCCGTGCACAATTCGAAATTCCCTCGTCTTATTTACCCTAGATTAATCCTCTTTTTTCTATCTGTATACAAATTATAAAGTATTGTAATTCTAAAAAATCTCGAAATCTCGAGAAACAGCTGAACTTTTCTCCTTGAATTCGAGAAACATAGTTTTGGCACTATGTCTGTCGGCCTATCTGTGACAAAGATAGCTCAAAACCGCTGAACACTAAATGGAAAAAACTCATATGTGCTCATTACACCGTCATTGAAGATTTCTCTCAAATTTTAGAGTGAATCCATTTATAGGAAGTCTGCCTGTCCGACTTTTCGAATATAAGTTAGCGCGATAACTGCGAAAATAGGGATGAAACAAGGCACATACATTTGCATTTATAGAGCAGACTCCGATCAAATTTTGAGACCTATCCACCGAGGTGTTGACCAATCGCAGACCTGTGCTTTCAGAAGCATTTAAAAGCAAAAAATTCAAAAATTTACTTAAGTACATCCATTTCGGTAGGTGACTGCCGCTGCAGAATTATTTCCCAAATCTCATTTCAGTCGGTCGGGAGAAACGCGTCCGACGCACAAGTCCTGTTTTCGGAAGCAAAGGCCGAGATTGAATCAGCCAAAAAGCTGACCCGGGATCGGCGACGGGGGCAGCGAAAAATAGTTGAATTCAAGACCGATGTTATTATTTCGTGACGACTGACCGTCGGTGCCATTCGACAGGCTCTCTGGGACCGCATCTTTATTTGAGAATGTGCGACGAGAATTTCGGGCTGCCAAACACACTGATTATTTAGGGTGTTTTCTTATCGTTTTGACTTTCTTATATTGGAAATTCTAGAAGGAAAAGAACTGAAACTATTGGATATCGAATTGTTAAGGAATCTATCGGCATACCATAGTTAGAATTATGTTTGTCTTTGGCAGTCAGAAATATTCGACGATTAAAAGATTGAAAATTTGTGTGCGCTTTTTATTAATAAATTATTTATTTCTAGAAAATTTCAGGCGCAAAACTATAAAGGGAAATTTGTTTATTTAGTGCGAGTTTAGACACTGTGGAGGGCCAGACAAGAAATGTGGCATAGGATTTTATCAGTTGTATCAAATTCTGATTTTTTAAAAAAATGGGTTCTTAACATGTCTAAAGGGCGAAGTATGAAATTCCCGACGTTTTGTACAGAGAAAGTGCAATGTCCGGGAATGACTGACGACAACGGGAAAAGGTTCAAGCAATTCCAAAAGACCTCAGGTCGCAAAAACATTTATTCTGATTGGTTTTTTTTTTAATTTCTTCCGTAGCTTCGGAACTTGCTTTCGTGCAGAACAGTCAACGCCATAAGTGTTCTCAATTCTGAAGTACAGGACCCAGTTTACGGGGAGTTTTGCTTCTGCTGATAGATTTTGAGGCCCCTTAGTTCGGTACTTGTCTTATATTCTGTTATAGATCTTATCAAAATTTCTTATTTCAAAAAGTAAACTCTTCCATCGCTATTTCATAATAATCTGAATGACCTTGATAATCCCATAACATAATTTGTTGATTCCTTTTTCGAGATCGGATCGTGAGTGATGCTCGGATGAGCATTCCTACTCTTAGTTGGATGGTGGTTGTTCAGATTTGCAATGGAGAAAAGGGGAAAGAAAATGAATCAGCATTGTTAATTTATTGATGAGATAATAATTTCCTCGAATTTTTATTTCAGAATTTTCTTCAATTTATGAAACCTATAATAATGGCATAATGAAAGTATTATAATCAGCAAAATAATTTTGTTTAGAAATTTTGACGAATAATAATTTTTGAGTCTGAAAAACAATTTCATGGTCTCCCTGAGCCTGAAAAACATATTTTCGGTATTATGTTGGTCTACCTGAGAACACGTGACCTCATTCACGCTTTAAGCTAGATGCATGAAATTTTAAAGCAGCACTTTGCACCAAATTTGTAGATTTTTATTACATTTGACCTTTGGCAGCATTTTAATTTGCTAATCGCAATGCCAGCAGACGAGCCTATTGCAGCAAGGCACACTACGGCGCTCCCATTTGCGTTCCATAGCTTGACGCTGTAAAATATTTCTAAGAAATTTTGACTTGTTTCACAACAGAAATTTGTGTTTGTGTCATTGTTTGTACTATTGCATCATCATTCAACCCCTTCGCATACAGTGACGAGTTTGACTGAATTTTTAATTTGAAACTCGCAATTAAGTGAAGGTATTCATCAATTTAAAAAGCAAAAATCACTTTAAAACGCTTCAATATCTCAAATACATTTATATTATTATAGGAATCAAAACAATAATAAATGTCCCACACAGGATGCGCCGTCTATTTAGGAAGGGAACTAAATTCGTAAGTCCAGGGATTAAATGACAAAATCTAAAATAGTGTGTTTCCATTGACCATCACTAGAAATGAGATTAACTCATGGGAAGTCACATTAATCGGGCAAATAAATTTATGCAGTGTACAGATCACTCCAATAATAAACATATTTATATTTTAAGCGTTAGATTTTGATTCCTCATTTTATATGAATCACAAAAAAAAAATTCCAACTATCCAAAAATTTGACCACGTTGGTATGAGTATAAATCGAAGCGATTTTGATCCCTCCAAGCCAAAAATTTCTTTTTTGGTCAATTAACTGTCTATGAATTTGATAACTTAGAAACTAAAGAAGTAGAAATGTGGTGGGACTTAATGTGAAAATTTCAGTAGTATTGCAGATATGTCATAGCATGTGAATTATTATTAGTTTCCTAGACATGCCCTATTTCTGTCGAAATTCTTGAACTGGAAGTTTCTCCATGAAGTTCTTTCGACAATAAAACAATACAGTTCACTTGTTTAAAGTTTATAATGTAGTTGATTAATTAAATTAATTGATATTTTGATAGTTAATACCTGAAACTTAGTAAATATTTGTTGCTTTTAGTAATATTAGTAATATTTTAGTAATAGTAGTAATTTAGTAATATTAGTTTAGTAATACTGTTGATATGTCATAATTGCGTCTTATCATTGAAAACACTCAAGTTTCTTCGATGAAGTGTGAAAGATATCGAACTTTTAGGGCCAAAAAAAGGGAGGGAGAATTCAATGACGAAATTCTGACTTTTCAACAGGAAAACAAATGAAATAAAATAAAAGCGAGAATTTAAAACCAGTGAAAATGGCAGACCAAATGAAAAGGATTGAAAATGGATCTCATGCGAGAAGAATTAGTATAAAAAACAGAGTTCCGAGGCAAATTAAAAAAAGGATCTTAAAAAAGAGCTTCCGGAAGTAAATTTTTTTTGAAGTCTAGCCAATACCTAATTAAGGATTTTGAAAGCAGGGAAAGTATGGCATTTGTATGTTTGGGAGAATTTTTTTAAACCAATAATATCGGATTTCTAAGACTTTACACTTCTTTTTTTGACGCAACTTGGAGTGACTTCACTGGGATAAAAGATGCCCACTCCCGAACTTTCCACCACTTTGACGTTTCAAACGGAGAGAGATTGCATAATCAATAGTAATCACATGCTTCGCTGTTCTGTGCATCGCCGGAATGTGAAACTTCTTCGATCGGGAAATGGACTCGTCGAAGCAGGCATACGTCGCCTTCTTTCCTTACCACTTTCTACATCACTAAATCAATGATTGAGCTGTATTCATTCGGCAGCTTTCGCCCTCCTGATTTTCGACAACGCACGCGATGGTTCCTTTTCTCTCTTTCTCTTTATGAATTGAACTTTGCATAGATTTTAGCGGTTTTGTGGCAGTCATTAATTCCAGATGAGAAATAGTATGCTTACATTGTTTCTAAACAATATTTTAGGAATTCAACTAATATAATCCACAACTTTGAAAAATCCCTGATTCCCAGCAATTTCATCATAAAAACTGGAGAATTTTTTTTTCTAATTTGGATTTTAAACAATAAAAAAACTTATGTCGATATACAAGATAATTATAATTAAAACTACGATTTCACAAATCGATAATTTTAAAACTACTGACCAGAATGGTGATATTTTAGCAAAACAATCGTGAGACAATGGAATTTTGTTTGGCGAAGGAAAAAATAGTTCCAAAACGTGCCGATAGATGACGCTATCAGGAAGAAGATCAAAAATACATATTTATAGGGACAACAATGAAAATGGCAATAATAATAATAATTAGATCTTTATGGAACAAACACCTTACTGATGGGGGTTAAGGTGTAAGTTGTTCGATATGCTCTCCTCCTTTTCCCTCTACTGACTGGAAGCGCAGAACGGCACGATCCGCAACAGATCAGGGGACACCTGCACTGATGTCTTGCTGCGTGATGCTAGCCTGCTTGATTATCAATCCATCCGCTGTAAACAACATTCTTCGGGTATCTCCAAAGCCAGAAATCAAGCAGGTTGAGGTCGGAGTACGTGACCTCACGCTGTTAGAAAATGATGGCCTATGACTCCATCATATTTTAAAGGAGCATTCAGCAATGTTCCAGAGGAATAGCAATTTGTGGAGAAGCACCATCTTGCATGAATATTGTGTGACCGCACATTGATGCTGTTGAAGTGCCGGAAGGACATGACTACACAACAGTGTTTCATACCGCTTGCCAGTAATGGTGCAGATAACGGGAGTCGAAGGTGTTTTGTCCTCGAAAAACACCGACTGATGATAAATAATGCCGCTATTCCAACCACACAATGACCGTTTTAGACTAAAAAGGTAATGGTTGAAGCTTAAACGGACTTTTGGTCGCTCCTATCTTGCGAATTTGCGTCCTTATATGGAAGTAAGCCTCTTCATAACACAGAACGCCCCATGGCTGTCCGTTGTTCGCTTCCATGAGGGCGAAAAATCGTAGATAAAAAGATTCACTCGCTTCCAGATCAGCAGGTAAAAGCTGCTGAGCTATTTTTTTGGTATAACAACGCAAGATGTTCCGTTGGACCTTAAGCACCGTGCTAATCGGGATATCCGGCATTCATCTATGGTGATAGCTCTATTCTTTCACCTACACGGCCAACTCCCCGTGCTCTGCTGATTCCAGTACCACTGTCATTCAGTTTTTGTCAGGCCGTAGCCACATCTTCCAGTGCCACAGTAGAGGCTGATATCCGTCCTCTATTCCGCTACAGCCAATAAACTCATATCTTCGAATTCAGCAATAACTTTCGCAGAATATTTATGGTTATAGTGCCTGATTTTATGGATTTTAATGTACGAAATTTCTCAATAGCTTAAGAGCACCGTCATAAAAATCCTTCAATCGTAGGGCGTTATCCTTCATAGTACTCAGACAAAGTTATAATTCAATAGTCAGCATTCAGGTGCTTTGTATTTTTATGGCAGCTATGTCTGCAGTGCGCTGTGATATCATCAACTTTTAAGCGAGTAAATACTCCAAATTTGTCTTTTTAAATTTGTTTATTTGTAATAATCACAGTCTGACAAACACACAACTCGAAACATTTACAAAACATGAAAATACTGAGAAAATGTATACATTAAAACATTTGTAATCTCAATTCCACCATGAGTGCTTTTCATTTTTAAAACTCTCACACACAACACAACATCACGTTAACCCTAGCCGGCGAAGTTCAGTCTACAGCGTCACCGGAATGTCAAAAATGTTATTAATCTAAATACTGTGCTGACATCTGTCGGCTGTTCTGACAATTACCTGGTCAAATTCTTTATAGTCTGCATTCCTTCCATCCTGGAGAAAAACTTTTCTGGAGCTCCAAGAAAAGTTTTGTACCTGGATTACACCTAAAAATGTACTCAAAATAACAGAACAATTGGTGCAAATGTTCAGTAGAAAAATTTCCAGTTTCCATCAATCAGCTACAATACCAAACCTATCACATGCCTTTACAAGACTCTTCTTAAATATTTTTTATTTCAAAACAAAAGATAAGATTGATAATATTCAAACAAATTAAAAGAAAATACTGATAGTAGAAATACAAATGATACAAAATTTAAAAAAAACTTACACGTATATATACATAAAATACGTAAAAATCAGTGTATATATATATTTATATTTTTTTATATTTTTGTATATAACTTTACTTATATTTATATATATATATATATTTGATGAAATTTTTTGTGTGTGTTCAAGTGGATTCGAGAATGTTTTAGATTCACAATTCAGTCCACTACAAAATGTAGAATTTTAATTATTAATTAAAAACTAACTTTCCCGCCAAAATAACTTCCTTCCCCCATCGTCAAATGAGTAAGGTTTTAGGGTTTTTTTTTCTAACAGCGATGAGGTTAGGCTTAACATGTTTCCGATCGATTATTTCAAACGATTTTTTTTATTTCCATTGCATTTATTGTATTTAAAATTAAACATCGTTAATTAATCGGCCTTTAAGGTTTATTCTGATGTACTTTTGAATTAAAATAAAACAGAATAAAGGAAATTAAAAATTTCTAATCTAACCAACTCATGTAGGGAAAAAAAATGCATTTTCTGTTGATGAAGTTTAACGCATGCGCATTTTGTTGAGCACTTTATTTAAACGGAGACAAAATTATTGGTTTGCTGTTTTGTTTTACTTCGGATACACGCTGTTAAAAGGTTAGTTATGTTGCTTTTGTAATTAAACAGTATTTATGTTAGTTATATATTTTTAAGTACATCTTTTTTTTAAAGTTATTTTAAGTCGTAGTAATAAGTAATTGCCAAATGAATAAGGCTTTGGGTTTTTTTCCCCATGCTAACAATGTTCGCTTAACATGTTTTCAAGATTCTGTTTATATTCTTTTAAACATTTTGCTGCAAATTAAATTTAGAAAAATGTAATTTTCAGCATACGATTCTTTGAAATGAAATAAATAAATATATTTTCTAAAAAAGTAAACACAATATAGTTTTCTATTTCACAGTATCTAAATTATTAATTCTATAAATCAACTTTGTGAAAGCAAAATTGTTTAATTCATGCAGAGTATTCATTCAAATCCAGACCCAACGACCAATTTGTAAATCTTTATTAGTAGGCACAAATATTGTTTTGAAATTTTCATAATATTTTGCATGCTTGAATTAATTCAAAATGTGATTTTAGCCTTAATCACCTATTTGGCGGAGGCCGTATACGGGAGCTGAGCCTTGAGGGGAACAGTCTTCAATAAAAAAAAATATAAATACATAAAGTTTCAGATTTGTAACGAAAATTAGAATGCATAGAGTATTTGTAATTTTGAAGAGCATCACAAAATTTCATTTTGAGGAAAAGCTAAAAATACATTTAAATGTACATTTACAGATCAAAAACATAATTGAAATAAATTAAATTTGTTAAATATTCATATTTATTAAAATAATTCTTTATTTTATGAAATATATACATCTATAAATTTAAAATATTTTTGTAAGTTTTCAAAGAATATAAAGGAAATACTATTGGTGAAACCAAACCAACTTCATTTTTCATCAAAAAAATGTTCAAATAAAAACTAGACTTCCTTAATAGCATTTCATTAGCCACAAATATTAATTTATATTCATATAATATTTTTAAACTATATATGCAGCCATAAACAAATATAATAAAAATTTGAAGCAAATCAAAATTAGCCTGTTTCATAAATTATGAGCTCATGTTTTTCTTCTAATTTGACATGTACTGATTTTTTTTGAATTTTTTTCATATTCATTGTTATTTTATAATAACAATATGATACATGCTTCTAAGATATAATTTATTTTATATATTTTTTTAAGTACATCTTTTTTTAAAGTTGTTTTAAGTTGTAGTCATAAGTAATCACTAAATGAATAAGTCCAGTTTTTTTCTTCCCATGCTAACAATGTTCGACTTAACATGCTTTCGAGATTCTGTTTATATTCTTTTAAAATTTTTGCTGCAAATTAAATCCAGATAAATGTAATTTTCAGTACTTGATTCTTTGAAATAAAATAAATAAATATATTTTCTAAAAAAGTAAATGCAAAATAAAGATTTCTATTTCACAGTATCTAAATTATTAATTCTATAAATCAACTTTGTGAAAGCAAAATTGTTTAATTCACGCAGAGTATTCATTCAAATCCAGACCCAATGGTCAATTTATAAATCTTAATTAATGGACACAAATATTGTATTGTTTTGAAATTTTCATGATATTTTGCATGCTTTAATTTATTCAAAATGTGATTTTCCCTTTAAAACTTGATATTATTGACTTTTTTTTTGAAAAAAATTTTAAAAAAATCAATGCAATAATATTACTTGAGGTCTTCAATAAAAAATATATAAGTTACATAATTCCTCTATAAATGCAAATTATATTATTATATGTTCATAAAGCATAAGAGAAAAGTTTCATTGTAACTAAAAGTAGAATGCATAGAGTATTTGAAATTTTGAAGAGAATCACAAAATTTCATTTTGAGGAAAAGCTAAAAATACATTTAAATGTGCAATTACAGACCAAAAACATAATTGAAATAAATTAAATTTGTTAAATATTCATATTTATTAAAATAATTGTTTATTTTATGAAATATATACATCTATAAATTTAAAATATTTTTGTAAGAGTTCTCAAAGAATATAAAGGAAATACTATTGGTGAAACCAAACCAACTCCTTTTTTTTCATCAAAAAAAGGTTCAAATAAAAATTAGACTTTCTTAATAGCATTTCATTAGCCACAAAGATTAATTTATATTCATATAACATTTTTAAACTATATATGCAGCCATAAAAAAGTATAATAAAAAATTTGAAGCAAATCAAAATTCACCTGTTTCATAAATTATAAGCTCATGTTTTTCTTCTAATTTGACATGTACTGATTTTTTTGAATTTTTTTTCATATTCATGGTTTTTATATGATAACAATATGATACATGCTTATAAGATACAATTTATTTTATATAATATACTTTTTTTTCTGAGTTATAAAAAAACAGCAATCAAATTTTGATATATTTTCTTCATGGAGACAAGAAGGCCTCTATAACTTTGTTGTTCACTTCAAAGGTGTTCTTTTTTATGTAAGTGCCCTTTCACCAGTAAATACAGAACAAAATTCTTTACCATATTTAGCACATAATACACACATTTTTGATGAAAAAAAAAACCTTGCTTGAAGGATTTGAAGAAATTTTTCCTGACATTCATCACAAAGAATATTCTTCAAAAAAGAATACTAAAGTGATTGCACAAAACAATGTAACTATTATATACAATTTTTTGATGATGAATTCATTATTTCAGGTTTATTTTAGTTGGTAGAAGCTTCCAAAATGTCATTAGAATTGCTTGGTTACGAATCAAAGGATTTCTTTGTCCATCATATCTTAACATTTTCAGACTTTGCTTTTATTTGAACGTCCTTTAGGCTTTCGGTAGTGAAAACTGATAAAAAAAAATGTTTAAAACAAAATTTAGAAAAAAAAAGGTAATTAAAAGTAATTTTCAATTTTAACTCTGAATAGAACGGTTTTTGTATCTAATTTCAAAGGAACTGAAACGAGCCATTCGAATATGAAATGTATGACGAATGAATGAACAAACCAAAACAAACAACAAAAGAAGGAAAAGGTAGAAGTTTTTAACATCTGCCAAAGCAAAAACAACACCTTAAAATCAGAATTACACATAATGCTCACTAGCAGTGCTTGGAGGAAAACGAAACTGTTTTTACTGCAGCTGTCCAAATGGAAACAAGTGGATGTGGCATGCTAATAATAATAAAAAAAATGATGATATTGAGCAAACGAATTAATATATCATAATAATTTTTTCCCAAACAATAGCTTACAGTTTAAATATACATCAAATATCAAAATAAAGATATTGCAAATTTCATCGATTTTTTTATACCTGAAAGGATATGTTTTAAACAATTTATATTTTTTTTAGTGTTTGATGCATTTAAAACTAAACATTGTTAATTAATCGATTTTTTTCGGATTCATTTTGAAGTACATTTGAATTAAAATAAAACAAATAAAGGAATTAAAAATTCATAACCAATTTTTGTTACCCAAACTGGTGTAGAAAATTCACGCATTTGCTTAAAAATTTAAAACAAACTCCCTCTAACTGTCAAACATTTGACATCAATCATAAGTATAAGAAAGGAGTATTAGGATTATCTTTGCCAAAGCCTTCAAGTTGATTTCTTACGACGATTACTGCTATTTCATGATAACATGCATTTATAACGAATGCATTATTAACCCAATTAATAAGCTTTAAAACAAACATGTTTTAATTTATATCTTTTCAATGCAGAGCTAATTTGTAAAACTTTACCACATAACTTGAGATTGAAGATTGGCTCACCTATCATTTTGCTTCGAAATTTGAATGCACCAAAATTAGTCATTAGTCATTAAAAAAATCATAAAAAATATTCTTGAAGCTACTATTTTGAACGGCAAATTTCAAGATGAAGTTGTACTTTTACCACGGATCCCAATGATTCCTTCAGACTCACCTATCCCATTCAAACGTTTGCAATTTCCAATTCGCTTGGCATTTGCTATGACTATTAATAAGTCAAAAGGTCAAACGATGGCAATTTGTGGCTTAGATTTAGAAAATCCTTGCTTTTCTCACGGCCAATTATATGTTGCGTGTTCGAAGGTTGGAAAAACCATCGAATTTGTGTACACCCCACAAGGATTAACCAAAAATATCGTGCATGAAATGGCATTATGATAAATTTATTTTTTGTACATTAAAAAAATATACATTTAAGAACAATAGGACGAATTTCATCTTTTTTTACCCTTTAATTAAAACAATAAGTTTCTATTCAACAAAGTAGAATAGAAACAGTAAAGTTTTAGTTTCAGTTCAGTTTAAGTTTCTTTATTCAAATTAGCTCATAGTAGACGCATACTCACAAGCAATCGATAGGTTTATTTGTGGGAACTGTACACCTGATGACGTCAGGTTTTATAATGACATTTTTATACAATTTTTCATCAAAACGAACACCAGATTGTTATAACTTATTCAAGAAATTTTGAAATTGTCGGACAACGTCTGTCGGGTCCGCTAGTATATATATA
>JAOUZG010020860.1:750254-811968 GCA_026289955.1 Argiope argentata
ACATCTCATTAGCGATACATTTGACACGCATTCTCAATGCAAGACATCTCAACTGTCTTTTACGGGACATGAATTTATTTACGGTCATTTCGTAATTAATTGATACTATCGCGAGATATCTCGTTTTCGGCTGCATGCTCCAATCAGAATACATTTCACATTTTCTTCTTAGATCAGCGATTATATAAATTATTCAGCCTTCATTTTTTAGATTTTAAATGCTTTGTTTTGATTAGGGCAGCGAGTAAATTAAGACGAAATGAATAGAATCATCAGATTATGCAATAAGATGAGCTGTATTAAAGCCAGTATGAACTCTAATTTTGTAAACCAAGGTTCAGTTGAGGTGCCTCAGCCTTGGAGTAACTCTTGAGAAGAGGACGTCTATTGGCTGCTTGTCGTCGTAGAGGGCGGGGGCCCGCAGGATGATGCACCCTGTTCCGACGATGCACGCTATGGAGAAGATCCACAGAAACAGCCTGTCCAAAACCATCGCGACAAACTGCCAGTCACTTTCAATCTGAAAAAGAGAAACGAATGCTCACAAATCGGCTCTTTTTCTCAGCCGCTTCGCATACTGTCAATATCTAAAAACCGTCACAAACATAATTAGTGGCCTCGAACAGTGAGTCGAGACCAGTAATTATGCCTTGGGCAGAAATAAAGCAACGCAAGTAAAACTTTACACTTAAAAATTAAAACAGCAATTACGTCAAAATTACCCTGAATACATATATATATATGCCTGAAAGGATGCCCTGGAATAGATTGACGGCATGACAGAACCACGGTTCAAGTTTTTTTTAAAAAAATATACTTGAAGCAAATTCTTGCGACACGACAGAGCCATGCCGTGATCTAGATAAGCAGTTTAAAAATATTTTTAGGTAAAAAAGAATAGAATTGTTCAGAAAAATGGTCAGATGATTAAAAAAAATGTTTTGTAGCATCTAACGTATGAAGTTCAGTCAAAGCCACCTTTTTTAAAGTTTATCATTTAAAAAATTTAATAAAAACTTGTATTCAAAAATTAATTTAGCTTTAAAGAATTACAGAAAAAATATCATCATAAATTTGGTGATGAAATGGAAGTTCTTTCCCTAAATAAAAGAAACAAATTCGTGACGTAAAAAAAACACCAGTTCCCCGATTAGAAACGAATTGAAAATAAAAATTGTTGGTTTAGAAAGTTTAAAAAACTATTTTTTGAAGTCAGGGGGAGACAATACATATTATTTCTTCAAAGGTTAACAAAATTCCTCAAATTAAGACTGTATTCAATAAACTGCTATAAAAACTTTTAAGATTGAATTAAAGCAAAGAAAGCTTCTTATTAAGAACGATGAAATAATGTGACACAACGACTTCAAGAAGCAATGATGCTGTTTTGGAATTAATTACAACAAAAATACTTGCTACAAACTGCATCCAGAATTAAGATCGAATAAATTACTAAAACTAAAAGAGATGAAATATTTTCATATTGCAACAATTGATAAACTATAAATAATTATCGTGCGATGACGGTACGGAAAAAATATTACTACACCCAAAAAGTTATTACAACTAAACACTAGGCTAAAATTCTGTTTTTATTTTATAAAATTAAACTTCTAGCTAAAATTTTGAAATATGTGTCCGTGGAGCCCTGATAGGAAAGGAAGTAATCTCGAATTTCATGCTCCTAACATCAAAGGCTCGATCTTTGCATTGCTCTGCCGCATAGGACAAGCCTTCATATGTAAAAGAAATTTCATTAAAGGAGAAAATCAAGAAAATAATAATAAATAGTTGTAAAATAACAGAAATTCAGCTTTGAAAAGTAAAAGTTATGAAATTTTTTTTAAAAAAAATGAAGTACCAGAACCAGCAGTAATTGCTTCCATTCCTGGTAAAAACTAAAATTTGGCGAGATCGGTCCAACAGATGATGATTTTTAAATGGATGGATCGATTTGGAAGGAATGCGGATCGTTAGGGACTAGATTTTAGGCGAACGATTAATATGCTTACCTATCGAAATCAATTGCAGTTCAGCAAGCTACAGTGAAAGCCCTCTAATAATTCGTTCAAAGGACTGCTCCGAAACGGAATTCAACCTGCTGTATTCTGATTTTCCGTTGATCGGACCAATCCGCATACTCTTCTTTAGCAGCATATAAAAGGTTTAACATGCATTCACTAAGCATAATTGAAATAACCTCTCCAACACCTCCACTTTTTTTAGAGATGGGACATTGAAAAATCGATATATTTCCTTTTCGAGCCACGTATATGGCACCACGGGCAGTTCGCACTGCTCCTTCCGGGTGGCAAATTCCCAAACCCAGTTTCATTCGTGGAAAAAAATCGAGCCCCATCATTGGTTCGCACCGCCGCGCATTCTGTGGTGGGGGTGTACCATCATTATAACCGAGCTACGAAATAGTTTCAGTTCCTATTTCTAGTGCTGATACTTCTAGTATTACTATAGTACGCATCGTCACTTCTGAAGTACGCATTTGTCATCGTCCTTTGCTGCGTGATTTCTATCTATCTGTATCGTTTTTTTATCTATTATTTTTCGACTAAATAGAATTGTCTGAACAAAATCGTATGGATATAACAACCGAGAATTTTCCTTCGAATTTCATAAACGAAATTGTCGAAAGTCAAAGAAATGATGTCCATTAGAGGCAATTTGAAATCAATGGATATCAACGGGTGGGTTATTTTAAATTGGGAAATTCACGATTTTTAAAGGCCTGATATATTTCTGAGTCAAATCTTCTAGATTGTAATTTTTTTGTTCTTGACGTTAATGCATTTTCTTTTGTGTAATAATTCTATAGTAATTTTAATGTCGCAGGAACTTTTTGTGCGAATTAAATCATTTTATTGTTCAATCAATCATAGTTATTTTACTTCTTGGTGTTGCAATGATGTATCAAATTACAAAGCTCGGTGATTACGATTATCATCTCAGAACATGATGTTGTTTTTGGGGTAAGGTTTTTGGCGTCAACAAAAATCCTTAGGCGGAAAATAAAAATTTTATTATCTGCACGAGCATTTCAAAAAAATGAGCTTTTAATAACGCATTGCCATCGCATTTACAAAAGCTCCGATTTTTTTATAAAAGTTAATGACTACAGCAAATAAAACCTAGAAAAATATCATTTTGAGCACGTGATTATATGAAATGAAATAAATAGGAAATATGTTATTTTTTAAAACAATAAATGCGATACAAAGTTTTTTTTTGCATCGTTTGCAATACTAAAGTGATCCATTCAATGAAGCAATTAAAAATGAATAAAAAAGATTAAAATGAAAACTGCTATGCATATTTCAATGTATCTTGTCAGAACAAAATTTCTTGAACGACCAAGCACCATGTGCTCGTGCAATTTCAGTTATATTTTTATTCATCTTAATGGTTTCATTGAATGAGTCATTTTAGTATTGCCAACGATCCAAAAAACTTTGTTTCGCATTTATTGTTTTAAAAAAATATCACATTTCCTATTTATTTCATTTCATATAATCACGTGCTCAAAATGATATTTTTCTAGGTTTTATTTGCTGTAGTCATTAACTTTTATAAAAAAATCGGAGCTTTTGTAAATGCGATGGCAATGCGTTATTAAAAGCTCATTTTTTTGAAATGCTCGTGCAGATAATAAAATTTTTATTTTCCGCCTAAGGATTTTTGTTGACGCCAAAAACCTTACCCCAAAAACAACATCATGTTCTGAGATGATAATCGTAATCACCGAGCTTTGTAATTTGATACATCATTGCAACACCAAGAAGTAAAATAACTATGATTGATTGAACAATAAAATGATTTAATTCGCACAAAAAGTTCCTGCGACATTAAAATTACTATAGAATTATTACACAAAAGAAAATGCATTAACGTCAAGAACAAAAAAATTACAATCTAGAAGATTTGACTCAGAAATATATCAGGCCTTTAAAAATCGTGAATTTCCCAATTTAAAATAACCCACCCGTTGATATCCATTGATTTCAAATTGCCTCTAATGGACATCATTTCTTTGACTTTCGACAATTTCGTTTATGAAATTCGAAGGAAAATTCTCGGTTGTTATATCCATACGATTTTGTTCAGACAATTCTATTTAGTCGAAAAATAATAGATAAAAAAACGATACAGATAGATAGAAATCACGCAGCAAAGGACGATGACAAATGCGTACTTCAGAAGTGACGATGCGTACTATAGTAATACTAGAAGTATCAGCACTAGAAATAGGAACTGAAACTATTTCGTAGCTCGGTTATAATGATGGTACACCCCCACCACAGAATGCGCGGCGGTGCGAACCAATGATGGGGCTCGATTTTTTTCCACGAATGAAACTGGGTTTGGGAATTTGCCACCCGGAAGGAGCAGTGCGAACTGCCCGTGGTGCCATATACGTGGCTCGAAAAGGAAATATATCGATTTTTCAATGTCCCATCTCTAAAAAAAGTGGAGGTGTTGGAGAGGTTATTTCAATTATGCTTAGTGAATGCATGTTAAACCTTTTATATGCTGCTAAAGAAGAGTATGCGGATTGGTCCGATCAACGGAAAATCAGAATACAGCAGGTTGAATTCCGTTTCGGAGCAGTCCTTTGAACGAATTATTAGAGGGCTTTCACTGTAGCTTGCTGAACTGCAATTGATTTCGATAGGTAAGCATATTAATCGTTCGCCTAAAATCTAGTCCCTAACGATCCGCATTCCTTCCAAATCGATCCATCCATTTAAAAATCATCATCTGTTGGACCGATCTCGCCAAATTTTAGTTTTTACCAGGAATGGAAGCAATTACTGCTGGTTCTGGTACTTCATTTTTTTTAAAAAAAATTTCATAACTTTTACTTTTCAAAGCTGAATTTCTGTTATTTTACAACTATTTATTATTATTTTCTTGATTTTCTCCTTTAATGAAATTTCTTTTACATATGAAGGCTTGTCCTATGCGGCAGAGCAATGCAAAGATCGAGCCTTTGATGTTAGGAGCATGAAATTCGAGATTACTTCCTTTCCTATCAGGGCTCCACGGACACATATTTCAAAATTTTAGCTAGAAGTTTAATTTTATAAAATAAAAACAGAATTTTAGCCTAGTGTTTAGTTGTAATAACTTTTTGGGTGTAGTAATATTTTTTCCGTACCGTCATCGCACGATAATTATTTATAGTTTATCAATTGTTGCAATATGAAAATATTTCATCTCTTTTAGTTTTAGTAATTTATTCGATCTTAATTCTGGATGCAGTTTGTAGCAAGTATTTTTGTTGTAATTAATTCCAAAACAGCATCATTGCTTCTTGAAGTCGTTGTGTCACATTATTTCATCGTTCTTAATAAGAAGCTTTCTTTGCTTTAATTCAATCTTAAAAGTTTTTATAGCAGTTTATTGAATACAGTCTTAATTTGAGGAATTTTGTTAACCTTTGAAGAAATAATATGTATTGTCTCCCCCTGACTTCAAAAAATAGTTTTTTAAACTTTCTAAACCAACAATTTTTATTTTCAATTCGTTTCTAATCGGGGAACTGGTGTTTTTTTTACGTCACGAATTTGTTTCTTTTATTTAGGGAAAGAACTTCCATTTCATCACCAAATTTATGATGATATTTTTTCTGTAATTCTTTAAAGCTAAATTAATTTTTGAATACAAGTTTTTATTAAATTTTTTAAATGATAAACTTTAAAAAAGGTGGCTTTGACTGAACTTCATACGTTAGATGCTACAAAACATTTTTTTTAATCATCTGACCATTTTTCTGAACAATTCTATTCTTTTTTACCTAAAAATATTTTTAAACTGCTTATCTAGATCACGGCATGGCTCTGTCGTGTCGCAAGAATTTGCTTCAAGTATATTTTTTTAAAAAAAACTTGAACCGTGGTTCTGTCATGCCGTCAATCTATTCCAGGGCATCCTTTCAGGCATATATATATATGTATTCAGGGTAATTTTGACGTAATTGCTGTTTTAATTTTTAAGTGTAAAGTTTTACTTGCGTTGCTTTATTTCTGCCCAAGGCATAATTACTGGTCTCGACTCACTGTTCGAGGCCACTAATTATGTTTGTGACGGTTTTTAGATATTGACAGTATGCGAAGCGGCTGAGAAAAAGAGCCGATTTGTGAGCATTCGTTTCTCTTTTTCAGATTGAAAGTGACTGGCAGTTTGTCGCGATGGTTTTGGACAGGCTGTTTCTGTGGATCTTCTCCATAGCGTGCATCGTCGGAACAGGGTGCATCATCCTGCGGGCCCCCGCCCTCTACGACGACAAGCAGCCAATAGACGTCCTCTTCTCAAGAGTTACTCCAAGGCTGAGGCACCTCAACTGAACCTTGGTTTACAAAATTAGAGTTCATACTGGCTTTAATACAGCTCATCTTATTGCATAATCTGATGATTCTATTCATTTCGTCTTAATTTACTCGCTGCCCTAATCAAAACAAAGCATTTAAAATCTAAAAAATGAAGGCTGAATAATTTATATAATCGCTGATCTAAGAAGAAAATGTGAAATGTATTCTGATTGGAGCATGCAGCCGAAAACGAGATATCTCGCGATAGTATCAATTAATTACGAAATGACCGTAAATAAATTCATGTCCCGTAAAAGACAGTTGAGATGTCTTGCATTGAGAATGCGTGTCAAATGTATCGCTAATGAGATGTTTCTTAAAAATACGCATAAGTGATACGTATGAGAATTCATGTCGCGCGCCGTGAAATATTTTGAATTAAGATCATGAGCCGGCATAACAGGTCACTCTCTCATAGCTGTTATCCTTAGGGTTGGAATAGCTGTTATCGTTTTTCAAAATAATTTTTTGCCCCTCGTACTCGTCACGCCACTGTGGTGAATCGAGTTTGCATGATTTTTACATAGATGGCGAGGTGAGCTTAAAATTCTGGGTTGATATATGTGCCACTACATTGTGCATCATGCTAATCATTGATGCATGCTAATAAGTAATATATAATTTTATTATAAAGCTTTGTTTCACTATCTTTAGAAAGGCAAAGTTGCAGCATTCTAGAAATATTCCATAAGCATTAGTATTGTGGATAAAACTGTGGAAAACTCGGGAAAGAAATCAATCCCTGAATTTTTCAGGAAGTTCCACTTACTAGGAATGTACAGTTAAAACAACCGGCATCTCTTGAATTTCGTGAGCGCAACGTTGTGAAACAAAATAACATAAACGAGAGTTCGACCCTCGCGAGTAACTCCCAAAAATTGACATGCGAAATGATAATGTTGGGAAAATTTAGAGTAATTCAAGACTCTAAAACACTCTTTGAAAAAAATAATAAACAATAAAAGGGAGGAAATCACATAAAAAAAATCGAAAATCAATGAGTGAATGACTAGAAGAAATTCCGGTTTTGACTTAGTTTAAATTTTCATAAATCAGCTCCCTACGCAGGTTTCAAGAGTTTGCATGTTTTCTTTAAGATAATAGTGTTGACTTGCAATCTGATTACATAAATTTGTAGATTTTCTGTGTTACGAGGGTCAAACTTACTTTTTTTTTTGAGTAGCAAATAATATTGAAGAATATTATTCAATTGCGTAACATGTCGCTCTACCAGAATAGCCAGTTCCTCACATTACATTGGTTCATGATGATTAAAGCTATATTAAACGATTTAACTGCTTGAAATCCTGTAATAGCTTAAACTAATTATAGTATGAAAGTAAAACAAATATGCGGAACTAGATCATTCCAATCTGATGGAAAATTCACCTTTCAACTCACGCAATGTCTCCTCCCTGGGCTGTGTCAAACATTGCATAGTTCACACGGGATGGATGCGAGGGCATGGGGAGATCTCGGAGCACAGTTCCCTGTCTCCGCCACTGGCAAGTCAGTCGTTTCAGTGGCGCGCTGTTGTCCGATGTCACGCGTAGTGCGGAATAAATGAGCACTCTTTCAAAATCTGTCCGGAGTCCGCGCTCGTTTGGTACAAAGGCCGCTTGTCTTCAAATACATTTGCATTCCTTCTGTGTCTCTGTTAGATTGTTAGCAAATATTAATCCCTTTCTATATTACTCATATATTTCTATTTATGTATCAGTTTGCTATTTATAAAATCTCACTATCCAAATCGCATATCCCATAGGACTTTCATAAAGATATTTATCGGTCCAGTGTAATCGTCTAGCAATGCTGCACAAATGAGTACAAATAACTTGAAAAGTGCACACAAGAATAGGTAAGGGCATAATGCGCATTGCTTTTGAAATGAATGGGTGACGATAACCGATACTTTGAGTACAATGCAATATCGAACAGTGTATGAATACTTACTGGAGACACGAAATATGTACGAACACTTTATGAGTAGCAGATTTCCTATAATATGCTTCCGTGTTTTGTGACTTTTAAACGGATTTCTGCTAAAATCTGAACATTTCGCAGAACTTGGATCATTCAGTTTGAATTTGTACATAAATTTCGGTAGTTAAAATAGATATTCTTAATACAAAACTGGATTCACAAGACGGTAATAAACTTGTAGAAATAGTCCCTTTTGAGCATTTTTTTTATTCAAACTGTCATTGAACATTCAACGAAAACATTCATGAAAACATTCAACCGATGAAACCATTCCGGTTATTTTACCCGAACGGTTGCAGTCCCCCGGTGACCGCAGATTTCTCAAACACTTTTTTTTGTTGAGAAATTTGGAATAAGTTCGATTTAGAATCGATATTTTTATTTTCAAATTTATTTACTCATATAATCTATTTAGCAATGTTGACTAACTGAAAATGTTTAAAAAAATGACTAATTTTCAAAATTTATGTTTTCAACATTTATTTTTTACTATTTAATTATTGTAAATATTTATTTACTAATATTTACAAAACTTTCTAGTATCATTGCTTTTACTTATTAAAACTAATGACTGTTTATTTACCAGTTATGCATTTTTTTATTTAAAAGAGCTAAAATTTAAAAAAAAGTTACTACAACTTTTTATGAAAAAAGTTTTACAATCTACTTCAATCCATCAATTACACGCCGAGATTTGATTCAGTGCCTATTTTTGAAGCTCCTAACTTCTTTTGAAGCTTTGGCTTATCCAAAATTATTTTCCGGAAACAGCATCATGAGCCGTCACTTCATATTACTCACTATGGAAACATGAAGATGTGTGTGAAGCTGCGAGTTCGGTTCTTCCGATGAGTCATTCCCATTTTCCCGCCTTTGAAAAGGAAGGACCGAAGGATTCTTCATTAAATGTTGAAGTTATCTGTGATTGAGTGGCTTTAGGAAAGCCTAACCTTCGCCCCAAAACAACAAATTTCGATTATAATGCAGCTGCACTGTTTTTAAAACGCACACAAAAAGAAAGTACTCAGTTTCTCGTATGAATGAATGTAAGGAAATTCGATTGCAGTGCAGATGCACCGGTTTTGGTACTTGTGCATACACGAAGAGAAAGCATTCTAATCGTCATAAAATTCGCCCTTCTAAGTCTGGTGAATTTCTGCGCTTCGCATAAAAAGGGCGAATTTCACGTTTCCTGGTGTACAAAACAAACTCTTTTTGGGATAATTTTTATCTGCCAACACAACCCTGATGTTCTAGACGGATGAAGTTCGTTCTGTTGTCTGTACACCGTGTTTATAGAATGTCGACTAAATTTAATAAAAATGCATCTTCGTATATTTCTGTATTTGTATACGGATGCACTGTATTATCATAAAATTTGATTATTTTATGATTGAATTGTGGTCAAATTTACACTCATTTGTTGTTGTTAATTGTTTTCAAATGTTGCGTAGGTGAGTATTCTCGCTGACAAAAAGCTGTTTAAATGCTTAACGAATCAACTCTGACTTTTAACTGCCTTTTAAACGCCATTTCACCATCGATTAAGCATCCACCCAATCAAATGTTGGTTCTACAAATATGCCTTCGCCTTATATTGTATCGGTTGAGAAATTATCATAAAATTCAATAATATTCGATTCATAAGAAAAGACTGAAAAGCAGAAAGAATTAAAGAGAGGGAAAAAGGTGATTTTTAGTTCATTACCGGGTAAAACTGTGTTTTTAAACCTTCTTTCTGTTAAACTTGCGGCATGTGGAGGTTTTAAAAGAACTCTCTAGACACGTTCCCATCGTATCATTATTTCATTTTCACTTCCGTTCATAATGAAATGTGAAATGTATCAGTAGATAATTGTACTGTTACATTAGTCTGTAGTTTACATACGTAGAGTCCGCTATATGCATCAATATGTACCACAATAAAGTATATGTACACATGCTCTGTGTATATAAACATTCCTATTCAATGTTCGTAGTTCGTGCGTTTTTAAAAGACGGACGGTTCTAGTGTAACACACTCCTTTTGTTAGATTTTTGCTATCTAAATTTTATTTTTTCTCTCAAAGTAGGAAAGAACTAAATCAAATTTTAGAAAAGTCGTATTGAGATGGTTGTGCATGCATCTTTTAACATTATCAGTGTATTATATCAGAGATAAATTTACACTGTTTTTCATGTTCCTAAATTGAAACTATTTAGGTTGCCATACGTGATTTTCATTTGACGTCCCTCGAAAACGGGACGGAAGTATTTAAATATTATTTTTTATAAACAATGTTGAATATTGAACTAAAGGTTGAAATAATTATTAACTTTTGCCACAAATGGAAAAAGGCAGCTTGAAAAAATATTTTATGAAGCTATCACAAATACAGTATGTATAATATTGGACATGATATTACATCTATCCTTAGTGCATTTTGTTTGTGTGTTTTAAAATAAATAATTAGAGTGTGTGTTTTTTTCTTTTTGAAAATTGAACAACAACTGAAATCAGATACTTCAAGCTGAAGAAAACTGCCATTTTTTTTAAAATAACAATTTGATGCAAATGTGTGTTTAAGTTCGTATTTATTTCATGATGGAAAATTCAAAATTACTCTGCATTGAATATTAATGAAAGACTTTAATTAATCTATAAATGAATGGCATTTGCATACTTATCATTAAAAGTGAATCAAAATCTAACTAAAAACATACATCTTAGACATACATCTAAAACATACATCTAACTAATAACAACAGCTTTATTGTATATATACTTTTTTAACCATTGTTTGTTTACTATTTTTTAAGAACGTTTTGCATAAAAACCAATGAGTAAAAAGCCCATTTAATGACGTATTACACATTCATATAATCACTTCTATTAAAGTATAAATGGTTATCTAAACACTTTTCGCATAAAGTTAACTATTATAACTATTTTTTCCTTTAATTGTCCAAATATCAATATGGATCACAACACAAAGGCAACCTTAAAACCCTTTAATGACATCCGATAAGGGCAAATACGAGTAATATATTAACCCCTTGACATACGAATTTATTTAACTTTCAAATTAAATGGCACATTCTATTTTGGTCATTTATTGTTAATTTGATTTTTTTAAATAATATATGGAGTATTTGGGATATTAAAGTGTTTTGAATTAATATGTGCGTATTTAAATACTCCATTCTATGGTTTAACTGCAGACTTGAAACTAAAAATTCAGTAACTCGATGCCCGTGTCAGACACGTCATTGTATGCGAAGGGGTTAATGTGTCTTCGAAGTTCCTTGTCTCAAATTATACTATCGCTAAAATATTATAAATGCATGTTTTCAATCCTTCGATTCAAATTAATGTATGAACGAAATTCGATTCAAAATAATGTATGAATACAATATTGAGGATAATTCTTAATTCTTTTCTTCGCTTTCTTTTCTCGTAAACTGAATGAAATCCCAGAGTTTAATGTGATGAAATTATTCGTGTATAAAAATGTTGAGGAGTGATAATCTGTGCACAGTTATTGATTATTACCTAAATTCCCCCGTGAGTGAAATGAGGCCAGCAGGCAAGCAATTCATCGTCTCTCCGTATCTTCTCCGCACACTTTGAATAAAATCGTGCCGTAAATTTTCTGGAAGGAATGCATTCCTGTAATTTAATTATTTTTCTACTTTGGAGAATGAATAGCTATCGTATCATTCAAATTTGATGAATAGAATGATCATTTTATTGCATATTTTATCACCAGGAGTTTAAAAAAAACTGAGATGTCTGAATATGTAATGAGATTCAACTGATTGGATCATTTAAATTTCCATTAGATTAATTCTGCATGTAAGCATATTTCTATGATCATTTACAAAAAAGATATTTCCGCAATTAGAATATTACACTGCCAGTTGCAGCCCGTCTTTTACTGCAACAAATCTGCGCTGCTTTTTATTTCTTCTCCTTTTTTTAAACCCTGCATTCACTCTTTTCTTCCGTTGAGTTGAATGCTTCGAATATGTTTGAAATATTTTATTATTCGTATTTTAAACTTAAATAGGAATCGTTCAGTTACTACGAGTATCAAATTCGATTGAAGGAAATTCGACCCAAGGATTAGAAAAAGAGGGCAAGAACAAGTCATTGCATTCGGTGCCTGTGTTCATAATGACATGGCATGGGATAAAATTGAAAGACAGGAACCATGACTGAAAAGTACCTACTGTCATCGAGGATGGGAACATTAACCTGTTCGTCAGTTCAGGAAGACTGAGAAGATACTTGTTTATGTAGTGTTTTCGCATTTTCGAGGTGAATGGTCTCTGTATTTTGAAATTTGTGGGCAAATATTTGTCTTGGAAACGACTGAATTGATAATATTTTCAGTACATATATTCATCAAATGTAAAATATTCGAATTCGAATACTTTCTCTTATTTTTTTTATTTTAATTTCTTTATTGTGATTGTTGTGCCCCTAGACATATTTTAGTCCCATCATCTACTTCCGTGCTAAATTGCATTGTGATTAAGATAAAAAGACGAATGCAGTAAAATTACAATCAACCAATCAAATCGATCTCGACGAGATTCAGATAAACCAACGATTGTTTCTTAGAGTAAAAAAAAAAGAGAATTTTTCTATTAGCGTATTAATGTTATGGCTAAAAACGCAGTGCTGTTTATTCGTATTCTATATAGAAATCTGACTGTAAATATCGATTCAAAGTTCACTGCTTTACACAAAAAGATGCGGAATACCATTCCTCTGTAAGCATAGCGAAATTAAAGGACAGTAACATTAGTAACATTTTCTTTCCTGTTTCAAAAATACGGACTATGCAGTGTCGATTCCCACTTCCCAAAAAATGTCTTTCCTGACTCTAAAAAAATTAACATGTCATAAAGCTATCAGAAAAGCGTTTCAGAATTAGATGAATCGTTGAGTTAATAAAGAAGACCGCTTTGAGTTAATAAAGAAGAAATCCATCTATCTTTAAAAACACACATTTTCGTTTTATTTTCCATTTTTGAGGTGACAAACCACTCATGTTCGTTTCTAACTCGTCGCATCACCAAGGATAAATTGAATTAAAATAGGCTTAATTAATAAATTTAAGAATTAGAATTACTTTGTTACTTTTAGAGACTACTTCACGACAGGAAGTTTGTTTCATTTTGAAAACTATATATTTTGGATATTTTTAAAAATAGATTTCCTATGCATCTTGTATATATAAAACTTGAAATAGCTATAATAACTTATGACTCATATAATATATAATAACTTGAAATAGTTATCATGAACATATGTAGCAATGTACCAGCCTACAGCGTCATTCTTTTATGAGCTATATAACGGAAGACAAAACACCGTTTTATAATGCTGTCTTTTACATTTTTGGTAGTGCAATTGAGTATGATGAGCATGCGTTTGCTGCACTAGTAGTGGACTGAAATGCTGACGTGTTTCCTCTAATTCAAAAATATATTTTCGCATAATTTAATTTAAAACAATTAAATCATGTTATAATTAATTTTCGTGATCTGAAAATAAATTATAAAATCAGACTTTTTTCATAAAAATTATGATATTTTCAAATATTTTTATGTTTTATAGTGTTGCTCTTTAGGGCCATATATCCATGATCAAATGAAAATTACCTCAATTCTACGATTCCTGTGCGTGAAGGCATCCGCATTCTCAAAGCAGGACATCTGCGGATGTTTCGTGCATTAGTAGAAAACAGTTAAATGTGACTTGATGAAGTAACCATAAATAATTTTATATTTCTACAAAATGAAAAGAGAAAAAAAAATACTATAGTGGCGATGTTGATTGTAATTGTTGTAGCTAGTGATTGCTGTTCTCGTGTCAATGGATTGGATTAAGCTTAGTTTCCAGGAGACACTCTGTATCAATAATTGGTTTCACCTATGATTGCGGGGATTTCTGGCTACCATTTATTTTCAACCGCAATATATTTGGAGTCCTCGTCACACAATTCTGGCGATGGTCCCGTATATTAGTCTTTGGCACTTCCGTCAGCCTCATGTGTGGTAACAATATCTCTACCTATATCTTTTAGTGCTATCTCTGGACAAAGAAGTATCGCAATCTAAACAGGCCAGAATTCTGTCTGTTGGTCCACGAAAGGTATTTCATTTCTCTTCTACCATCAAAGAAAAATCCAATGGATGCATTTTCCCATTTAGCACCCGGAAGCGCGCTCACTGGAGATTGCAGGCTCCCCCGAGAGGTTTTTAGTTTCTGTTGCTGTAATTATTCAATGTAGGCCGTTTTTATTTGATTAAGGTTGGAATCTATATTCACAACAAAAAGGCATTTTCATTACCAGGACATAATTTCGTAAAGCGTAACAATGAGCTGGTAATAAAGCAACTTGACAGAATAGATATGCCCTCCTCCCCCCTAGAAACTCAAAATGTGTTGATGACAAAGGGTTATCTGCACAGCACACAAAGACTTGCGAAAAAACGATTTCAGTGACCTTCGAAAAAAAATAAGTTCAAAAATTTAGAATTTTACCCAATTAAAGAGGATGAAGACGGCATTTCGGTCAGTGCTCAGTTTTAAGAAAGATGCATGCAATGGCCGAGGTTCGGTTTCCCCGACAATGGAGGAATTCACGACGTCCCCAAACTCTGGTTAAATCCGATCGGCCATCACTGCAACATAACGAAAACGCCTCGGGTCAGAGGAGGACGGTGAATTCCATTCACTCTAAAGCTACAGAGAGGAGGAACAATGAGCAATCATTTATTTCCTCTGTTTATTTGCTTTGTAAATTATACTTATATCCTATCCTGAAGCAAAACGAGAGCTCTTATGAATTCTGCACTACCTTAGCCATAAGATGTTTGGACTCCTTTCTCTGTCTTCCACATCATTTTGAAAGAAGCGCGTGGATCTCAAAGGATTTAACATTAAGGATCTCAAAGGATTTAACATTAAGGATTAGTTGGTGACATCGATTCTACCACCAGAATTATTTGAACGCTGGATAATAGAGAAGCTGCATTAGCACGAAGTAAAATCTCAAGTCTTGTATTTATAAGGAATTAAAAAATTTATTTCAACATTTAATAATGATGGAGTTGTTAAGGAAACTTATCGACTATTTTATAAATATGACAATTATCTAATTATCACTGTTTCATTATTTGTAATCTTTAATTGAAAAGATTTTATAACATAAAGCATTTCAGCCCATTGCATATACATCGAGATGATCGCGCTTTACTCTTTCCATACCTTTTAAACTGTTTTCATTTTGAGTCTGTCAACAAACTAAAGCGCTACCTCGTAGTATCCACTTCTTCCAGTCTTCGTGTAAATATATCGGACAATCTGTATCGTTGTGCTCACAGGTGGCGAAATGAGGAGAGATAGAGAAGCACTTATATCATTCAACAAAGTAGCGAGTCCTTAAGAAAATGTACGCCTGTAAATAGCTTTTGATTCTATTTCATAGACTCGGTTCACTGAAGTCAAAGTAACATGCAAGCTCTCACACTCTGTGCTGTGATTCTTTCTTTTTATGGCGAGACGCGCAGCTCATCAAAACAGTCCGTTGGAAGGCTCCTTTTACGGGGAAATGAACTGACTTAAGACTGAATTCAAGATTTTTTTTCCTTCCAATTTTTATGTTTGGAGGCGTTGTTTATCTAGAAAAGTAAATTCTAAGAAATGATCCAATTTTTCTGTCCAGTTGCGTTTGAACATAAAAAGTACGTACTAACACTTCTATTGACCATTGCAATTATTGTATTGACCATTTAAAATAATCACTGTATTCATTCCCGGATGTTGAATGGGATGAAAGGAAGTTGCGACTTCATATTTAAGCGAAAACATCATTAATTTAATTAGTAAAAATTTAAGTAGGAAAATAATAGATATTAAAAAGCTATAAAATGATTTTTCACTCTTTAAAATTTAATTTTTGTCACTTTTTTTCGAATAGACCATTACAATGCTATCTGAAATCGTTGAATAACACTTTTAGAATGGTAATATTTTCTGTCCTCAAATTCAGACCGATAGAAAAGTATTTTTAAGCATTTTTAAAAGACTTTTTTTTTTGATAAATTTTTTCATAAAACTAATTCAGATATAGAGACAAAATTTTTACCCGATATTTTATTTTTTGTAACATACATTCTACTGAGTTTGCAAAAATGTCAACTGAAAGAATTTTAAAACTTTTTTCACAATTTACCCTTTTTAAAATTTAAGTGACTCCTTCTCTGTTTAAACCGCCTCATCTTCGGCAGCTCATTGAAAATCACTTTTAATGTCTGTCTATGTCCTGTTTAAAATTTTCTTCTCAGATTTTACTTAGAATTATTAAAACGCCAAGACTACTGTTGCATTTTTACCGCATTATGCACTCCAACTAAAAATACACACAGTATTTTGTTTCAGATGACCCACTGAACAAACTGGGTCTCTAGAATTGTTAAGTATTTTTGCCACATTGTTAAGTATTTTGCTACTTTTCATGATGATTCGATTGGAAAGGCAAAATGGCATAGCTCACAACAGTTGAATTGTAAAAATTGATTGTTCTTATTTTTTAAAAACATTTTAGGAATGTCATGAATAAATTTCTCATATTAAATTATTCTGACTTGATTTTGTAATATTTGTTGTAAATTATAATAAAATTTTCTTGGTTTTATTTTTAAAATTATTGATGAATGGTTGTATTGTTATTGCTATTTTGAAGAAAATTACCTTGTCTTTTGTAAAATTGGCAGTTATTATTAAAACTAAATAAATGGTCTTGCTTTTTCAATATTGTAGAAAAATTTAAATGCTTCGAAGGGGATGTGGAAAATGAATGCCATTTAATTGAGCCCCTGTGCTTAAACATACCTGCTGACATTTTCTCTGCTTTAAATCAATTTACTGCCTTATTCTAAAGTTGCATCGCCTTATTTTCTTATAGCGTGATGTAGTGTGATTGAATAACATGCTTTGTAAAGTGTGTTTTGTATTTGAGATTCATTGTACAACTGCAAAGTAATTTTGAGTGTTTTGTGTAACATTATGTATTAGAATATTAAAATATTGAATCTGAAATGGGTCGCAAAATTATTGAGATTCTTTTCAAAATATTCTTTCATAAGCAATATAAATTTTTAATTTCATTTCCTCTAAATAGATGTCTTTAAACTGACGGTGCTCATTTTACGATTTCGCTTTTTGACTCAACGCAGCCAAAACAAAAGCAGTAAAATCTTAAAAATCTCTAAAATCGAATGTGCAATAAAAGGAGGATGACATGCAGCGATACAATATCCAACTACAATACCAATGAACAAATTGGAATACAAAATCGAGCTCAAATTTATAAATTGTCTGCGCAATACAGAACATCTACTTGAAGTACTTTCGTTTTCTGAATCAAAATTCACGATTCTTTGCATGGCACATGTTTTTAAAACAGCGCAGTGAAAGCTTCGCTTCCAACGTGTTCAGATTTTTCTTCGAAAGCACCTCCACTCCGCTTGTTGGTCCATTATTAGATGTTTGGATATTTTGTGGGTCTTCAGAAGGGATGTTGCACACAAAAAGAGATTTTTTTTCACAGGTTTTGACAAATAGATTCTCCAGGAAGGTATTTTACTTAATTACAGCAATCTGTATTTTCCATTTTCAAGAAAAATATTTCTATCACCCCTTATCAAGATAAAAACTGTGGAAATTTGTCATTACCTTTTTTGAAAGTTAAACCCTGCGATGATCAGCACCTACTATGCCATCTGACCTGCCAAAGCTCGGTATTTTTGTGCCAGCTCAACTCAGTTACTTTTACTTGTTCTACTGCTAATTTTTCGTGCTCCATTCCTTTTTCTGTAGTATAAATCTTTGTTTTTGTTAAAAGCCGCAGTGTTTTTAAAAGTTCTCAGTATATAAGTCGAAGAATCTTTCCCATCCCTCCTGATGGAGCTTTGGCTATAATAGTTTTTATTATTCGCTAGTGGAAATGAATGCCATTAATCTTAAATGACAGGTAGGTTTATTTCTTAATTATTTTTGTCTTCCGTTTTTGATCTTGCTTCTTTTTCTCTAGATTTAAAAGAAAAAAAAACGGATTAAGAGTTTCTCCGTTTTAAAAGATTCATCTCGAATTGCAGGTTTTCCGATTAGTATATCCCAATGGGAATTGTTTGATTGGAAGCTACAATCTCTGTGTTGGGTTGCAATGTTTTGGCTGTCTTAAGTAATATGATTTGTTTCTCTGCTCCTAACTGTCCATACTTATTATTGAAAGATAAAACCTTTAAATAATATGCTGACTCTAAAATTTCAAAACTCCAAGCTCTTTCACAATACTTTCAACTGGGAGATAAAACTACTCCCCAACTTTTGATGCAAAAGAAGGAATTAAATAACAATAATGGCGAGGCTTTAAAAACACTTTTTTATAGCGTTTATATGCTACAAGGCAACAAATAATTTCCGTTTATTATGAGGAAAATAGCACAAAATAGTGATGAAGCAATGCTAATGTTGAAGCTATTAGTGCATTTTCAATAAATCTTTAAAGCTGAGAAGCTGTCCCAGCGAATATCACCAAGTTTATTTCGAAGTAGTTTAATGAATTGTAGAGCAGTTATTTCGCAGTACTATTAACTTTTGATTTCATACACTTTAAGGGGATAAGCCTAAATAATGAGTGTAACCGTATTCTTATACGGAAAACATTAAAAATAACCTGATGTAAGGGCTAATAAAGATGTATAACAAACTAAGCCTTTTTTTACGACTGCAGATGGAAAGCTAAAATTTTAATAGATAGTGGTACGGATTTTATTTCGTATTTCAGTGCTGCAGATACGATATTCGTTTTCAATGCGTCAAGCACTTCAACTATCGGAACCTACGGCAACAAAACATTTAACGTTGGATTTTGGTCTAGGGTGGCTTCTGGAATTTTGAGATTGTTTTTTTACCCCTTTTGGATTCAGGATTTTTAAGAGAAAGATTTGGATTAAAAATCGATCACAAAAATCGTAGATTAATTAGCAAATTGACTTTCCTTAATGTGCATGGTCCATCAGTTGGCTTGTCGACAATTCTGAACGTCTTTAATTGCCTTCTGAATTTCCTAATGTAATCAAACTTAATCTTAAACCAGTGAGTTATTCCACGGATCATTGCATACTCACTAAAGTACCTCCAATGTATAGTACTATACAGTGTGTATTTGAGAAATAGAATCCCTTAAAGTTGAATTCCATTCCCTTTAAAACAAGGCATTATCGGCCCTTTCAAGCCCGAAGAGGGTTAATCTGATGTAACTTGTAAGAAAAAATGACGTCATCTAGCACCTCTGCTGCGATTTCCTCCGATTTAGTGAAATGAAAATTTCGAATAGATATCATTGAGTCCTATTCAACATTTTTATATGGAATGAAATGGCGAAAAAAACAATTTTTTAAAACAATATTTATTTGAAGCTTGTCATTGAATGCTCGTTAATCCACTCGGAATTCAAAGAAATTTCTGTTACCACACCTTTAGAACTTTTTGAGTTCAATCGTATGTCTTAAAAAGGCAATTTAGACATTTCATAGTTTTGCGGACAATGCTTCGCACGGTTTAAATTGCTTCGTTTACGGAACGGCGTTCTTGTCCTCATTAAAAGTTTTTTTCACACATGTGAGTGATTTTCTGCCCATCTCCCAACGCTTTGGTCTACATTAGCTTGTTTTAAATTTTCAAAAAGGCAATTTTGGCCAATCAGGATTGCTTTTTCATGGATATTTAGTCGTAAGGATGGTATCTCTACTTTTCTGGTGAAAGTTAAAGGCTATTTCAAATCCCCTTTGCCGAAGACTGTTTATGATTTGCGTCATTTCCTAGAAATAATTAATTTTTGTCATCGCTTTCTTGACCCAACAGCTTATTTAAGACTGAGTCAAAAGTGATAAAAAGCGAGGCGAAACCCCTATTCATTGAATGCCTGAAGCCCTTGACTCATTCTACAGCTCACACTGAAGAAATCTCACCCAAAAAGGGGTTTTTACTGCACTGGAAAGAATTATATACATCACTTAAATAAAGACAATGATTATTTGAAGAAATTTCAAAAAATTTTATTGGAAATTTCAAAAAATCACAATTTTAAATTTTCTAGGCAAACATTAGGAGGCTTGAAAATATATTTTATACTTTTGAGTCGGTTTTAAAAACATGGTTTATTAAAAAAATCCATTTGAATAATTATTTTATACTTTTTAGTCTTATGAGTGGTAAATTTTGTAGTCGATTCTGAGCTATTTTCCCGTTGAAATACAACTGATGAAAAAGATTTCTCTCAATAGACTACATTTGTTATCTAGTTCTGAGCTATGTTTAAAACTTCAAGACTCCATCTTATCGGGAAGAGAGTTCGAAATCGATTGCAAAATTTGTACCAAGTAGATAAACAAGACAGTAAGTTAATAAAAACGAGTTAAACTGCTTTTGAGATTCGGAAAGTTGTAAAACCTCAATCCATTCAACTGCTTTTGAGATTCGGAAAGTTGTAAAACCTCAATCCATTCAAAATCTGATAAAGTTTGATAACAACTGTTTTTATAAATACGTTTTTAAAGATATATAAAAAAATAGATTAATTTATTTTCAAATTGTTATTATTTAATTTATTATTCATCCTTATGAAAATTTGAATTTTTTTTCCCACATTCGCTTTTAGAAAGCTTTATGTCTACGAAGACAAAATTGAATCAATCACTTAATTGATAACTAAATTCTACAAAAATTAAAAATGGGTGTTGCCGTAGAAAACAAACAGATGTTCAGGTACATAAAATCTTAAAATATTAGGTGCATTAAAACGAGAGGGGAAAATCCATCTCAAAGTTAAGACTGGGAAATGTTTAAAGAACAAGATGGATGTCCACTGAAATAAATGTCTATTAAAAATAATTTGGCGTCTATCTGGCAAATAATTGGTCTATAAATTTATTATTTGTTTTAGAATCCATGTCACGACTTAGAATCTTTTTATAAGCATAACATAATTTAACAAATTCTACAAAACACATATATCCTCCAATTCCGTTTTGATATAGAGGTGAAAATATTTTTTGAAGGAAAGTATTTCTTTCAGAAAAGAAATCTCTGAGCCCATAGAGCGGAGTTTTATCTTTTTGATTCGAACCAAAAATTGGAAATGGAATTTTGTGAATTGGATTTCCTTTGCCAAAAAGCAGATAAGGAGTTTCATTTTCAACGCTCTAGCAATACAAATAAGCGCAAAAGGGAACCGAAAGACGCTATAAATATCAAGAACATTTTATTTCTTACACATACGGGGAACGGTTCTTTTTTATAATTTTGAGCTTCGAAGCACCGTAAAAAAAAGTAATTGTTGAGAACAAAATAAATTTATTACCAATAGCTACTTTTCAGCATAATCACCTAGAAGGTTCAAGGTATATGTCATAACAAGTTTTCTCGAAAAACGGTATTCCCACGAAGCTCCTCGATCTTCTTTACTTGGGCACCCTTGCCTTTTCTTCAATTCAGAGGAGGGACGAAAAATCTTCGGTTCCAAACTAAATTCTACTAAAGGGAGGGGTGGTGGTGTTCAGAACGGTTCTCTGTCACTTGCGCTCAGTTTCATTGTTGCTAACTCATTAGAGGGTGTCATTTGCGTTCAAGCCTTTAAAAGGGTACCACATTGTAACTTTTATCTTTGTATGTAAAATTTGGCGATTTTACAATGTGCGCCATATGGTAATCAATTACTGTCAAAGTGAGAATGATAGTCCATATCTCTGATAACGTTAAAAGGCTGTCGTGAGAAATATGCTAATGACCGTTACCGCGTTTCAAACGATTGTTAGAAGTGATAAGTAGAATGAGCGAAATTTGCTTTAAAAATTTATTATGATGGAACATGTTCACTATTTTCCTACACCGAAGACCTTTATGAAAATTATAACTTTGATGCACGTAATACAAATTTAATCTATTAAAGTGAATTATAAATTTTAGTTTTAGGAGGATTTAATATTTATATGTCTTAAAGTTTAATTTTATTTTCAACCGGAAAGAACTGGTGAAAATTAAACGTCATATATATGATGAAAAGAACTGACATTTTTCTCTAATTTTTAGCTCTTTTGCTGGATTAGAAACAATCAATCCAGAGCTCAGAATTCCAAAATTAACTGTGTAGAGAATATTACAACTTTAATAATTGGTATATTCATACAGAACACACAATCGGCATCTAATATCAAACAAATAGACCCTTTCTTAAGCAAAATCAAATCATCCTTTTCCGAAAAATGTGGTTTTGAAAGAAAAATGTAGCTTTGATCTAGATAGAAGCATTAATTTCACATTTAGCAAAATTTTCACATTTTGAAAAATGAAAACAATTCTTCTTGCAAGAAATTCATCATCATTTGCAGTTTTCTTTTCTTATTCTGCATGTTTCTGCTTTTAAAAGCTCTTGAGTAGGTCCCATTTTCAGCATAAGTGGGCGGTATGGTAAAGATAAATTTAGTTAATTTTTAATGACATTATACCTGAACTAGGAAATGAATGAACTTTATCAGTGGATATTTGATGAATCTTTGCTGATTTATTCAAAACGCCAGTCCTTATACCATATGAACGCCATCACTTATGTCCAAGTGTTATTAAGATAATACAATTCTGTATAGGTGTCGAAGGTGTTAATTTGGAACAAATTTTTAAACCCTTTAATTAATACAATACCAGGCTATTTTTTAAAAACAATTATTTAAAGGTAATAAATATGTTATAGACTTTAACGAAGCAGAAATAGAAATTAAACAGCTTTAAATTAATAAGGGTGTTAGGTTATTCTTTTTTAGGGGAGATAGTAGGTTCCCCCAAAGGGGTTTAAATTAGAATTAAAATTTTTTTCCTTAATTTAATGTTTAGATAAAGAGCTCTATCGTTACTCTCAGAAAGCAGTTATAATCATTATCATAAATTGGAGTTGGAAAAAACTAAAGCGAAAAGATAATAGTTAATATCAAAAGACACCAACCAATAGGTGTGCTTTTAGTATATCTTGAGGAATAAACGAATAAAAACAGAAATGCAAAGTTCATAAAATATCAAACTTGAATTTAGATTTTATATGCTGAAATGAACTTGAAAATCAAAACCTATTTTGTATTATTGAGCTTAAAGAGATTAGTGATGTATTTTGGGGAACCATTTTCTTTCATTGAATCGATGAAAGAATTTTAATAAACTATGTTTAATTCTACTTTAAAGTATATTCCTCAGAAAGGAAAAGTTCTATTTAGGTGATTTAAATATGCCAATTTTTTCTTATTTATGCTATTTGGAAAATACTCCTTTTAAAGTAAGCAATATCAAAAATAATTTCTTCTTATCGTAATAATTATAACGTCAAAGTAAGGAAAAATCTATAGAATGATAAATGTGAGGAAAGCACAAATAGTTCTATTTACTGACCAATTATTTTTTTATATATATTTGTTAATTGATAAAGTTGTATCACTAAAAAATGAAGTTGAAGTCACAACTTATGTTCTGTCATGGCCTCAAAATTTATTAGATATCCTTTTTTATTTAAGATATAGTTTTCAAATTTCGGGTCTGAAAATATCCTGTTTAGACATTTTTATTCTTTATCTTTTTCAATTTCTACTATTAGCTCCTATTATATCTTGTTCAATCATCTAGATTTATATATTTTTTTGCTATTCATTTGTCCTCTAAATTTAATCTAACCCCTAACTAAAATAAATTATCAAAAATTTACCTAGCGTTCTTAAAGAAAATTTATCAATTTATCAGTTGCATTTGACTCCTTACGACTTGAAATAAAAGTGATGCTTGTATTGATATCCAAAATATTTTCGAAGCAAATTACAATGTTTCTTATCAGTAAATTTTATTCATGGAGGAACACTGAAAAAAATTTAATCATCTTACGATTCAGTTCCAGAGGTTTCATAAATTAAATTATTTATGTATCTACAAAATGTTCTGTTAGCTTCCACGAAGTTTGAACTTTCAATGAAGCGAGAGGGATGCAATTTCATTTAATAGGGAGCTTTTTTTCTGAAACCAAGCATTTTTTATTAAAATATGAGTACAGTTAACATAATATTTTAGCTTAAAGCATTAAGTCTACTATAATTTTTTTAAAAAAAATAATATATAGAATACTGAAAGAACTATACGCTAAAACGTTTTCTGCTTCATCACAAAATTTAGTTTTTCGTTTTACTTTCAAAAAGCAATTAAAAGATATAAACACGAGTATTCTGTTTCGTGTCAATCAATTTTGAAAACATTTATGAAGTGTAAATTTCATAAAATCCATCCATTCCATGAATCATATTCAATAAAATAATCTCGACTATCTGACATTCAGAATTTCTGCCATAAAATCAGAGCTAATCATAAAATTTTGGATATAATTATCTTAGACTAAACAAACAGGGAAAAACTTCGGGCTGTAAGTGTTCGAAATTATTAAAATTTAGCAAAACCAATCCAAACAAGTGTCTTACTTTTGAAAAACTAGCGGAAGAAATACGGGAAACGATATAAATGGAAAGCCTATAAATACAACACCCTCTGACCCTGCTGAGAGAGGTGACAGAAAAACAATATAATATGAAATAAAAATGTGAAAATGGAGGAGTAACGAAATAGAAAATAATCTCTTGAGAATGAAGGACGCCCGAACTTCGTAATGCCATCAAAATCCGATTTATCGCCGGACAAATACATACATCTATAGAAGAGGGGAAAAATGGAATTTTCTTCAGACTACCCACCCTAAAGTTGATGATGAAAAGGTTGAAAAAATTGTATCTTTGGATTTTTTCTAGGGAAGTTTGCTCTGTGTGAAGAAAAATATTATGGCATTAAAGACTATTTGAGGGGAATTTCGTTCAATCATAAAACGTCTAGAGAGTAACTTAGTTGTGAAAGCTTATTTTAATTTTATTACATTAATGCCCGTTTTGAAAATAATGCGAGGGCTGTTTGGGGGGGGGGGGGGAGTCTCGAGTTTAAAGATGTGGACGACGCTCGAAATGACAACTATTGCATTGAAACTTCCACATCCAAAAAGTAGTATGTTAAGGTGATGCCTCATTCCAAAATTCAACCCTTATATAAAAGACCATGAATTCCATCTTGCCTGCGCTTGTTTGTCTGTCTGTCTGTGCTTGTGCATGTTCGAAAGCTGGGAGATCGATTTTCTCTATAAAACTGTAGCACTCGCTTAATGTCAAGCTAAATGCTTAAGGTTTTATTGGTTTTTCCTAAGAAAAAACAACAACCTTAAATTGAACCAATTACTTTTAAAAGTCGACAGAAGGGCAACCTACCCCCTGTTACAGGAGCTGAATCAAACTGCTGTTATCGGACCCTGCTCAAATGCTCCGGGCTGCTTTGAATAATAAATACAACAGCACTTTCCCTCAGACAAAATCAAAAGGAAATATCAGCAACAAGTGATCATTATTTCAAACACTTTTCCAAGAGTGTATTGTAAAAATTGAAGTCATGCCTAGGACTTTTTAAAAATTTGAAATGAAACAAATTTCCAATCAAGTTAATTGAATTTTACCTTAGAAACAAATTTAATTATTATGCTTTAGGGAAAATTCTTTCAAGCAAAAATCATGCGTACGATATTACTCCTCATGATTAAATGAATCCTTGCGAAAATGCGTAAGCTCCAAAAATGAATATTTTTCTTTTGTCTGTGGACTGAAACACGATCCATTAACAATCCTTCGTCAAATTATACTTGCGCGGTCAATTACTAGGGTTTGTAATGACGCTGCACAAACCACATCTTCAGAGAAAGGACACGTCATAATTAAAATGTTGTTTTTATCTCATTATCATGACAGGAAGGCTTTTTTTTGTACATTCTCATCATTTTTTAGACTAACTTACAGATATTAAAATCAACCCGTAAATCGCCCGCGTGAGAAATTTTTTCCAGTTCAAATATACAAAAGCGATAAGTGTGCGCAAAATATTTGATGTTGAAAATTGAAACAAACTAAGGAAATTGGTGCCAGAGATGGGAAGAGTATCCATGTTTCAAACCCAATGAAATACTAATCAATACCGACCTCGATTTAGAGACAAATCGGAGTTTCACTCAAAAAGCTTTGGTGTTCATTTCGAAGAATTGTATGCTTTAATTCCTTCAAATCGTTGTTTAAATTTCTAAGGAATTGAGAAACATGAAAAAAAGCCATTTGATGCAATTTTCACTGATATCTTGCGTGTACATTGAATTGGAGAAAATTTTGGATTCTGCTTCTTACTGATGGTCAAAATATGAATATTATCACATAGAGCCACAAAATAGCTGAAGGAATTGATGTTTTCCAAATCGTGTTGTAACTTTCTAAAAGGTAAATCTAACAGAAAATTTATCGCGCGATTGACATATGCTTCTTCCGAAAAAAATTTACTAAGTCTGGAACACTATGTAACTGAAATGTACGGATGGCGATGTATGCCATTTTCAGAATCATGAGTCAAATTTTACCGCCAGATCAGGCGTTCAGTCCGAGTGAATCCTCTTCTACGACATTGTATCAACAGTGGGTTTCCAAATGAAAACCGGGCGCTGCTTGTCGATAAACGAAGAGCAGTGCTGGAAAATCAAAAATTATAATGGAAGTTAAGAGTAATGCAGATTTACAATAGGCAAACAAATTGACGATGTGAATAATATGTAAAAAGTGTAATTAAAGAAAATTCTTCAAACATTTTAATTAAATATTCTAAAAATTTTCTGTTCAGGCTACTTCCTTCTTCCCACTATCGTATCTTCCGTATTGCGTAAGCCTAACTGGTTTGACAAAATTGAATTCTTTTGACGGGTTTACTGAGATATTGTAAATTCGTATGCCATTAAATATATGTTATGAGTCTTGCCCAGTGCAGTCTTTTCTTTTTTTTTATTCATTGAGGGATAGAGCTCTCTACGGTTCTTTCGTCTTTCTTTTTGTTACTTCATGTTCTATCACATTCAGCCTGCGTCCTGACAAATGGGTAGTTCACCTTCCCTGTGATTTGGGCGGCCAGTTTTGGGCATGTTTGCTCTTCATCTGTATTCTGTAGTGATGTTTGTGTATGTGTCCCCCTGTAAAAAGAGGTTGCGCAAGCTAATGCAGCGCATGAAGAGCTAAGACGTGCTCGATCCAAGATGGAGCTACGGAAACAAGAGAGGCTCTCTCGATTTAAAATCGCTTACTTCGCTAGCGGGCTAGTCTATGACAGGTGCCATAAGAAACAACAAAAACAACAGATTTGCTTCAACATATCTGATCTACTTTTAGCATTCGCCCCATAATGTGATTAATAACCTGTGTATGAGAAAATTTTGAAGGGGTCAAGTCTCATTGAAAGCCTGTTTTACCCATTAAATGTTTGATTTTTTTTAACTACATTATAGCTTACGTCTTAAATTCAGTCATTACATTTTATGAAACGAAAACCATACTATCCAAATAGCGATAGAACGAGGGAGAAAAGATTTTCTCGGATTACTGAAAAAAAAAGGAAGTAGATTCCAAATCTTTCACAGCATCTATGTCCTATGTGGATACTGAGGTGTTCTGAATGTAAAACAAAGATTATTATTAACAAATTAAAAAATAGTATGCTTTTGGCGAATGGATAGTTGGATTTTTTGTGTATATTTTTTACTTTCATTTTTATGCGCAATTTTCATATAGTCCTTATTACCTTTGTCTCTCATTTAATATTTTTTTTATCAGAGAATTAATCGAGTTGTTGAGATTCAACCTGCATTAATAATTTTCATTTTATTCAGGTTAGCGATGCAAAGCTGTGACCGTATCTTTATAATCATCTTGAGAAAGTGAAAAAAGTATTCCAATCTAGAAAAATATCATCCACGTTACATCACGAGAAAGTTGAGAAGAGTAAAAAAATAAATACAAAAAAGTGAGACAGAGAAATAAGCCCCAAGATAGAAGGTGACGAAATAGAAAATAATCTTCCAAAGAACGAAACAGCATCTCAGGGGCAGCCTCAAATGACACCTTAGTGGCATCGAAGTTACTTACTGCCGGAAAAAATCGAAATGAAATACAGAGAGAATAAAGGAGATCCCATCGCTGCAAATAAGCAGGTGAGGTAATGAAAAAAAACCCGTGTTTTCGAAGCTTTTCTTGTGGAGGCTCGCTTTCGTCGGAGGAGAATGTGGCATCTTTGAGAAGCGAGAATTGCTTTCACTTGTGGATTATTCCGAGCTAAATTAATTCCACGGTAATAAGATGCAGAATTAATTGCAGTTTAACGGCTCCCATTTTAATTTAAAGAATAAATTCTACGGGAGCTAACAGAAAATTAGAGCTGTTATTACGATGTGGCTGAAGGCCTTTATAGTATTATGAGTGAATTATATGACTATAAAAATTGGAAGCGTTAAAATATTTTAATGAAGAAGCTATTAAAATAGGATTCTTTAATTATTGTCATTTCAAAGGGCATTAAGATTGGCTAACCAGTTGATTTCCAAAGACGGCTGTACATATATTCATTAAAAATCGGAAACATGAAAAATCTGCTAAATCTGTAGCTCAATGACTTTGGTGTAATAAGGATAATTTGAAACAGATTTATGATGGTGCAGTTAAAATCCCTCAGACCCTTTCTCTTGTAGCGTTTTTTTTTAAATAGTATTACTAAACTCGCCTGTAGATTGACCGATCAACAATTCATCCCAATATTTAATGTGTATTTACTTTTTAAGTTATAGTGAAATTGTATTTTATTTTATGGCTCATTTTAGTTGTCTTGGTTGAATATACTTAAATATACTGGACAATTCTGCTGGTTAAATAATCTACTATACGTAAAAACTGACAAAAATAATTCCTACTAAGAGATTGTTTTTTGAAAATCCATAGAAATCTGTAATTTAGGTGCAAAAATTACTAATTAGATGTTGGCCATCTAAGTGATTTTAAATTCTCACGCTCATACACAAACAGAGGTAATCCAAAAACTGAGTTTTCATTCGCTAAAACGTAAAAATGCCTTTAGAATTTGAATTCTGCAGTTTTGACGATCACAAATAACTTTATTTCATATATTTTTAAAGTATCAGAGAATATAAAATAATGGGCAATCATTTGTAAACAATTTTGCAGTTTTCCAACAATTCTTACGACAAAATGAACTCCAGAAGCGTAAAGAATTTGGTGTATTCGCCTCCTAAAATGAAATAAAAGAACCGAGAAAACTAAAATATCATCTATTGACCATCTGCTCCACAAGTATTTTTACAACCCTGAAGATTTCTCCCAAATATATCTGCCAATAAACATAATGCAGAAGTGGCACGCGCATTTGCTCTCTTATATCGATAAAGGACGACAGATAAATATTTCGCCCTGTCATATCCGCAGCCGAGAGCAGGAAATAGACTGGTTTGGCCGCCAGATGGCTCGCTTGATAAAAGAAACTGGATTGTTTAGACATACCGAGGGATTTCATTTTTCTCAGTATGTTCGTTCTCTTACATAGTTTGAAATTTAAGTCAGGTGGATTTATTATGAATGTTCAGAACGTATAAGAAGTTCGAAGCATTTCGAAAAAAAATCGACGATTTAAATGCCCATGCAGACAGCGAGTTGCTATGCGAGATGAAAATGATGCAAATGAAATCCTTCTCCTCTTTCCTCACAGAAAGAGAATTTCTGCTTTCTATTATCTACTACCAGGCCTGTTCTACTTGTAAAGGACGCATGCTTTGGAAAGGATGGAATAAAATACTGTTAGGCGAAAAACCTCACTTTTTGCAACATCCTTTTGCTTTTTCATGTCAAAACAAAACATGTGATCCAAAAACTATACTAAAAGAGGGTAAGAGGTAATTTGTTGAATTTACTTATTTTTTGCTTCATTAAATAACAAAATGTATGATAAAGTTTAAATTCCCTTTGAGATTATTAATCTGTGCAAATTATGAGTGAAAGTTGAAAGAATTTTGCAGTTAGCTCATTTAACTCCTTAAGTAGCAACGTATTTATATTATATTCTTAATTGCAACTTAAGAAACTAAAACTTTTATATTTTTCAATGTATTCATTATGATTGACTGTTTCAACACGTTTTAGGACCCTTTTATTTAATATTTTCGTAAGCAATTTACGAATACAAAAAAAATCAATCCATGGGATTTATTTTATAAAACTGAAGAATAAATATTTGAGATGTAAGCGGCTTAGTTGAGGTGCAGTGCAACACTCAATTCTTGATTTTCTGCCCTCGCTTTTATGGGTTTGGTAACAGAAATTGCACGATGTAGGTTCGGTGGCGCAATTTTAAGTTTAGAAAAAAGTGAATCCTATGCATTGGACTCTTTTAATTTCGTTTTCAATTTCTTCCTCCAAAATCTCCTTGCATTTTTTTGCAGCAGTCTTGTTTTTGTTCATATTCGGGACAAACCTTTCTGGTGGAAACTTAAATGTCCGAATCTGTTACATTTGTAACATTTGGTAGGTTTTAAAAATTCCTTAGAGTTAGTCGAAGTCCTTCTAAGTAAATTTTCTTTCTTTTTTACAAAGAGCTTAAACATTTTAAGCTCTGCTTGAATAACCCAACGACAGCTTTTGATTATTAACTGATTTGAAATAATTGGAAATTATTAAATTTATTTTATTGCCCACTTCCAAGTATCCGAAACCCTATTTTTAAAAAAGTGTTTCAATAAAAAAAATATTATATTTCATGTAATATCGTACATAGACTATGATAATTAATTGTTTAAGAGTAATTTATAAACATCCTGTCCCTAGTTTTGTCGGGTAATGCGGAAGAACTAACTTTTACAGAAAGGACTGAACATCATAAAACATGAGAAAGAAACACACAACGTAAAGGTACATAAAGATCAGTGGTTCATTTTAGTAGACAAGAAAATTTAACTCATTGGCCTTCGACCTTTTGGAACGTTACTAAAACGGTTTCAGTCTCAATAAGTTTTGGAGCACAAATTGCTGATGAAAAATTAAAAGAATGTCTGTAAAGTGTCACTTTAGTGCTGTGATATGAATTTCAATCACCCTGTGTTAAGTTTACACGGTTGATTCTTTAAAAATATACAGTACTTCTTAAAGGGAAAATAACAAGCTTTAATTACATTGATTAACATAGTTATTGATTACATATCTTTAATTTCCACACAAAACGGCCAGAAGTAATTGAGAATCCTATTCTGGATTTCAGAAAAGAAACTTTTAGATGAAAATTAAATCTTTTCTTATAGATGCTATATCCTATAGATTCAAGGAATGCATCTTGGAGATAATTGAAAATAATCAATCTTGCAAATAATTGATTTAGGGAATAAATAAGAGAAAAGGCTTAATGACACTTTTTTAATGCAGTAATCACTAAAGTAAACAGACATTAATAAGTTTCTCTGGAAAAAAAAGCGGAAGAGTGCTTATCATTTTCCTTCAGAGTGAGTACCTTGAGAAGATTTATTTAAAATGCATGTATTTGAAAAAAGCCATTCTTCTTAGCGGTGCCACATCGCCGTTTTGTCATCGAAAATGATATTTCTTGAATCCTTCTGTCCTTGAACTCCATAAAAGAAACGAATGGCAAACTCATTTTTAAATTGCAAAGGTCTCTCGTGCATGTTCCTATCCTAATAAATAAATATACTTGTTGAAACTCTGTTTTCGTAAACGCCGACATCTCAACAGAAACCTAACTTCTGGGGTGGAATCAAATTTCTACCATTTCTCCAATGAAAGTACGCGTACATTTCTCTTCTAGAATAATATTTAAATTCCTTTTAGGAAGGACACCTGATTATTCCTAGTTTTGATATCTGTAATATTTAGAGTATGTCTTTTCCCCCTTCTCTAGTTTAGTTTTACAGGCGTACAAAAAAAAATGAAATCTTAATTATTCCAGTTAATCTAATTATTGTGAGTTTGTCATTAGAAATGTTAAGAAAAGAATTAGATTAAAATGAAATTTGCTATGCATATTCAAATGTATCCTGTCAGAACACAATTTCTTGAGTGGCCAAGCACCACGTTCGTTCAAGTTAAATTATATTTTTATTCCTTTTTTGATTCGTTAAATGAGTCACTTTAGTGTTACAAGCGATCAAAAAAATTTAGCCTCGCATTTATTGTTTAAAAAATATCCAATTTCTATTTATTTCACTTCATATAATCACGTGCTCAAAATTGCATTTTTCTAGGTTTTATTTGCTGTAGTCATTAACTTTTTTTTAAAAAAAAATTAGAGCTTTTTTACGTTATTAGAAGCTGGTTTTTTGAGATGCTCGTTGAAATAATAAAATTTTTATTTTTCGTCTACAGATTTTTGCTGACGCCAAAAAACCTCATAACCGAATCATCATGCTCTGACATGATAAAAAAATGGAAAACCTCTGAAACTTTGTTATTTATTATTGAATCTAAACAGATTTGATGCTAAAAAAACTAAAAAAAATGTGGAAATGAGCTGAGGGGTCAGGTTTGTTGAGATAGACAAATTAATTAACCAAGTTAATTAACATGGATAACTAGCAGAAATCTCAAAACTTTTCCATTGCTACTATACTTTTTTTGCTGAATCAATTTGTCGAAATAAAATTAATTCTCCCTTACAATGTAATAGAATTCTGACGATAATTTTGAGAGTTAGAGATTTTTAATAAGTGACTCCTTCAATGTTAAGTGACTTTTGTGAAAGTTCAACGATACATCAGAAATATTTCTTAAAAATATTTCCCTTCACCTAAAGTAAATCATTATATTGTTTAAGGACATGAAATAAATGCATAAATAAATCAAATTTAATATTTTTATGATTTTTTATAAATGAATGGGGGGGGGGGGTGAAAATGAAATGTAGCAATTTATAATTTTTGCAAGGAGGCATAGGTAAATTCCTGGAATCATAAGAAATGGAAAATTTCCATAGTCGTATAGTTGTATTTATTTGTATTTATTTTTGGACCACAGGCTTTAAAAGTCCATTCTAAGTCCATAATTAACCATTCCTTCCATAAAAGTTCATATTGCATTAAATTAAATATTAAATTTATTTTCAGATCAGGCGGTTTTAATTTTCCCACTCTTACGATATAAAATTAGATTGTAGGACAGATTGACAGTTGTATTGTTTAATTAATTTTTAATAATTAATTAATATTCACGTTAATCAACAACTTAGTACTTAACGTCGATACCATTTTCAAGTAAATAAAACTGAAATCCAAGGAAATTTGTATCATTTCTTGCCATTCAGTGACTTCAATTATTTATATACTTAGTGGCGTAAATGTGAGCACTCATTCATCCTTTTCTTTGACTCGGAGCGGAATAATTTGAAAATATTCTTTAAATGATTTCTTTAGAGTTATAAAATGTTCTCTTTGCAAGTGCGTCACAGAAAGAATGTCCATCGATCTGTCGTTCTTGCAATAGTAAACTTAAGTCTTTTATCTGATAACAGTAGTATGCACCCGAAAACAAAAGTCCATCCTTTAAATAAATGCCGATAATTTCATTGGCTTAAAATGCCTTTAAGGTACTTGCTTCTCGCCTATCAATGCTTTAAAAGAAAAAAAAAACGGGTTGAATTATGTATTTCGCTTGCCATATATATGTTGAATTTTTAGAATGGGCTCAGTTAAGGAAGATAAAATGACGAATTAATTTTTAAAGCGATGAGATTGATTCAATAATTAAATAAAAAAGATATTGATATATATTTTTTAAAAATCATACTCATATTGAAGATAAATCTGAAACGTGCTTTTTGTTTCTTCAAAATTCCTAGGGTACCCCCCCTCCGAAAACAGTTTTTATTTTACTTTAAACAAGCTGATGTTTACTTAATGCAAAGGCCCCCAGTGGTATGTATCTTTATAGGCGAAGTTTTCAGTTAGCAAAATTAACGATATCTCGAGAAGTATTCCGAATTTTCATACACAAACATAAAAATACATTCTGAATCGAATTAAAGATTCTCGATTTCCGTAATTTCAAATAGTAATAATTGTTAAAACTAGTATTTGAAGATAATAGTTAATAATACGGTTATTTAGTTTGTCTATCTGAACTCACCTCCTGGTAAGGCCATAAACAAATTTTTGAACATGTGGTAATAAATGACAAAGTAAAAAGGTGTCCTTTTTGTTGTTGTTGTTCCTTATTCTACTTAAATTGCTGTTATATTTAAGCATAATATAATTCTAATTAAATTACTGTTAATATTACTGCATCGATTGATTTCCATATTATGATGATACTATTCGAGGCTAATTTCACAACCAATTCATTTCCAGTCAGATTATTTTCTGCTTTGTTATTTCCGCATTCATTGGTGTATACTTCTATTACCAATAAACGCCAATGCGTGTGTCTGCCCGGCCTCGAAGGCCAAACCACTGGGCCGAACCTAAATGTGGCGGATTTGCACCTCGAAGACGGATAGTGCGCATCTCGGGGAGATTTTTAGAAACTTGAATTTACGGAAAATTAAGATGAATTTGGCGATTTTTCTTGATCTTTCTTGATGCAAATAAAGATATCAGAGTGATTCTTCCAGTTGGAGAAAGCACTTCATCGCCAAACTATTTCCTTATTCTTATTTTATCACTTTTGTGTTTTATGATTATATTGTTTCTCTTTTTAAATCAAAACCATTTTAAATAATTACTAAATGATTATTCTTACCCTATAACAACCTAATTTCAAGCCCCCAAAATTGACATTGTGCATCAAGACCTTAAATCATAGAGGACGTGCCCGCCTGAAGTTTAACGATTAAATAACTATGGATATTAATAACATGGTATTCGTCCATGGAAGTTACGTTACTTTAGGAGATTACCGAAAAGTGAATCTAAAGCGAAAATCGAATCTAAATCGGAGATTACCGAAAAGCGAATCGATTTCATTTGCAATCAAAGCATTTTTTCTTTCATCAGCTAAGTTCATTAAGCTACATATGTAATCATTAAATTAAAGATTGGCAATGATCATTGATAAGGAACTATCGATTGTAATGTAACAAGTACCAATAAAAAAATTCCATTTAAGCTTTATAAGATTGCTTCATTTTCGTTTTGTTTTTCTAAAATGTAAGCGTTGCGAGGTTAGACAAGTTGAATATTTTAGCATTCGCTGTCTGCTATTTCCTTTCAAATTGAAAACCGTCTACTTAGGAATTTCATAAAATTATTTTTCTGTTTGTTTTCAATAATTTTAGAGGTGATAGTAGTTTTGTAGAAATAAAACGGAGACTGTGTAAAGATTGAATCTTAAAAATCGAAGACTTTAAAGGAATTTAAGATGATAAAATATTATGTTATTATTCATATTCATTAACGGATACATTTAAATTTATTTTGCATTTTTAAGCGAAATGTAAACCATAATCATAAGTTTTAACCACAATTCAGTTATCAGGCGAATATAAATTTGTTTATTGGTATAACTGTCAATAATATATGAGCCGAAATAATTTGACAAATTATTAATTTAATTTGAAATAACTTAATAGCAAGATGATTGTGTAAAAGTTATTACGGTTTAGAAAATGAAATTCTACACTCAGGAATACTATAAAGGCAGTCAAAGCGGTAATTTTGGAAAAAGTGAATAATCACTGTGACTTTGTGACTCATTATCGCCTAAGCACGAAAATAATGCCAATGGTAATCATTCAAGGAGGATAGATTTATTTAGATCTAAAGAAATGATTAACATCATTAATTAGTTAATAATTTCAAATTTTCTCATTATAGATTTCATATTGATCCTATCATGAGCCTTCATTTTTAAATTCCAACAAATATGGGATTTTTAATGGAAACTCGTGCAGTTAAATACTTTTCAAAAAATCATAGAAACCACTATTTTGTTTGATTTCTCCTTGAAAACATTTCGGAAACATTCTGAAATTTTTATTGGGAATAACATGTAATAGTTGTAATGCTTTTAAATGGTATATAATAACCTTATAGGAAAGAAACTAGTGCTCCCATTGAAATTTAAAATTTACAAAAAAAGATTATCAGATTGAATTTAAAGAGAAAACTTTATTTTCAGTCAAAGTGATAGTTGATAGTATCCCTGAAATGACTTTTTAACTAACAATAAATGCTTTAAATATTTACTTTTAACTAGATTGTATCAATATTTTAATTACATAAATAGAACATAAGCTGAATTGCTAATTACAAACATAATAGTTATTTTCTAGAGAGACGTCTTCTGGCGTCATTCTTGGTTGAAGTCTGTAATCACAGTCAGAGTTAACGTTTTTTCCCGTGTTTTACAAGATTCACATTGAAGCAAAGACAAAGCATTGCAGCCTTCAAATAATGTGTGCTTAAGAGTTCGCTGAAGTTGAAAAAAAATAATATAGAACGAGTTGATAATGAAAGAGTTCGAGTGATGGAGTTTCGCATGTAGTCCTTGCACCAAAAATGTATCAAAATTTGTATAAGGGAATTCATTATTTTGTGTATTTATCTATGTGCACTCGAACACAATAAATCAGAAAAGGTGTGATGGTAGAAATTTCGTCTAAGATTTTATTATAAGATTTATAAACTGTTATCATAATTTTGACCAACTTTATCAAACGGTTGCCTATTTGTAACAATTAGAGCTAAAATGCAATTGTTTACATAGAAAACATGCAAGAGAAGGAAATTATCAAATAGTTTCGAAAATAGAGCTGTTATTCTGTATAGAAGTGACTGATATATCGTCAAGTATCAAGCGACTACTGTAACATTCGATTTTTTTTGAATATTTTAAGTAACAATAATAAATTGTAGCATAGTCACAAATTGTAATAAAATTAAAACTAGAAGAAACTAAGAAGACGAGCTTTGGTAATTGATTTGCACGTAGCAGCTTTGCCAAGCTCATACTTTTCATTCGAACCAGACTACAGAAATAAAAACGGTCGTGTTAGAATAGAGATACGAAGATGGATGAGTGATTACTATTTCAAATATATTTTCGTTTTAAGCCTCTTTTTTTTTAACATTATCTTGTTCGAACGATCCAAATAGTAATTATTGTAATATTCGAGATTTTGCTGAGAGTTTTCTTCTCAGACCTTTTTGAATTCGAAAAACACATTTTTGAAATTAGCCCTTTCCGTCTATGAAGGATATGATAATTCATTAACGTTTTGAGCAAGACATATGAACATTGGTATGGTTTCCTTAAATCGAATTCGTTACTTTCATTCGAGATTCAAATGAAATTCATTGATAGAAAATTCGTCTGCCTTTCTAGGTGACGGTCAGAATATAAATTAACACGAAAGCTACGAAATGAGCATAAATATATCTATCAAATTCAGTGCACCGATTTATAACTAAAGTGCAGATATATGTCGTATCTGAAACCGCATCCGTCATGGGGTTGACTGTCAATCGGTCTATTCTTAGTACTTACATATATGAATTTTTCTATACAATCTTGCGACTTCAATTGTAATTCTGTGTCAAATTTTTATTCAGTTTGGAAAATGTCTGAATACACATTCAATTCTCTGGCGCTTGTGTATTAATCGCTTTTTGATAATTAATTGCCAAGAAAACTTGCTAAAGATCACGAGTTTACATTTCTTAGCTATCATTCACCGTTGGCATGCGGTGAACGATATCCAAGCCCATTCATCAGAAGGGAAAGAGTTCCCCCGCCCCAGCTTTAATTTTATTTTGACTCTTTTGATCCGAATATCTAACCTAAACGACAGTTAGGGTTCTGCTTATAAAATAAAAGCAGCAGTAAGACTGGGAGGTCGAACGAAGCTCGGGATTCACATAAAATGGAATATATTTGAAAAAGACGGCATGCGTTTGAAAAAGACGAAACCCACCTTTTCGCATCCAAAGAGAGAATGACGGGGCGGCTTTGAGGAAAGCCGCGTCCGTTCATTTGTATCACAAATTTCTGAAGTGAAGCTGTGCGTAAATTGGATCGGGATCGAAACACGGGCTCGCCATTTTGCGACAGAGAAACCGAAGAGGAATTTCATTTACCTCAGATTCTGTTTTAATGGACGGATGATTATATAATTTAAGTTAAACGAATTAAAACCTGTTTTTTAACACTGTTTTAATTTATAAATTTCAGGAATAATATAGAATAATATTTCAAGAAAAGATAGAAGTTATTCGAAAGTATAAAATATCTTAAATAAATCTAAATTAGGATTCTTTTTATCACCTCAATAATAATAATAATAATAATAAACACAAAATAATTTTTCTCCAGACAGTGCGAGTGTTTCAATGTCTTTTAAATCTTTCAAGAACTATTTCAGATGTGAATGTCATTTTTAGAATCCCACGTTTTGACATTTTAGCTTTGATAATATGAAACATTTTTCCCTCTTATGTTCACTTTTTCTCTAAGTTTTGAGTAGAAATTATAAAAAAAATTATTATTTTATTTCTGAATTTCTTTATTTCCTTAAGTAAAAAACCTTAAATTAGATTTTAAAAAATTGAGAAACCGGTTACCTCGTGTCTCAATAACAGCTGTGCTGATTCTAATTAAAAAAAAGAACTGACTCTACAAACACCGATAATCAGTGACTGATTTTATTCAAAATGCCCCCACGACATTTCTTTATTTCTTTTGGCTTTGAATGCATTGTTGATTTAATATTCTTTGATTCTGAAATTATTAATTGATCTGTATTTTTTCTGTCCGTGTTTTCTGTAGTCCTTTAATCTCTTACGTTCCGTTTAGGTCTTTTCATAACTTTTTTTTTATTTTTTAAAGAAAAGGAAATGGGATTTTTTTTTCTGTCAGCAAGATTGAAATGCGCCAATTTGGCGTTGCATCGCTATATACGTTGATAGATTTCGAGATCCTCTTAGCTCTTAGGATTGCTGGTCCAAATCCCTAAATGTGGTGTATTTTACATAATTTAATTATTTTTAGAGGAATTAAAGTGATGGGGTTAATGCAATGAATTTGCTCAAAACTCTTTGAACTTCTAGAATAGCAATAAAATCGATCAAATTTCCCGAAGATTTTCTAAATACAGTGTGGTTGTAGCTAAAGTTTCACTTTGAAGTGGTTATAAAAAGAAACCACTGGATAGGTTCTGGGAGTTTCTTTTTGGCAATAATAATGATTATTATTATAATTATTAAATGAATATATAAAAAGTTCGAAAACACACCACCAGGTGGGAAATTTCATTGTATACAATATTGTTAAACAAATTACGACAAATAGATATCGGTTTAAAATATGTTGAATCGTTTTTGAAACAAAGCATGTTCAACGTGGCATCCACCATTTTCTGCAGACTAGTTAAATCATAGAGCTGCATTCCCAACTGTAGAACTTAGTGCACGAGTAGGAATGCTATATACATATCGGCATATAGCTCTTCCCGATTGTCTCACTTCTTTGTTTGGATTACCACGATAAACATTGCCCCTTTAAGGAGAACCCTTTAAGGAGAACGGAGTAATCCAATCGATTGCTCTTCAAAGGTCCAGCTGCCAACTGCTCCTTAAAAAAATGGTCCAATTATGAAAGAAGCTGGCATATCACACCAAACGGCAACTTTAGGACATAAGGGATTTCTTTGACCTAGTCCTGTAATTATATGTTTCAATAACATCATTTGGGGGAAAATTGATCTCATCTGCCCACAAAATGTTCCATGGTACAAAATGTAATATGCAAGATTACTTAGGTAACCATGGTATAGGTAGAATCGCAACCCTTTAAGGACAATTTTGTACTCCGTACTCCCATTCGAAGTGCGATTTTACACACACTATGCATGCAGAAGTTCCCATTGTTGCTTCCTACACTGCTAATTTAACAGCTCCTTCATTCCCACACACACACACACAAAATGCATCCTCAGCTCCCAAGTGCAACAGATAACCAAACCACGACTCCAAACTTTTTCAACATTTTTCTCAATTCCTGGGGTGTCATTGGCCTTAAGCGTATTCCTCTTACTGAATGTCATCTTTGCAGAGCACGCCGCTCACTGTAATCGAACTTATAATGACATTCAACGAGAAAAGCACGGTCTTGCATGATTCATGAACGGACTCACTTTTATCTTTAAAATCAAGTGACACGTAAAGGGCATTGGCATAAATCATTTGCTTTTTGGGGATGTTTTGCATTAACACATTTTAAACCGATTTCTTCGCTTCGTTTTGCTTAGCAATATTGCTTGCAATTGCCCTTCCCCCCTTGTTGGTAAGTATTTAAACTTTTTGGTTTTGGAGAAAAATAAATTCTTAGGTTCTTGGAACTACTTTAAACCAATTTCGATGACATTTGGATCAACATTTTTCCTTTTATAAACATTAATTTAAAAAAAAACTTTAATTATAACCACTTTGCATTATTGCATATACAAATTTTACATCATAATCACTATTTTTAAATAAAATTTAACACAATAGTTTGTGCGTTCGTTTAAATGTAATGCATATTTTAAAAATTGCTTCATTATTTAGAATAAAGCGAAAATGCAGTCATCTCGATGCTCAATCCCAATGAAAATAAAGCAATAAATCCATGAAATATATATTTCAATGAATTATTCTTCAAAATCATGCACTCATAAAATATTGGATAAGATATTTCCCTTTTTAGAAAAGAAATAGGTTTATGCATTCCTCTGGATCTATCAAGTAAGAATCAATGAATACAGCCCGGACGCAATTTACCCCTTGTGAGCCTTTTACTTTAAAATCAGTCGGCAACTTTTCAGCTGTAATACACAACAGTGTAATGTCCTATGTTTGCAAAAAAGTTTTTTTATCTTCTTTACAGAATGCACTTGTCACTAGTAGATATTAAAGGAAAATCTGGGGAACAGCAAAAATTAATTTATTAATTAGAAACTCTTTCTGACACGAGATTGTTGGCTCTAGTCTATTAAGAGCGAGCTCTAAAATGTGGCTTTAACATAACAACAATTGTTTTATAAGAAATAAAAGCATCAAAATTCGAGGGAAAAACGTACTACAAACTGGAGCTTACTTAAGGGAATGTTTAAAAATTAAACGATACCCACGATAGTAATTTGTAATGCCATTTTTTTAGAGAATAAATCCTTATAAAAATCACTGGAGCCTTATATATAGAAACTTTGAGGACATTTTTTAATAAACCAATTCCTAATAACATTATGGAAATGGTCTTCTTCTTTGAAAAATTCGCAATACTTCAAATGATACTTTACAATTTAAGGCCAGAATTTTCATGCAAAAACAAAAATTATGAGCACAAGTTATAAATCGTTTTTTTACAACAAAAATTAGTATATCTAGAGAAATAAAGAGCCCTTTTTTTGATGAATTAAAATCGATTCATCAAAGTGATGTGGATGCTGCAGTATTTGAGGGAGAATTCGAAGCCTTCTTCTTTCGTGTAAAAGGCGACAGGGTCCAAATCAAGGAGTGCAACGAACGCCCCTGTCTTCGAATTCAAATCACATTCTCTTTTGCGCGCGAAGTTTCCGTTTTGGAGAATGGGTACATTTTTGTAAATAAAATTGTAAATATTAATCTTTTGTAGGAAATAAATGGAGTCAGATTAACATGCTTGCTGTTTGTATTGTGAAGCCACTTCATAAAAGTATTTTAAATGATAAAACAACTTAATTAAATGAAATTCAGACCGAGTCTAAGCAGGGAATCCATAAAGTACATCCTCTACATTTTCTAGAGTTGAAATGGTTTGGAAAATTTTATTGACTTAACCTTTGACATCCTAATTAGAAAAGAGGATTGTTTTTGTCTTGAAAAGTATAAAAAAAATATTTCAGAGTTCAGAGATATATTAAATAATAGGACTCTATTGTGTGTGGAATAAGAGCAAGTAAATATCTATGTCATGTTTTAAATAATTTAAGTATTTTCTAGAGAAAATTTATTTCGATATCTGATTTTATTTATGTAGGTTATTCATTAATAAATGCATGTGATAAGTTTTCTTCGAAGCATTGTGCATTAGTTTTGCATAATTTTAAGTATTATTATTATTTAGTGGCACTTTTATGAGTTTTTACAATTTGAAAAGCAATTTTTTAAGTAATACCAGAAATAAATTACTCTAAATCTAATATTAAATTCAAAATGAATGTATTTCTTGCATAATATTGATGAATTTCTAAAAGAAACAATTCGCAATTTAAAGTGACAATTAATTAATAGTAGTTTAATAAATTTTACCGTTATATACGTTGTATATATCACTGATTAAATAAGTTATAACTGAAAAGTCTGTATTTCAAGCTAACTATTTAATTCATTGATTATGATCTTAGGTATTCACTAACAACCACTATCATGTTAACGAACCACTCAGCCCAGCCCAATGCGAGCAGGCCCAAGTGAATCGGGTACGCGCTCTTGACGACAACGCTTTCGAAATTTCAATTCAGTCGGGGAAGGTCATCGATGCTTCTCTTCAGAAAACTGGAAGCTGTGGGAATTACAATTTCCTTGGACTTCTTTTTGTTGGACGTGATTTTTCGTTTGTAATATATTTATTAAGGCAGGTCTCGAGAACTCCCATTGTGCCTTTTTTTTTTCTCATCTTACCCTTACCTGCTTAGTTAGACGACATATTTTTTTTAAATAAAGGTAAAAGACATGAAGAATGTCTGAATTTCACTCTCAAAATACGTTTTTACATTAACAGAGACAGTAGGTGTTTTAATAATAATTTTTTTTCCGAGTGAGGTATGAATCTTATGCTGACACTCTAAATTCAATCAACACATGGAATGTGATAGAAAAGTAAAATGCCTGCAATCATTAACCACAACAAAAAATAGGGCACTTCTATAATTCGAATATTTATTATTGCTTCACAGCATTGGCGTCGCTAACAAAAAAGCCCAAAGGGAAAATATTAATTGCATCCTTCTCCAATTAATTCAGATTCAGTACTTTTTATGGCTTTGTTGCTTCTGTACTGTTAAGACATTACTTCTGAGGTTGCACCATCTAAGCACACTATGCAGCCATAAAGACAAGTCCCAGCCCTGCAGAAGTGTGCAGCATCACTGTGTTAATGCCATAGTTGGCTACAAAATTGTCATCACTGACTCATGCCACAATTTCCCACCCCCTTCTTGGAACGGAACCATGCCACTATTATTGAAAAAGAGCACCTGCTTACTAAAATTCTCGTCCCCATACCTGTGGCGCTTCTGGGAAGTTTGCCTTCTGCGGAGGGGGGGGGCAGGGCCTTCTTTCAGGCAAATATTAAGAGTTGAAATTTAATTATTCCGCTTGTTCCAGAAGCCGCAACATGTCAGCGACTCTGATTGGAGCGTCTGCTGCCATAACTATATTCTTAAACCACTGATTGATGTATTAATAACATCGACGCCTAATTCTATCTTCTAACGGATTTAGCAAGTTTTCTCTCTCCCTCAGATATTATAATTAACCAAGTAAACGATTGATTTAATATTCTTCTGTGGATTTCAGAACAGAGACGCTTTGAAGAATCGAGTTATTATCCTTTCTGTCTTTAGAGTAACTACAGTATTTGTTAAATGAGCGGAACGACAGTGCTCAAAGATTGCGAACGTTCTATGTTGTTTCTCTCTCATTTTGTATGCAACCGGCGGCGTATTAGGAAAGTAGTAAGATTAATTAAGAAATGCGTCTTTCAAATGAGTCTTGCTACTAGTTCGATTACCATCAGGGTTATGATAAAAGGGGAGGGTGTTTGGGTCTTTCTCGGGAGGTGTGCATAATCTCTTATTGGAAGCTAAGCGTATTGGGATACAGAATCGCAAGAAGATCAACCGTTTTTCAATTAATATTTTAAATAAAGATATTGAACAATCATGAAGAGAGTAATTACGAACTACATGAGTTATTTTGGCAAATGTAAATAATTATTTAAAATAAATTCTTTTTGTTATACGCATTCAAGGAAAACATTTATGTGGATTAAAGAAAACTTCCACAAAAGGAATTTTTTGTCATGGAAGTGCCTCATCGCTTCAATGTTTAGTGCATAAGAAAGTAATACATTTTTCATAAACAGCTTTTAAAACACACGTTTTATTGGACTAGGTAAAAATGCTTTTCTTTCCATTATTTTTCTTTGTTTTTTATTTATAATTTATAATTGAGGATTTGAAAAAATTCTTCTCATCAAAATTTGATCAAATTAATAATTTAACAGATAACTTTTTGAAAATATAAAAATAGAGTACTATTTGGAATGCAAAAGACTCTAAATCCTCTGTCAAGTGTTAAATTTCAATCTTGAAAACATGAAAACAAGTCATGTTAAATAAAAATTAGCCTTAATTATATTAAACAAGTTTGCAGAGTGTATCAGCATCTTTTGAAGACTTTATTGCGGACAAAAGAGCATAAAATTAGAGAAATATATTTAAAAGGTAGAAAGCTTTATTTTGGAACACCTCTCTGCAGTTCGAAAACGGAAAAGCAAAAACAGATTGAGAAATGGAATTGACCTTTACTTTATTCATAAAGCCTCTCACACACGCATTTTACCCGATTCACCGTCATCCCATAAAAGAGAGCGAAGAAAAGCCCCTCTAAAGTAAGACAGTGCGGTGGCATGGGCGGCAAAGAGCGTTCTGTGTCAGCAGTTCTTCAACAAACTGTTTTCACGGGCAGGTTTAATTTTCAAGTATGACCAGGGGAACAATTAGCCAGGGATGCTAAGGACACTTCAATCATATTATATAAAAAGAACTCGTTTGCAGCTAAATTCCCACGCGAATCCAGCTGAGAGACTTATTTTCCTAAAAAAAATGAAAAAGCAAAGTATGATTGAAAATTCTTCTGTTCACTTAACCATGAGTTTACGTTTGTGCATCTACTGCAAAAAATAAACTTTTCGTAAACATTTAATCTTCTGTGCATTTTTATTTTGGATTATTTTCCCCAAATATCTGTTGATGCTCCGTTTAATTTTGTGTACAATAGTGAGTTTATCATATTTAAAAAAAAAACAAATTTAAATCGTGGCGTTACAAATCACTTACTTCTTTTTTAGTTTCAATTAGTTTTCAATCAAATTATCATTAATGCTTATTAAATCTTAGAATTGTATGAAATCAATATCTAGGTTTCAAAGTTGAATCACATTTATACTTTAATGTTTACATTTATTGAGCTTGTGTGTCAACAAAAGTAAAATGCAGACAAACTTACAATAAAGCACAATTTTATTACATTAAAATACTATTATTAAATTTACATTAATGTATTTTCATTCAAATTCTAGTATCGTTTTTTAACAACATCAAAACAAAAAGTTCCAAAAAATATCACTGTTGCCAATCTGAATTTACAACCATTTACAAAATAATATTCATAATTATTAAACTACACGTGCATTATTTTTAAAATAAATATTTATGATTTATGTCGCAACATACATTCCTCTGCCAAAAACGAACGTTACGTTAAAAAGTAGGAAGTAATCATTTTGGTAGTAATATATAGTAAGGAGTAAGTCAAAATTTAAATTTTCAATCTCAGCGGCGCCTTAATAATTCTACCAGTTCAAGATTGTCTTAAAGATGATTTCACATCAGGTTCAGAAACAGTTTCTTTGGCTTGAGTCTTTGCTGGCTGTGGCGCAGGTGTAATCTTCTTGCTGGTTGGGAATATTAACTTTTCTTTTTCTGAATTTTCTTGTGATTGTTGATATGCTGGCTTTAATCTTTCTATTGTTACGTTAACTTCTTTATTCTTTATCCTCAGAGTAAAATATTTTGGTCTAAGTCTAATAACAAAATATGGACCTTCATAAGGGGTTTCGTACTCTATCAATATGAAGGAAAATAGGAAGAGTTGATTCTAAATCTTTTCAGATAATTTTTTGTTGGTTTTCTTTTAGTCTCCTCCATTCCATAGAATTTTGTAAATCATTTACAAAAGTTCCTGTTGATATATTCTATATTCGATTCAAAGGACTCTCCAGGAAGTTTAATCTTCTCTCCATACCACAATTTCTGTTATTGTATAGTTAGTATCGTCGTTGATCGCAGTTAGTAAACCCAAGAGCATTATTGGTAGGATTTCACTCCAAGACACGTTATCATGGGGTTTTAAAGCAGCCTTTATTGATCTATGTAGTCTACACTTCCGTTACACTGCGGCTGATTGGCTGCACTATTTGAAAACCCAATGCCGCAGATTCTTGAGAGGATTTGAAAAATGTCGGAGGTAAAATGGGTTCCCCGTTCAGTATTCAGTTTCCAAGGTACTCTACATCTTACTATCCAATTGCTATAAAAATCTCTTTATATGGTTTCAGTAAAGATGTTTTCCGTTGGAATAGTTTTCATAGAATTCATGTATCTATCAATACATGTTACACAGTAGGTGTTACCATTTGATGGTGATAGGAGACCAACAATATCAATATGTGTTTCCCGAAATCTTAATGGTGGTTTTTAAAATTCATTCAGTACTGGTTTTGTATGGAGAGTTATTTTCGACTTTTGGCATGGAATACACGACTTCTTCCACTGCTGGAAATTTTTATTAATATTTGACCGTATAAATTTTGAAGAAATTAATTTTGCTGTTCATTTAATTCCCGGATGGCTCAATCCGTGAAATTGAGGAAATACCTTCGCGCGAAAATTTTTAGATATATAAGATCTAATATGCTGAGTTGATATATCAAACCATAAATATTTCCCATATGGAAAGGGATACTTTTTAAATGACAAACTTGTAGGTTTTCGACTCGTCTCAAATTCATCATCTTGCTCTAGTTCTTTGGAAATGAGTTCATAATCCCTTAAGGCGATTTAATCAATTCTTGTTAAAGAATACGCCACGATGTTACTTTTTTTTGTAATGTATTTAATATCTGTTGTGAATTCTGAAATAGTTTGAAGTTGTCTAATTTCATGTGAGATACTTTATCTGATTTTTGTAAAAATGCGTAGATTAATGGTTTGTGGACAGTATAAACTGTGAATTTTCTTCCTTCAGAATATATTGGAAATAATAGGTATATAAATTCCGAGAAGTTCCCGATCGTATGTACTGTAATTTTGCTGTGCGTGGTTAAGCTTCTTGGAGAAAAATCCAATTGGTTTCCATCTACCGTTCTCAAGTTGTTGTGAAACCTCACCCACTGCTGTATTTGAAGCATCTGTGGACAACGAAAGAGGTAAATTTTTATTTGGGAGAGACAGAACAGCGACATTTGCCAACTCTTTGTTTGCATTTTTCAAACTTTTCATTTGCCTCCTTATTCCAAGTTATTTTTCGATTATCTTTTTTCTTTGTTCCCTTTAAATAACCATGTAAAATGGCTTGAGTGATGGCGGCGTTCTTCAAAAAATGACGGTAGAAACTAACCATTCCAAGGAAAGTTCGTAGTTGATGAACAGTTTCAGGGTACTTAATATTAAGAGTTGCTTGAACTGTTTCAGGAAGAAGTTTTGATCCTTCACTTGTAATTAGGAAATGTAAAAATTGCAGTTCCTTCTCTCCAAAAAAAGATTTAGAAATATTAAGTCTCAATTCTTTTTTTTTTTTTTTTGAAATCTATCAAAAACTCATTTTAAGTGTTTTACTCCTTCTTCCGTATTTGAAGCAATTAAAAGAACGTCCAAACATGGGAACCAAAAAATGAGTTTCCTAAACACCTTATTGATAAATCTTTGAAAAGTGAAAGGATCATTACGTAAGCCAAAACTCATGACATTAAATTCATACAAGCCGAAAGGTGTTATTATAGCAGTTTCTTTGCTCATCAGCAACCTTAATAGGAATTTGGAATTATGCTTTATGCAAGTCAGTTTTAGAAGATAATCTAGTATTGTAACAGCCACTATTAACTGTAACCGGACTGATGAGCGCAATACTGATGAGCGCAACGGCGAAAATACCAGTGAAGCCCGAGCAACGGCCATAAACACTGTTCAAACTTTTATTTGAGTAATTTTTTTAAATTATCTTGTGTTGTGTGTAACTTACCTTTTTTCTAATAAATAAGTGTTACACAAAACCTATTTTATTAGAACCCCCGAACACCCCACCACAACTGGCGCCTAACCAGTTTATTTATTTTAAGGATTACGTTGCTTGGTCTTTGCTTGCAATTTTTTTTTCAGTACTCAGTATGCGACGGAAAAACAGCTATGAAAACCTAATCCATAGGTAATGATTAAAGGAAACCTCATCCGTAGGTAATTAATTCTCTTGCACATTCCTGATCCAAAGGATAATTTTGGTAAGTTTGAATTTCTTGTGTAGTACAATCCTTGTTTTTTTTTTAAAAAAAAACCTTAATTGCAAAGCCGCAAAAAGTATTGATTTATTTTGAATTGATAATAAATTTTATATGCAATGTGTAATTATAAATGACAATTTATCTCGGAGCATTCAGTTATTATTTTGAAAAATATGTTTGAAATTTTGTTTCTAATATATTACCAGTGTTTAAAAACATTGCATTAAACTTCAACAGTCATTCAGAAATTTTATTGCTGTGTGTTCATAATTTAAAGAATTGATATAATTGATAATTTTAGTATAGGCAATCACAAATTTTATGAAAGTGTTATATTTTTAAAAATTTCTCACCGTTTTGAAAAGAAAATAATCAATTTTATAATGCATAATCATTTAATCATTTTAAACAAGCGCAATGCAGTTCTACTATAACCTTGAACTCACGCCAGTGTATAATTTCTGGCTGACTCAGCAATACTATTTCCTGAAAAAGACGTAACTCAATTCAATTTCTTTCCCTTGAGTTGAACTTAGAACTCGCATGATTAATATGCATTTTCGATATTGATATATATTGTTATCGTATCGAGTTGAGTATATCCATTAAGATTTTTTATCGTCATCGCTCTTATATGCAGAAAGTATTCTTGTCAAAAAGTGAATTTCCAATAAGTTGGTAACAATTTATGATTGCGTTCTTTTCTACCTAGATTTCTCAAAATGTATTAAAATTCCAACTAATTCCAATTGCATATAAATACAATCTAAATATTCTCATCAATATTATTTAAGCATATATTTATTTTCTTTTTTTCAACTGATTTATGTATTAACGGTGTGTTAGAATATATATATTTATATATTGTTTACAAATTTGGCATCACTTTTCCAAGATAAAGTGCAATAGTGGGATCTGGGAAAGGGCAAAAAGTGTGACCTGGAAACTTTAGCTCCTGATATGAATATCGACATTCCTCCAGATGCTGTGATTTTAACTTTAAAATCCCATATATCTACATCGGACCAATACGATGAAAATTTTGTACACGAATGTCTAAATAACATTATTAAAGAAAAAATATTCAAAGAACGCGAAATTATTTCTACTCGTGAAAAAGGTGAAGAAAAGGAAAGAAATGCTCGTGAACAAGAAAGACTGGCACGTCAAAAAAGTAAAGAAAGAAACAGACAAGAATTTGAACTTCAAAAAATTCGACTTCAGATAGAAGCTCAACAATGTGCCTCATTGCCTGCTGTTGCCAATGTTCCAAATAATCTGCAATTATACAATTTGATTGAAACATTTGATCCCAAAGGAGACGATATGTCACTTTTTTTAAATTTATTTCAACGCCAAGTTAAATTTTTGAAAATTAGAAAAACTCGTGGGTAGCACATTTGCTTGGTGTGATTCCAAATGAAATAGCACAAATAATTGCTCTCAAACTTGAAGAAAACGCTCATAATTACGAGCATGTGAAAAATTTACTTTTGCAAAGATTTAAACTCAATCCTGAAAAATTGCGACGTCTTTTTCGCAACTCATCGAAAAACTCCGGACAAGACATGGAAAGATTTCCATTTTGAACTGAGAAATTACTTCAAAGGATGGTTAGAACTCCACATCCAAGATTTCGATAAATTGAAGAGCTTGATGATCCTAGATCAAATGAAGAAACGGGTACCACCAGAAGTAAAGGATCATTTCTTAGACATATGGTGTGATTGGATTACCCCTGATGACCTAGTAGAAAAACTAGACGCTTACGACAACTTGCGAACAAGCAAGAAAGAATACCAAATGTTGAATAGCTGTGTGGATAAGTCATATTACTCAAAACAAACTGACAAAGTCAGGCTTGATAAAGGCAAAATAACTTTTTACCCCAAAGGTCCAAAATTGCAATATCAACAAACTTTTGATAGGAAGCCTCTGTCTGGGTTCCCCAGTTAAAATAAGCAAGATCTCGGAGTCCTCAGTAAAAGTAGGTGGGACTCCTTTTGCAATGACAGAGCCCAGAAAACAAGCCCTGACATGCTACAAGAAGCTAGAAAACGATTAACTTGTTACGGCAGTGGAACTATTGGAGTAATAAAATCTAAATGCCGCATATGCAATCCAAAGCTCCAAGAACGCGATGATTTCCCTGCAAACCTTAATCAAAGGACTTTCTATAGTTTTTAAACAGATGTTCACCTACTGAACATAATTAAAGTTTCAATCTGCAATAAAAAAGCAGCCGTGTGTGCTGATACAGGTGCTACACATTCTGTGGCCGGTGAAAAATTGTACCAACTTCTCAAAGAACATGGTCTGAAATTTGAAGAGAAAACAATTGATATGACATTAGCCGATGGACATATTCGAAACACAGATATACTCACAACCATTGTGAATATTATTGTAAAAGGTAAAAGTATTCCAACAGAGCTTATAGTGTTGAAACACGCCAAAGAAAACCGAACTCTTCTCGGTGTTGATTTTTCAAGTGAAGAAGAAACATTGATCCAGTGATCCAGAAGAAGCATTGGCACTTCTCTGAAACCCCTCAAAAGAAGTATGATTTCATAGAATCGCCTCCTATTATAAATTCTCTCCTAACAGTACCCACTGTGCCTCAACCTTGTCAACTTCGTAATCATGAAGGTACACATCTTTCTCCTCAACAGCGACAAGATTTTAATTCCTTACTGAAAAGTACATGCTTCCAGCCAGGGGGAGCGCCAATACCTTTGATCCAACACAGAATCAATACCAGTGGTCAGCTTCTAATTGCAGTGTCACCTTATAGAATGAGTCCTGTAAAGAAAGAAATCTTAAGACAAGAAATTAATAAGCTCTTGGAAGAAGAAATTATCGTAGAATGTGAATCACCATATTCTTCGCCAGTGGTATTGGTACCAAAACCTAATGGTACAATGCACCTGTGCATCGATTACAGAAAGCTGAACTCCATTTCATTTCCTGATTCTTACTCACTTCCACGAATTGATGATTTGCTGCATAACGCAAAACCTACTCCTTTCATGTCAACCATCGATCTTGGAACAGGATATCATCAAGTTGAAGTTCATCCAGACGATCAAGACAAAACTGCATTTGTGTGTCCCTTTAGAACATACAAGTTGCCATTGGTTTATGCCATTTGGTTTAAGGAATACCCCTGCAACCTTTCAAAGGTTAATGAACCGTTTCCTAAATGGTTTTGATAATATTCTCACTCTCACATATCTCGACATCATCATTTTGTCAGAATAATTTGAGAAACATCTCTCTGATTTACAAGCTTTTTTCGAAAAACTCTTACTTTTTAAATTGCAAGCAAATAGAGATAAATGTCATTTTGCTTAATCTCGTGTCAAATATTTTGGATTTCGGATTATACAAGAAGGAATCGAAATTGATCAGAAAAAAGTTTCCTCCATTCAGAAAATGCCACCCCCCCAAAAAATGTTAAAGAAGTGCAATCCTTCCTTCAAACATGTTCCTGGTTCCGAAGATATATTCCTAACTTTACAGAAATATCATGACCTCTTAGTGATATTACAAAGAAAAAAGCTTCATGGGAATGGGGTTTCACCCAGCAAAATGAATTTGATACCTTAAAAACTTGTCTCATAACACCTCCCGTGTTGAAGCAAGCTGATGGAAATAAACCATACGCTTTTCGGACAGACGTTAATAATTATGCTCTTGGTGCTTGTTTACTTTAAGGCTCAGGATCTGAAGAACACCCTATTGAATATACTAGCAGATTGCTTTCTCAAGCAGAGCACAACTATTCAACTACAGAGCAAGAAGCTCTGGCTGTCGTATGGGCCCTCAAAAAGTTCCGTGGTTTCTTAGAAGGTTCAGAAGTAACAGTGGCATCTGACCACCAACCTTTGAAATGGCTTTTGACTCTTAAGTCCCCAACAGGAAGACTTGCTCGATGGGTACCTGGAAAAGCAAATGTCATTGCGGGTATGCTTTCACGCCCATTTACGAAGAAATAATTTCCTCTCCTGAAATTTGTAATATTGTAATAGCAGACATGCCTGCGAGATCTTCAAAGGAAATGGTGATTCTCAATTGAAAGATGATAATTTGCGTCCAATAATTGAAAGCTTTGTATAATCACCGAAAGACGAAAATTTTTTTAACTGGACCGGAAGAGGCTATTTGATGAACCAAGGAATCCTCTATCGCTTTGTTCCTGATGTGGATACAGAAGAGGTAGAAGAGGCACAACTTGTTGTTCCACCTCATGAAAATTCAAATGTGTTAAAACAATACCATGATGCACCAACTGCAGGTCATTATGGTAAAGATGGAACTTATCATAGAATAGCCCAGCGCTATTACTGGATAGGAATGTGGTCTTCCATTGCTGCATATCTAAAGAAATGCCTGGAATGTGCTCAATACAAGTCTACTAATTTGAAACCTGCTGGACTTTTAAGGACACCCATCCAATCTCAAAGATTTGAGACACTGTCAATTGATTTGTTTGGACCATTACCGCAAGGCGATACTGGTAAACGATGGATCTTTATCGTTGAAGGTTGCTCAAGCCGCTGGATAGAACTGTTTGCTCTGGAATCAGCCACTGAAAAAGAATGTGCAATAACACTGATAGAAGAAGTATTTCTAAGATATGGTATTCTTAGACGTGATAAGTGATAATGGCCCGCAATTCATTAGCACCGTACTCCAACAAATATGTTTTGTTCTTCAAATAGATCAATGCCTTACTCCAGTTTATCGACCTCAGGCTAATCCTGTAGAAAGAAAAAATCGTGATCTAAAACCTCGATTGGCTATTCTTGTGGGAAACGACCACGATAGTTGGGAAGAAAAACTCCCGTGTATTCGTTTTGCTATTAATTCAGCTGTTTGTGATACTACAGGACATACACCTGCCTTCCTACAATTCGAAAGAGAATTTAGAACTGTAGACGATGTGGTTCAAGATTTTAGGACTGTTGTCGAAAACGATAATTTCGTTCCAGAAATCGCACTGTATTTGAAAAGATTTGCAAGCATTACTAATGACATACGAGAACGTATCGAAATAAAACAAGATCAACAAAAAAATACTACGACAAAAAACGACGTCAAATTTTTTATTCTCCTGGTGATAAAGTTTGGGTTACTTTATACCCCATAAGTAACACCAAAAACAAAACAAAACAAAATACCCCTTCAAAATTCATTCCAAAACGGGATGGACCATACTTGATCTTCACCCAGAAGTCTCCTACTTCATATGTGATAGCCGGCCTTGACAAGCCATCCGAACTGATAGCGACTTATCAAACATCTGCTCTTTCGCCCTTCAGAGATGTGGATACTTCTCCAATTGTCGCTCTTAGAAAAAGAGGTAGACCGCCAAAACTCGTCGTGCCACCACACACTACTACTCAACAACCTCCTTGAGTGCCCGAGTCATCTACATCAAATCAGCTTGCCCAGAAACTCAAAAAGCCACAACAGATAACACAGATTGCCAAAAGACCTCCTAATACTTTTAGTCCTGTCTCTTCGTCGGGACGTCATCAGAGACAGAGGGGGAGATTGTAGCAGCCATTATTAACTGTAACCGGAACTGCTGCGCCACCTAGACTGGTAAGCGCAAACAGTGAAAACACCAGTGAAGCCCAAGCAACCGCCATGAACACTTCTAAAACTTTTCTTTGTGTAATTTTTAAAATTATCTTGTGTTGTGTGTGACTTACCTTTTTTCTAATAAATAAGTGTTACCCAAAACCTATTTTATTAGAACCCCCGAACACCCCACCACAGTATTCTTTAAAATGTGGTTGAGATCTCCTAATTGAGGTATAGGATAAGATCTGGTATGGTTTGAGCATTTAAACGTCGGTAATCCCCACTTGGTCGGAAAGAACCATCTTTCTTAGGTACCATGTGAAGAGGTGCTGGACCATTTCGATTTAAAAGGCCGAATAATATCATTTTTAACATGTGTTGGAATTCTTGTTTTGCTATATATAATCGATTGGAATCCAGTTGTCTAGCTTTGGGATAAGTAAATTGTCCTTATGTTGTGATGAAATGCTCAACATCATGACCAAATTTAGATACTGTTAAATTAGGTTTAGTTAAATTTGGTTATTGCTGTAACAAATAAGCATATTTAGAAGTTTTATCGAAAGTATTAATAGTATCATCAACAAAAACTGTAGTACTCTGGTGTTGAACGGACAGATTAGTTAATCAATCAACAAGTGGTTTATTAAGAATATCTATTAAAAGTTTAGATTTATTCAAAAAGTCAGCTCCTATTACTGCTTTATCAACTTTAGTTAATATAAAAGGAAATTAAAATCATCAACTGTTTTATTTCGATGAGTTACAGGAATGAGACTAACATCAGCACCTGAATTCACCAAGAACCGCAGTTCTGTATTTTTGTCCTTTACAAATAGACGTAACTTGCGGTTTTCATTAATATTAGCAACAGCGGTAGCCGCTAATCCTGTTGCATCTTTGAGTTTCCCGCCTTTTCGTTAAAAAACACAAGGGTAGTAACATTTATCAGGTCGACAGCGATCACCAAATTAAAAATGGTAAAAGCAATATTTACATTTTTGATTAAATCTATTGGTTTAAATATTGCGATTTCGAGATATATTCCAGTGATTTCTAAATTTTTTTTTATCTAGAACGATCATTTATTTGCATCGAATCAATTTTTTTTTCTAATGCGGCTATTCTTGGAGATAAAGTATCAGTATAATTAGCATTTGGAGGAACAGAATGAACTTTATCAGATTTCCTCTCGTAATTTTTATCAGCCATCGTAGCCAGTTTGTCTAAACTTTCTTCACTAAAAAGAAGAACGTTTCGAATAAAATCAGGCCTTTTATCGAACCATACAGATTTGAACACTTTTTCTGAAAAATTGTCGGTTTCTAAATTTTTCATCTTCTGCAAAGGCTGACTTGGTTTGTAATCACCAAGGTCTATTCTGGTATAATCCTAGTATACGGTACCCCTTGATTTGGCGACCTTATACCGAGAAGCCGTGATGTCATTTCTGGCACGGACGCTCGTCGGCTAAATGCCTAAGCTAAGGTTCCCGTTGAGTTGTTTAGATATTTGGCGACATTTTCCAAAATGGGGCTAAAGAGGTACCGTATACTAGGATTTAACATCCATTCCAGTAACTATGTTTCACCAGTTTTCGCTTTTTTTCAACATATTTAAAAGTCTTTCTTTCGCCAAGGCATATTTATTAAGTTTAGTGTCTTAATAACGTCCCATAAATGCTCAATATATTTCTGCTCAATCTGGGATACCAAATAATTGAAATTCGATTCTTCTAAAGAAATTTTATTAATTTTAAACTGCACTTCAACTTGATAAAACCAAACATTGTTTTTTTCTGGCCAAAATGATAGAATCTTGATGCTAACTTTATTTGCTTAGATATTCATAAAAGTATTTTTTTCCCTTGCAAAATGCCCACTATCATTATAAAAGTAAAGTCACCAATTTTTGTCTACAAATATGAAAGGAAGACAAACTTACTATAAAACCAAATCTTATTGCATTATAAAAAATATGATCAAATTAATTGAAATAAATTTGATCATATTTTATTTTCATTCAGATTCTAATATCGCTTTTTTAAAACATCAAAATCAAAAGTTCCAAAAATGTTACTGCTGCCAATCTGAGTTTACAACTATTTACAGAATAATATTTATAATTATTAAACTACTCGTGCATAATTTTTAAAGGAAATATTTATGATTTATGTCACAATACATTATTATTTATTAATCAATACAAAGTACATGATTTTTGCTTTGATTTCAATTCTAATTCTCCCAACTTTTACCGTATTTCCAGCATTTTGCATCAAAGACGATATTCTTCCTTCAAATTAAAGAGCGTGTTCACTTTTACATCTACCAGCTTTCGCTGTCGACAGTTTGGTTGGGACAAAAGTAACCACGCATGTTTTCATAAATCAGGAACGGCATCACGTTTTTTTTTGTTTTGTTTTTTGCTTTTTTGTGTAGAAAAGAAATTGTCATAAACATTGAAATTATACACTAAAGATATTGATACATAACCCAGTTAAAGTAGGAGAAACCAGTTTCCACTTTCTCGTTTATGAAGTGTACGCAAAGTATTGCAATTCGATGAATCCCCACGTTTTAGATCACCCTCAGCTCAAAAAATACCTTTTTGGAAAAAGATTTTTTTTGTCTGCGGCAAAGATTATTTAAAAATTCTTCGCACTGGGGGAGGAAATTTGGCACATGAACTTTACTCCAAATTTGAGGACTTCCATCAATTTTTGAGCAAATTTATCAAATTTTAAGCTTAGTGGAAATCTCTCTGTTCGTCTGTTCGAATATAAACTAATACGATCATTTTAAAATGAAGAAAGCAAGAGAAATAAGATGCAGTACACAAATTTCACATCTACAGTGCAGAGCGCTTCAAATTTTTAAGCAAATCTAACGAGGGCTCCAACTTCTGTCAGCTTCTACATTTAGAAGCATGCAAACGCAATAACTTAGATTAAGCGAATTCTACGGACAATTTTGTAACTGCAACTGTAGTTTTCTGAGCCAAATGTTTCTTTCCATCGGCTGAGAAAAACGCATCTTAAACGAAATTCGAATATTTGGGTACTTTGGAACGCCTGCCAGGGATCGATCTCCAGAAAACCGCCCAAAGATGACACGATAGATTCTGTAAAGACGCTCATATCAAAGTTTAACATTCCCCAATCCTCATATTCCAATACCATGTAAGGCGCTCTCATGATAACACATTAGAGAGTACGCTAGAAAGTTTTGGTGAAACTACTTCTACTGGTTAGAATTCTGTGTACCTCAAACATCTAATGACCCGGATTAATGAATTTTAAAATGGAGCCTTTGCATCAAAATGTTTGAATTCACACAGTTTTCGAATGAATCGCCTGTGCCGGAGCTCTGATCATCCGCATGTCTGCGATATTTGAATAAAATAACACCTTGTTTCAGCAATTGATTTCTGTATTCGATTATTATTAAGAATTTTGGAATATGATATAGCAGAGAAAAAAAGAAAACCTCTTACATATTAGAAGCAATTGAGTAATGTTTAATTGAATAATATTAAAAAAGGCGCATTTACTTCAATTTTCGCTTTTGTCCCCCCTGTTATATATATATATATATATATATATATATATATATATATATATATATATACCTTCAGACGATGTTCCAAAGGGGACATCTCATAAAAGAGAATAAGAAGCTTATGGTGTGGTTGGTTCTCACTGCCCGGAAAGCTGGCGGTCAGGCTCTTCCCATTAATGCTTCTCGACGGTGTTGCTGTTGTGGCGGTCCGGTCATTTATCCGAGTCAATCCGGTCAGTTTATTCGAGTACCATCCGGTGGGTAGGAGGAAGCCTGTTTGGGGTTACTTTCAGAGGATAAAAGATGGGATTTGAAATCAGAGTACTCTTTGCGCCAGAGGACTTTTTAAACTCTCCCAAGTACCCCCTCTCCCTCCATAAAAAATGTCACGTCAGAGAAAGTCTTGTGTGTTGTTACGAAATGTTAACTTTTTCATACATTTATTTCTCTTTATTTTTTAGTTATCGTGTTAGCTTATGTACTAAAGTCAGCCAGACAGACTTCCTTTGGATAGATTTATCTCAAAATTTAATAAAAACATTCAAATTTTCAGACCGAATTTCAGTCCGTCAAGCTCAGAACGGTTTTAAATTATATCTGCCCATACAGATAGACAGACATTTTTAAACGTGTTTTTCGATCTCAGCGAGGTTTAAACATGAATATTTATTAAAATCTTGAGTTCGAGTTTTTTGACAATGCAGTACTTTATATTTTGTGTATGAGAAATTAAAAAGGAAAAGTATCATATGTATCATATGTTAAAAAAGGTCTGACCTCTCAATCTTAGCGTATTGAAAAGAATTCAAATAAATTGATTTTTTTTCACAAAATAAATTTTTTATTTTAAATTAGTCAATCTTGTCATATAAAAAAAGAATAGGAATACTTGATTTGAAAGATGGCAAATGCTCATCACTATAAAACCTCATTATCTGTTTGCATAGGAGCAGGGGTCGACATCAGGAATCTCTTGCAATTGCCTGATGCTGAAAATTAAGAAGTACAGGAAGATTTATTATAAAAATAAAGCTAAAGAAATTACTCTTGAATGGAACCTAAGATTATTTTTTTGTCGTTTCTCAAAAAGATATCACTGAAAGAAGGAATAAAAGGAAACACATTCCGAAAGTTTCAGATACAGTAACAACGAAAACAGTATTTGCTGTTCAAGTGAAATCACAGGTTCCATTTTCGAATCAGATATCTACCGTGCGGCTGAAACGCAGTATCTTTTCTAGTTATTCTCTGAAGTCACAAAAGTATCCACAGAATATTTGATTCATTTTATTTGGTGTTCGGCTGACTTTAGAGGCAATATCGAGACGTCAGTAAAAAAAAATCATAGGAAAAGTAGCCTAAATTATGCAGGTTTTTGGACGGATGGTTCAGATTTTTGTGCAGTTTTTGTGTATTTTTATATCTTTAGATGAATTGTTGATTAGTGAGTGTATTAGTCTTTGATATTAAGGAAAGAGAACATTTTGACAGAAGACACTTTGATGGCACAATGATTTCGTTGCCAATGCAGACAAAATCCTCTCGGTAAGTTGGGATGAAAGGGCTTTGCATCTGAGTCATTGTCAGGCAGAAAGAATTTTTGATGTTATAAAAATCAATATGAGGGCTTGAAAATCATTTTTCATCCTCTAAGATATGGTAGTTATCAAAAAACTTCAAATACAAAAGTTCTTCATCGTAATGAAGCTTATAGACGAAGGGTGATTTTGGTTCTTGGGACCGTGATCGGTGAAGAGCTGAAGGAATAGGTGGCCATAGCAATAGGTGGCCTTACTTAGAAACGCACTTAAAATACTTAAACAAAAAATATCATTTTTCCTGTTTAGAATCTCATTTCAAACGAAAGTTGGTTGATTGGTTGTATATCTTACCTTAAAGTTAAAAAGCATATTTATTCTTTTGCTTTTAACACTTCTACGGGAATTTCAGCTTTGTGAGTTTCTAAAATCTATTCACAGAGAGGAAAATCATTGATTAAGTGTTGAAAAATTTTGTTAATTGAGCTATCATCATTTCTTTTCTTGTTTATATTCTTTTCAAGTAATTTATTTGTTAGCTTTTTTTTCGTGTTCTTAAATTTTTTATTGTATTTCCCATTCCCATATTTTCCCATTTCATTTCTTTTTGTGAACATTTTCAAATGAAAGATATTTTTTAAAAATTAATAATTAATAATTAATTAAATAACATTCTTATATTTTGGTATAGTAATAAATTTGTGTAATTATTTTTTATTTTGACCTGAGACTAAAAAAAGGTTAGCAAGCTTAGCCAAGTTGGCGATAACGTACCAAAACTGATAGCTCTCGTTTTCTCTAGTCAAACAACCCTTTTTACCTTTCGCATTGGCCAGAAAACTCCGAAAGACACGACGCAAATATGAGGATGGCGATTTTTGGGAAAGTGCGCCAAATAGGGTGTTAAACTACGACCATACCCATATTTATTGTAAGCTTAGAAAAAGAAATGTTTAAAACTTGGAATTATGTAGACATTTTTGAATACTCATATGAATCGTTTTTAATTGTCATATTTCATAAAATAATAACACAAATATCACTATTATTAGTGTACGTTGTTTTCATTTTTCTCTATCATTCTAAACATCACTAAAAATTGCCTGCACAATCCAGTATCCCATCAAAAGTATTATCACGCCTATAAGGTTCTATAAAACTTTTGTTCATTAATGGAACATCTTCAATCGTCAACAATTATTTCGTTGTACTTTTAAAAGAAGTGAACACTCAATCATCATTATAATTAAGAAATATGGTTTGTAAGTTCATCAAATATGATTGTAAAGAAAAAGTGAACCTGAAAAAAAGTATCTGTATGACATTTTATCTGCATTACAGGAAAATTATGCAATTCACCATTTTATAGAATGCTTGGACATTGAATATAATGCCTAAAACTTTCTGACTATGTAGGAAACCATTCATATTTCATCTATTTTCAAAGTATTCTATAGAATGGCAAATGACGGAACTGCAAATTATGAAACATATATCCTATTTAATGAATGAAAATTTTGTGGGATTTTGTTTCAAAACTGAAAATGCTTTTAAAGGTAAAATAAATTCTGGAAATACAAGTAACAGAAAAATTTCTCTCTGTTTCTTTGAAAACTACTGTGCGAGTTCCTGTTCCTGAAGTCGACAAGAGGTCAACTGATTCGCGTAATTATAATGAATGAGACAGAGTATGGTTTCTACTGATTGGAACTTCAGAAGGAAATTTAAAACAATTATATGTGAGATCCCAATACACTTTAAAACTTCAAAACTTGCTTAGAATTGAAAATATTGCTGACCACGAAATTCTTCTCTGGTCAGTTGCAATTGCTCAGCTCAGTGGAAACAGCCAAGGATTTTTCATATGTGTGTGTTAAATAAAATGCCAAAACATGAAATGTGCATAAAAAACGCAATGAAATGCATTTCTAAATGCCATTGAAGCCCACCACATCACAGCAAGTAGGTTAATTTCAATTCCCTTTTTTTATATGAGAAATTTTTTATATAAAATTCTTTTTTTCTTCTTTATTAGAAAAGCACAAATTTTATTTTACGCAACTTCTATTTTTCTTTATAGATTTTAATACATTTTTTAAAGGCATCCTCATGTTTTCAGAATAACAATTCAAGTGATTTTAATTCTAGTTAGCTGAGTTAATTTTTCTTTTCATTTACGAATCTTTCTTTCTGTGAACAATTTTAAATGTTCAAATGAAAGAAGTTTTAAAAAGTATTAGTTAACATTCTTATATATGTATATATATATATATATATATATATATATATATATATATATATATATATATATATATATACAGAGAGAGAG
>JAOUZG010020860.1:827656-896129 GCA_026289955.1 Argiope argentata
GAGGTCAGAGTAGGGGTGTTTTATTTCTGGCCACCCGGTATAATAAATTGCCATTTTCATAATAAATTAGAAAGATACACAAATGTATTAAGAGAGTGCGTATGCCGCTATCCCTAAAGACATAGTGGAACTAAGAAGAATAAAAAACAGATATTTGTAAGTGAAAAAATGAGAAATCCGGCCAGATGACTTTCTCAAGGGTCACCATCAAGCAAGGATTCCAATAAAAAGTGGAATTTTTTTCTGTAAAGAGTTAGACTATTGTCTAAAAAATTAACTCTTTTATGACCCGAAAAATTCCGAATTTTAAAATAGAAGAGAGGCATCAATTTTTAGCACAAAAAAACAAAAGACAATTAGAAAAAAACTCACAAAAAAATTCAAGATTGAAGAAAAAAACATATATCACAAAATACTAAACACAATAAAAAATAAACCCATAATAGCAAAAGAACAAGTAAGAAAATAAGAAGTCTAGAACATACCCTTAAAAGAGAGATGTGCACCCAAGCAGCGCCAAAGAGCAAATGAAACAGATTGGAAGAAATTGAGGTGAATGCCAAATCAGGAAGGATAGTGGAGAAGAACTGTTTGCCCAATCCGAGATCAGTTTAGGTCGTCAAATCCCGCCCCCGAGACGAAGACTGAAGGTTTAGTTAAGGAGTGCGTAGATTTTTCGATTTCGGGCTTTTTTAATTCAAAATATTTTAAGTTTTTTTTATGTTTATAATCTCATGAATAATAGGTAAACATAGGGAGAAGATTTTTAATATAATAAAGTTAATTGTATTTTCCTCTGATTTTTAGAAGCACGGGAAAGTCCCATTGAAATTGGATGTAAGTGTAGATTTTGACGCTGAAACCAGTGCATAGCGGACCCCGAGGAATTGAAAAATTATCTTCTTGAAATTGTTAATTTATTGAAAATTCTGTGCCTACTAGGGGGTTAGTCGAAGAGATCTAAACCTTCTTTAATTAAAATTTCAATATTACAATAATTTCTTGGGAGTTCATTATAGGCTAGATTTTTTTTAAAACAATCTGTAGCTTCTATATAAGATCTTTTATTATTACAAATATTTTTTGTTCTGTTAAATTGTGAAAAGATTGTATTTTTAAAAATTTTTGAGTTTAAATTAGAATTATAATTGCAAAGTTTTATTATTTTAAAATTGAATTCGTCTCTTTTGTCATATAAACCCACCAGTGTATTACCGTTAGCAATTTTAATTTTTAAATCAAGATAATTAGCTTCGGTTAGTTTTTCATTTGTTTTATTTAAAATTAATTCTTTTGGATAGCAGTTTGTTATTACATTCGAATTCTCTATATTAATTATCAGGAGGTCATCTATGTACCTCCATCCGTTAATTAAGTTAAGCTTCATGATTTTTTTCTCATAGTAATGTAAAAAAATGTTTGCAAGGGCACTTGAAAAAGACGTTCCCATTGGAATACCTTTTATTTGTTTAAAAAAATTAATACCATTAAAAATGTAATTTTCAGAAATATTAAATCTGCATAGTTCCAACCAGTTATTTTTAGTTGTTATATTTTCATTTAAATATTCCACAAATAAAGACATACAAACGTTTATTAATTTTTCATGCGGAAGATTAGTGTAAAGGTTTTCAAAATCATAAGTATTAACATTAAAATTGTTTTCAATTTTAAAGAAGTTCAATATTTCTTTCTTGCTATTAGTTATAAAATTATCTTCTTCTTTAATTTTATTAAGAATAATTTTTAAGTATTTGAAGAAATATTTTCCCGAGAAATAATTGTAACTACCCGTGCTACAGGTTACAAATCTAAATTTTAAAGGTTTTTTATGAAATTTAACTGTAGGGAACAAATAAGGCTAAGTAAGTGAACATGTTTTAATTATTTTTTCGGGTCATAAAAGAGTTAATTTTTTAAACAATAGTCTAACTCTTTACAGAAAAAAATTCCACTTTTTATTGGAATCCTTGCTTAATGGTGACCCTTGAGAAAGTCATCAGGCCGGATTTCTCATTTTTTCATATACCAATATCTGTTTTTTCTTCTTATTATATATATATATATATATATATATATATAGCTTGCCACTTTTTTTCAGCTATGTGTATGAACGTAGAATGTGTACAAACAAATTTCACCCAAAATGTCATACAAATCTATAATTATCGTACTAACATTCACAATGGCCTTACTATTTTTTTTTAATTATTTGGCATATTTCCAAAACCCTTTTTATGGCACTGGGAGGTATAAAGAAGATTTCGAACTGGAACTCCCTTTTTTTTTTTCACATGTAACAGATTAAAACTCTTAAGAACATTTAAAAGAAAAATAGGAAAAGTTCGTAAATCTTGATATGCCTCGGAAATTGTTTGCTCAGATAATATGAAAAATAATTTCAGGCATAAAAATGCTTTGGGTCATAAAAAGCAACGCAAGATAATAGACATGCCAGCTGTGAAAGCAAAAATAAAATGAAAAAAAGAGAAGAAAAAAAACTGAGTGAGAAATTGAAAAGAAGGGTTTAAAAAAACCACTCTTTCAAATTATTAAAATTAAAAATTAAAAATAAAAAACAGCAAGCAATTAAATTCCGAAATCTGAATGCCTTTTATCGGCCCGATTTAGTACTATTTCTTCTAATTCTCGTTTCGCAATGAAAAATTAAAGAACGGGAAATATAATCATAACTTCAATGAAATTGACACCAGAAGAAGTAGTTAATAATGGAAACAATCATCAATTGAAGCTTTTTTTTCTTTGATTTAAAGTGTTAAGAATATATGACTAAAAAAATCATTTGCGGAATTTTTTTAAGTTATTTTTTTCTGTTCCAATAGTTTGATTGGTGTTCATTTTTTTTAATGTTGAAAAGCTTTGAATTCGTAAATGACTTCGAAAAGAATAGGCAAATACATTTGAAGAATTGCAATCATTGCGATTGCAATAGAGATCTCTGTATAAAGCAATGTTAATTAAATCACTAAAAGAGAAACATTTTTAATTTAAAAAAATAAACTCGTGAAGAATATCATCAGCATTCAAGGTGCCCTGTGTTATAGATAAATGTTTGAATTGGATAGAAATTCTCTGCAGTTAGTCACAGTTCGGATATGTAAACAAGTGCCATATGCGATAAATTTTTAATTATTTGTGACCTTATTTGTCTTTTTTTTCGATCAGTGACGGGAGGGAAAGAGAGCGATCAATTGTAATGGTGGCAGTTAAATTGACATTTCATTCAAAGGATTCATTAAGAGTTGATAGTAACTTCGGCTATATTAAAGTAACTGACTTTCCAGGCAACAAAAACAGCACTCTTTTGAACTCTGATGTTTAGAAATTGCCACGCAAGTAACCAAAATATTTTGTTGTACCTCTGCCATTTCTTTGTTTTTTTTTTAAAAATTAATGTACTTTTGAAATTTAGGTTTCAAATTTCGTCTATATAATGTGGCTTTAATAAATAATTTTCGCATGTACTAAAATTGTGAATGAGCCAAAGTTATCCCCCCTCCAAAATTGACACCCAAAGAGGGACCTTTTAAATTTCAAACTCTTCTTCTCTTTACCTTTGTTTGATAGTTACTTTCAAAACATATTTGCTGTTTTCTATAACTTTTCACACTCGTCGAGAAACGTACGGATTTATAGAACCAACAACTTCGTTCAAAAGGTAGATTAGATTAGAGTTTTCTGAATAATTCGGAATAATCCGTGTTTTTATTTGGAGGTGGGGAGGATAGATAGATACGCGGAAAAAAAATTTGCAGCTGGATCTCAATCTAAAGAACTGCCCAAACTTTTGAATCGAAATTATGTTTGACTGCAATTGTAAAGAAGTCGCGTTGGCTGTTATTGTGAATTGTCAGGAAAGGAACCTGACTGATTTCATGAATCGAATCTTTCTGAAATGAGTCGGTTTTTCCCACACGACACAGATAGAATTCGAAGTCCGATGGCATTCCTGAACACGGATAATCATGATGGAAATAAACTATTCACTGTAGGAATTTTAGATAGTTAACTAGTTGCTAACTATATCGCTAGTCGGAATCAATACGTTTGAAGTCACCATTGAGGGTGATAACCATGATAAAACACTATTTTAAACCTATTCAAAGTACTAAGGCAAAACGACATGTAATGGAAAGGATGCATAATCGAAAGGTTATCAAACACCTATAATTAAGACAAAGTGAGTTTTGCTATACCTTTGAAAATTGCGTAAGGTTATGCCCCGGTTACCACAGCGCCGGCTAAACCATAAAAAAAGATAAAGTGCAGAGAAATTCGAAAATTCTCATCAAATCTGAATTTTTTTATTTTTTAGTTCTTTTTATTTAAAAACCATTGCAAGAATGAAATATTATAATCTTAGCTTCATAAACGAAACAACGCTATTCGAGATTCTGTAATCCTAGAAATTCATTTTTCTTTTTCAGTATATATCAGTCAAAATTCGATTTGATAGGCATTTTTTTCCCATGATGCTCCCGAATTGCAATTAATGAGTATGCGCGGGACTGCTTTAGCTGCGGGAGAGATGAGAAGAAATTTCTCTGGCAGAAAAAGAAACATTCAATCGAAACAAGCATTGCTGTAGTACTTGAGTCATTCACGCTTGAGTTCATTGAATGGTTTATTATTTCAGAAACCTTCAGTTTATGCAGAATAGGTTAGAAATTTTTTTTAAAAAAATAATGAGTTACTCCAAATTTATATTTTAAGCGGATTAAAAAGTAAAAATATTAATCCTGACTTTGCTAATGTGTTAGAGAAGTTTCGTAAAAACCATCTGCTACGTACTGCTTTTTAAGGGACACGGTACTTAAGAAATGATCGAAATATCGAATCTTTAATGGCTCATTTATTTACTTATACCCTTCTTCACATCATGTTAAAATATTAAAGCTATAATTGCATTATTTTGAAAGTTATTAAGGTTTTTATTCGAAATGGCAGAGATTTAAAGGGACCTGGGCCTTTAAAAATTGCCGACTTTAAAAGAATCAGAATTTCCGAGCTGTGTCACAGTCCAAAGAAATGCTGAATTACGAATAAATATTTAGTAGCAAATTGTAATTGAAGTGAAGTGCGCTTTTCATCCACGCTTATAAAGCTTAGGAAAGATGGAAAGGTGAGGAATAAAATGAAAATGTATCACTTAATACTGCTTCAAGCAATACTGACAGCGTGTTGAAAGGATATCTTGTAGATATGCAAGACAAGAATTTTTAATTTTTAATAAATCTCTAAAAACAGAAGAAGTTGAACATCCAAACTACATTATTGTAGATATCAATCTGTTATGAAAATTGTTCAACCTTTTTCAGTGTAGTATTTGCAAAACTTTTCCCTTCATGATAATGTGGGGGGAAAGTATGGATTTTCTCATCAGATTTAAAGTTGGATGTGATGTTTGTTAACTTCAGAGGGAGAAAAAGATGCTTCATAGAGTGACACTTCAAAAAGAATGATCCAAAGTAATGGCAGATTACGCAAAAGTTTTGTTATTAATGCAAGGGTTCTACAAGCTGTTTTGAGAGGTGGGAAAGAATATTTAGCTTTAGGGATTTTTTGCATGCCTCCAAACATGCATTTAATGTCTGAGAGGACATTTAATGCTTATAAAAAGATATTACTTGAATGAATGGCAAATTCATCAATCAAAGTAATTTAAAAAATCAGAAATAGAGAACGAAAAGAATGATATTTCTGACACTCAAAATACTGCAGTTCCTTTTGATGGCACTTGACTAAAAAAGGACTAACATATAAACCTGGGTGTCTTTAAATTATGTATTCGATAAATTTTAACTATCAGGCTTGTCAATTTATGTTTTAAAAATCTGGATTTTCTCTCGATTTCATGCAGCTGTCAGGTTTCATTTCACTCGATCAAGCTTCTCTTCCCCCGTAACGAATTTATAAATCTTTTCAAAAAATATTGAAGACAGGTGCTTTAAGTTTTGTATATATATATTTTAATTATATAATTTTTAAGATTGTGTAAAATATTGCTTGAAAAAAGAGTAAATAAATTTTTATTCACTAATCAAAACTTTAAATGCCTTTTTTTCAGTGTTTTGTTTTTCTTCATTGTATTTTTTAAATGCATTGTATTTCCTAAATAAGATAGATCTTTTAAATTTTCTGTATAAATTCATAATTATATATGTAATAAAACTGGGAATTCAATAATCATTCCCTTGTTTAATTTTTTTATAAGATTAAAAATGGAGTGTTAATAAATTTCCATATTTTTCCTACATATGAGAGTAAAAATTTTATATTAAAATAAGTACTAAATATATTTTGTCATCTATAAACCATTTTGTGTAATATATTTCAGAGAATTTTATTACACTTGGCAAGAATTATTGAGATATCAGAAATCATTTTTTACGGTATCTCACTTCGCAAGAACTATTGAGGTATCAGAATTTCTTATTTTTACGGTATCCCACTTCGCAAGAACTATTGAGATATCAGAATTCATTCTTTTTACGGTATCCCACAACGCAAGATCTATTTGAGAATTTTAAAGAAATTATATCGAGTTTGGATATCCAGTTACATTTACAAGCTAGCATGTATGGACGAAATATAAATTTAAAAAACATTTCAAAGAAAAACTTTATTTCGAAAATGACTAGAATTTTAGATGAAAGTACTTTTGGGCTACTCATAATCCATGAAGCGTTTCAGTATAGGCATCTACTGAATAGATGATTGATAATTACTCCAAGATAATTATTACTTGAATATTTAAAGATGGATCCGTTTGGAAGCTATTGATCCTTAATTCCCATTTGCTCTATCTGCCGGGTAGAAAATATCGGTTTTTCGAATGTGCTGTAAAAGTTTCTGACTGCATAAAGAAATAACTGAATTTCAGTAAAAGAAAATTTTGTATTCGCCCTGGGTGATAATGTTTTTAAATGCCTGCGAGGTTAAATTGATTCTTGCTGAGCTTGTTAGCTTCTACATTGCTGATATTCCTCGGGCAATTCTAAAAAAAAATCCTGCCATATTAACCAATAGTTCCTTTCTTATATGAGAGTCTTATGTTGCTTACGAAATAGTTCATGATAAATCTTGTCAAAAGAAGCCAAAAGCATTGGATACCTTATTTTTGATAGAACTTGGTTTTATGCTACAAACTTGGGACTTAGAAATAAATACGTACACTCGAATAGTAACTTGATTTCTACTTGGAGTTACTAAAACTGAAAAAAGGGTTTTTTAATCGAGAGTTTTATACTTCTGAAGAATGCTAAGAAAAAGTATTTGAACGTATATTCAGAAATTTTGCTATTCTAGCAGCTGCATCTTGCCTAAATACACATTCATTGAAGAGCAGTGCAATATTAAACAAAAAATTGTTATTGATTAGTTTCAATTTCCTTATCCTAAAGCACAAATTTATTTTGTATTTTGAAAGACCATAATTTTGGGGAACCTGCAAAGGCAAATCTGGAATTTTCCTGAAAAAACTAAAAAGTATTTACAAAAAATAGCTTAGTCCATCTAAAGAAAAAAATTCCTTTAGACAATTTCCATTTTAGTATTGTGCAGTCCACAAGATTTTCGACTTTTGGGAAGTAGTTAAAATAATTCTTTTGTTATCAAACTCCAATCTGGCTGTGGAAGATGTTTCTTTATGATTTCTAATAATTCTGCACCAAATCATAAAACTTTTATGGTTTGTTTTCAATATTCCGCTTCCATAGGGTTTGCTTTATTACAATATATTAGCATTTACGAGTTAGTACGGAGCTTTAGAGAAAACAGAAACATGTTCGGGGAAAGGGGAAAAAAACCCACCCACACCCAAAAAAAGACAAAGCAGCATTGTACATGAAATAGTGACTGAAAAATGTGTTGAAGTTGTAAAAATTGACAATTAAATGTATGTATTGGCAAAAAAATTAAAAATTAAAAAGTAATAATACTTGTAATGTTATTTTGCTATGTTAGCTTCCATTTTTTGTATTTTGATTGGTAAAATACTAATTTGTGTTTTATTTCAACGCAGTCTATAATTTTGAGGAACTTAGAATTATAGAGCGTTAGAGGTTCCCTCCCCCTTTAAAATGCAAATATTGCCTTTCTTATTGCGAGACAGTAAATAAAAAGAAATCGAAATTTTTGTATATAAATATTCCCATTCCTTATTTCGATTGATATTAAATTGTTTCCTCCTTACTTTTCCCACTAATTAAAACTATGGAGAATTGTTATTCTATTACAACTGGAACATGCGTGCTGTTTGTGTATTCCTTTTAGATTACATATAAGCATAAGGAAAACACAGGGAATTTTCTCATTTAGATTACCGTAGTAACTTCGTATTGCTAAAGTATTACTATACAGAGATGGCAACAATAACTGAATTTATAAATTAATCATGGGTCATAGAAATCAGAAAAGCATGAATTCATTGTGGATCTTAAATATATTTTATGTGCTCGCGGATGATTTAAAATTAAAAAAAAAAGATATTTTTCTTCTTAGATGACCACTTGCCGAAGGTCACTTTTTAAAAAACATTAAATTAAAAATAAATATTTTGTATTTCGAAGTTTTATGTTCAGGAGGGGACAAGAAGCTTTTGATTATTTCCTTTTCACTTTATGAAAAAAGAACATTGATATATTGAAATAAACTAGTGCCACAAAATGTTACATACTTTCAAGATTTTATTTAGTTAGCAAAATAAATGAATTATTAAACAATGAAAATAAATTTTGTACTAATTTGGTGTTTTGAGAAAAAGAAAGTTTGTTTTTGTTTTATGGCGATAAAAAAGAAAAAGAATAAAAACTCATCTTTAGAGCAAAAAAATATCAATATCTGATTACTGCCTCGAAGAACTGCTGATCACTCGAGGCCGACGTCCATCCGCAGCCTCGCCATTTCAGAATAGGAGTGGATCTACTCCCGTTCTGAAGAGACACGCCGTCTCAGTTTCAATCTCAAAAAGAATCCGTCTTCAACAGCTCAGCTTGCAAAACTTGTGTCTCGGAAAAGAATTCGATTTCTGAAGAGGATGAGAAAAGATTGTTTCTCTCATAAGTGTTCCTGAAATCGTCTTCTTAGTCCATCAAGCGCTTGATTCTGATCAAGGCAATCTCAACGAAAGACGCTTCATTGTGTATGTGCGTCATTTAGGTAACAGGAACAGCGATTGACAGTGTCTATTAAATACGCCTATTATTTTAATTCTTATGCTAATCAATTTCAGACCCATTTTTGCCACTGCCGAGAGAAATGAGAAATACTTTCTTTTTTTTCTGTTTGTACGAATTTCCACTTTCTGCATTGTTTGGATACGAAATAGCATTGTATTTAGTTGAAAACTCACTCTTTAATTGAATTCTAAAGAACATTTTTTTTAAATTATGATAATATTTATAAAAAGTAATTCATCCTCCGCAGCATTACTTTAGTTAATAAAAAATCAATATTTTATATGCAATTCCTGCTTTCTGTCATGGTTACAACGTAAAGTAAAATTGCCACAACTACACACGACCGTGGTAATTCTCGCTCTAACGTCCTCGTGAAAATGAATCATCACGATTTTCCTGAATTTTCTCATCTTCCTTCTACTCATTAAGAGGAACATGTTTGGAGCAACTCCAAAATTTTTTTAGAAATGATAACTAAACCAAAATGACGCCCCGCTGTTCTTATGGGCTCTTCTGCATCATTTTGAATTTGTACTAGACTCTACAACATATCGTGATTAGTGTTGGCACCTTAATTGGTTATTTTCTTATCTTCGTGCTTAGAGCTGCCATTAAGAAATAAATAATGAAGTCACTTGCCGCTACAGAAAATAAATCGACAGAAGCCGGCAAGAGAGTTAAGATGGCGGGAGAAAGCTCAATAACATTTCTTGAACCTGACCATCTGTTACCATAATCAATATTTTGATTTGGGGTTTTTGACTCTGATTTATGTTATTTCCTTTTTATTGAAACTGAATAGATTTTTTAGAACCAGCAGTCTATGCTAAGAGTTGAAAATCAGTAGCATTTATAAAATAGTGCTTTGACTCGGACTTTCATGTCCTTTTGATATTTTAGCATCTTCTACAGTACTTTTCATGTACCTGAAATATCGAGTTGCCAGATACGAGGATCAGATGCTTTTTGTCTCAACAGCCCAGTCATTCTCGGGGATAAGAAGGGAATTGAGCTGTAGCTTTCTTTTTGCATACAATTGTTTTATTTCGATTGTTTCCTATTTATAATCGATTTTTCAATCGCTTCCTGAGGAATAAAAATTTTGAAGTTTCGCATATTTATGTTCTGCAGAAAATGCATTTTTAATACTTTAATTCCAAACGAATGGCATTACTTGAGGGTGAATTTGAGAGAGATTGATTTTACGATTCCTCAATATTTACTGAAATGAATAATTAATTAAGGAATACCACCAAGTAAAAAATTATCTCTTAATGTTATCAGTTGAAATTAAACAAACGTTTTCTATCCCAACTTTTTGCTTTATAATTTTTCAAACTTGCAGTTGTCAGATCCGGTCCCTTCGCAGGTGGTCTAAAAGGGGAGAGCAGTTAAAGCAGGACAAACGAAATCAGCGTCTGTGCCGTAGTCTCGTTTATCAATTCGTGCGCTGAAGCTTCATATTTGTGGCTACGATAAGCAGAGGCTAAGAAATCTTCTCATAAACATTTCGCTTTAAAGTGATCTCATTTATGGTGCAATATATTTGCACGAAAACTTATTCATTTATTAAGGACATTTTTACTGTTTTCTAGTTGGAAGAATTTCAAATAGATTGATTGATTTTAAGCTTCCTTCCTATTTATATTAATAAATTATGAACTGAAAAATAAAAATTGGAAAATCCTAACCTTTTGCTGAAATTCATTGCTTTACATTTTAGCAAAGTGTTCCCACGCCTGCTGGAGTCGAAGGGTTTTTATTTAATTCTACATTTTAGTATAAAAAATATGTCTATAATTTTCTGATCTTACAGTTGATGAAATGTTTTATATTCATAAAAAGATTTCCTGGATTTAAATCTTGCGAAATGACCAGGATTTAGTGGTTGTCATTATGCAGTTTGAATTTTTGCTTTCATTCATTTGGACATTTAGTGAGCATCTTTCAAAAAATTGGGAAGCAATCCACATGAGGACACGTTTTCATAAAATCTGAAAGGAAATTCAACAACAGTTATATTTAATTTTCTTTATCCTTCCACTACTGTAGGAAATCAGAAAAAGTTTGTTTCGAAAAGATGACTCAAAACGATGCCATTTTAATTATATAGCCCCAGATACTATCCCTCCATCTTTAAATTACGAGAGAAGAATGAAAACTGAAGAGCTAAGTTTAAAACGATACTAAATCGAGGGTAGTCAAAGGTCGTTTCAAAATGAAACTAATTCTATTTACAGATAGAATTTTTTGATTTTTATGTCCTCATTTTTTAATCATTGATTCGTCAATTTTACAATCTGAAACAAGAAATTTTATATATTTTTAAATAATAAATATCTTCCTAAATTAATTGGCTTCATCACGCAGTTACGCGCCATTTTCAATCGAACAAAAAATTATTCTTTTTGTTCGATTGATTTAGTAAAAGGGTAAATATTATCGCCCAAAAATCATGCTTTTAACTCTTTCTTTTTTCAAATTACTTTTTCTTTCTCTCAAAAAATGGCGAAACACTTGCTGCGTTTTGTATCGTGTATCCTCGAATAGACTGTCCGGGAGACAATCGAACTTCCAACGGACCCAGTCCAAAATGTGCAGGCGAGCAACTGTGCCTATGGGAGTGTGTCCTAAATTTCATCTGTGCCGCTCTTCGGATTTTGGCGCTATCCGTGCGCAATTCCTCCGCCCACTCTCACGAACATGCTGATGCGCAGGCTCTCCAGAAAAGCGCTTCCAATCGAATCGAAAGCTGCTGCCGAATTCTTTGCGTTCGAAACTCTTCTCCTTCAGAGACGGATACCTCAATAACAGATTCCTGAAAACTTTGAGGTTTAGTCTCTTATTATTACGGTACTTTCTCTCGATATAAGGTGGGAATAAGAAAAAAAAATTCTGAAAGGGAGGAAGAAGTAAGAATGAAAGTGATATTTTTCTGACTTTTGTTCTCGCTTTGATGACGACCAAGGAAAATTCTTTCGTGTATTTTTTGAAAATTCCTTTCGTAGAGCAGATGGATTCACCCGATGGCATTTGGATCGCAAACTTGGCGTGACATTTCCCCTTTTTTTCAATTAAAAAAGATCATGAAAAATTCGAAAAGATATGTTAAAGTCTGGGGAAACAAGTGACTTATTTATAACTTTTTTCCGTTGTTTCTTTTTAATATTCTTTTGATTCGATGATTAAAATGCATTCCTATATTTTTAAACAATTAATTTTTTCAGCTTTTGTTCGTTTCTCATCACTTATTTTTTTATTATCTGGCTCATTGTCGCTGTCTATTCAAAACGCATCTCTCTCTCTCTCTCTCTCTCTGTGTGTGTGTGTGTGTAAAATGAAAAACATTTAAATGGTTTGTTGAGAGTAAATAGCAGAGTCGTGGCCGAAATAATGGAGAAGACAGGGTGAATTTTTAAGTTCTTTTTATTCCATCACGGGAGCAGGCATTATTTACAAGCGAAAGCGACGTGCACAACACAGAACCACACAGCACGGAATTGACGAAATTGCTAAGTGTACAAAAAAGGGGACGGGAAATCATTATCCCTGATCTTAAATACCAAGAGAGGGAAATTATTTTTTATAGTGCTTATATACAATGATATTTCAATGGGGGTTTCCACGGCATACGAATAAGATGCAAGGGAAACACATGGATCTTTTTAAAGGTATTTTGTTTAGGTCAGCAATTTTCATCTCTCCCACGGAGTGGGAGAAAATAACCGGTGTTTAGCTGTTTCAGCAATTTTACACAGCTTCTGCTGAATTAACTATTAGAACAAGTGGAATGGATCAGGAAATAAGAGAATATTTTAGAATGATATTATTATGGGTTAAATTAAGATAGGGCTTTGGAAATTAATTGGGGTTTAATTAAATTTTAAAAATATCATCACACACACTCACACACATCGTATGAAACAATTTTGCTTCTAATGGATATAAAAATTTACCATTTATGGCAACTGTTCAGTTTCCGAATAGCTTTAGAAGCCCAAATTACTTTGCATATTTTTCCATTCATAGAAAGGTTGAAGCGGAAGAAGAGCGTCGTCACAATCCCTTAACTTGAGCCCTTCTTTATTAATAACATATCTTTCAGTATATAAATAGCTATTATTTTATATCTAGAAGGAAAATATTCTAAATCTTTTTTTTGTTTGCTTCTGAGTTGTTTATTAAAAAGAACCTCCTGCAGATTGTAAAGATCATTTCCTGTATTCTGTCATTATTTCTGGAGGGATGATTGCGTTTAAGTCTGTGAATGCAAACATTTACTAATGAATATAAAAAAGCCACCGAAGGACAAGCACGAGGGCCATCCACCCACTTGAGGCATTTCTCCACTGCCGAACACCGCGATGTCAATCAGGCGAAAGATGGGCTGCTTCCGACGCAACCTCTCGACTCCACCTGAAATTTATTTTTTCTCGACTCCACCATGTAACGACGTTAAGAAGAAATGATTTATATGAAATATAAGTCATACAGAAAAATGTGCTTTAAAATGATCTACATGTCAAATTTTATTTTTTTAATGTAAAAAGTATTAGTTTATATTACAATTTGGTTACATATCATTCAATTTTTTAGTCAAATGCTTCTGAATAATTAAAATAGCAGACTTTTTGACAAGTTGGATTTTTAATCAAACCTTCACTTCTATTTCCAGTCAGACCATAGGCAACTAATAATGTTGGGTATTCCATACTTATGGATAATGTTTGGAATTGTCCTGCCTGCTTTATCTCTGAAACAGATTGCCAAAAAATCTGCCCTGTTTAGTCCTAAAAATACTAGAACCTGAGCACTTTTGGTTTAAGTGAAAAAAAATCCTTCAGGTGGAATTAACAGTTTGTCTCCCTTTCTGGTGGGGATTTATTTTGCTATTTATTAATTATTTACATTTTGTCTTCAGTTTTAATTTGAATACCCTATTTATTGAAATTAATGTCAGCTAAACATTTTTCTGTAATTTGTGCTATTCTGCCGTTTCTTCCGTTTCTAACAAACTTTATTTGAGTTTTTATTTAGCACATTTTAGTTTTACAGAGTTTCATTCGAGTTAACGTTCATTGGTCGTTTATATATTTTCTTTTTTTTCAGAGATGGATTTGAAGGGCGTAAAAACTATCCTAAAATCTGGAATATTGTTGCAGTTTGTTTTTTGTTTATTTATTTTGCTATGTGAGATGTGATCTTGATCTAGTTATGTGAGATCTGCCTTCCAGGTCCCAATCGTAAGGAATGGTCTGATCTAAATATCCTAGATCACTTTCTTCTATTTTGTCGAAGAACGCAAGCACAGCATCTTTATAATCACTTCATTTTTTTTATAACCGTATTAATAGTTTTATCTAAATACCCATTTTCAAAATTCCGTTCGAGTATTGTTATATTTCGAGGTCTGTTAAATTCCCCCTCGAAATTTTAGCCCTTCAACTGTTTTCGACCTCTTCTTGCTCTTTATTTAAACTGTAATTGAACCACTGAATATCCAAACAACTTTGTTTTAAATTGTGCTATAACGGTTTTGTTATTTATAAAAGCGTCTTTAGAAGCTTTTATCATGAGATAACTTTTCAAACTGATTTTGTTCAGAACCCTGAATCAAATTTCTTTTCAATAAAAAAAGATTCTTTCAACAACTGTCAATTGATTTCTTGGACAGTCTGCGACCGAAGCCTTCTCTCTGCTTTTAAAATCTTGAGTAATTCGTTCGAAAATATTACAGATTTTGCTTGTTGGACTTCATTTATTTGAGGAATAAACAATATATTAAATTTGAAAGTAGTGCCTAAATATTTTAATTCGTACTCTTGAAAAATAAGTTGAAACATCGATTTTCTGCAAAATAATCCAAATATTTCTTTAATCAGTATTATTAATTTCTGAGCAGTTTTCTTCATAAAACCTTTTAATTTTTTTCTAAGCTTAATATTTGAAGAATTACATTGATTTTTTAATTCGCATATTGCATCTTTAATGCGCTTTTGTTTTTTTAAATGCTTTCTTTCCAAATTTTATATTTTGGCATCCCAAATTTAATCTTGCTATTTGTTCAATTTTGATGCAATAATTTCTCAATACGTTTTGCAGCTCCTGAATTTCAAAATAAATATTCTTCTCATTTTATAGTGTTCTAATCCTTCACAGGTGGAACATTTCATATCATTTAAAAGTTGCGCTCTAATTTTTTAAATTTAGATAGAAAGAAATCTTTTGTTGTTCAGGAATGAACAAACATATTTATTGCGCTGTCTGCAAGACTCTTAGGTAATCATCTTATTATCTTTTAGAGTAGTAATTTGTATACTATCTTTTAAAGTAAAAGCTGTTGCTTAACACCTCTTTTTGGTTAAAAACTTAGAAAACTTTTGACATTTAACAAAAACATTTTGATTCCACATATTTTATCAATCTATATTAAGCAAAAATTTGGACAAATATTATAATTGGCACCATTATTCAGAACATTCATCTCGGGCGTTGTCACACACGTTACATAAAAGATTTGAGATTTCCCAAATATATCTGTTCTTAAACAATTAATTTAGAATTTTTCTGACTGTATTTAAGATTGTTACGGACCCTTTCATCGGCTGTAGAACGCCATCTGGTGTTCACAGAAAAAGAAACTAGGAGTTCTTCAACTGAACTGATATCAATCAGTAGACTCCAATTTCCTGCAAAGGATAGTCCATATTTTTCTTGCTGCAAAATGTAACGTTTTTTATTTTCCTTATCTAAAATTCTTTTTGTTTGTGCTCATGTTAAATGTTTGTGTATTTTTGTAATTTGTTTCATTGTGCTCTTCTCAATAAATGTTAACTTAAGAGCTAGCTGGATTGAGTTCACTTTGGAATGAGTTACAAAAATTTGGCGCCGAAAGTGGGGCCAGAAAATAATAGCATGTTTATATATATATATATATATATATATAAACTATCTAGAAAATACCATTGGCCAGCTGAGAATGTAAAGGGAGAATTATAGAAGAAATTAAAATAAATATGAAAGAAAATGAAAAGGGAATTAAAGAAAGAGGGTTTTATTTTAATAAAACAATTAAAAGAAAAATATGTTATTACTGTAATATATAAATCAGCAAATAATTTCTGCATAATTTGCAAATATTTCTATAAAGAACTTTTAATTAATGATTATAAATCTAATACAACATATATGATAATTAATCAAGAGAAAAAGGAACTGGATAAATGAATGTTAGTTTTTGTTAAAAAAAACTAAATTTAAAACATGTTCACTTACTTACCCTTATTTGTTCCCTACAGTTAAATTTCATAAAAAAACTCTTTAAAATTTAGATTTGTAACCTGTAGCACGGGTAGTTACAATTATTTCTCGGGCAAACATTTCTTCAAATACTTAAAAATTATTTTTAATAAAATTAAAGAAGAAGATAATTTAATAACTAATAACAACAAATAAGTTTTGAACTTCCTTAAAATTGAAAACATTTTTAATGTTAATACTTATGATTTTAAAAACCTTTATACTAATCTCCCGCATGAAAAATTAATAAACGTCTGTATGTCTTTATTTGTGGAATATTTAAATGAAAATATTATAACTAAAAATAACTGGCTGGAACTATGTAAATTTAATATTTCTGAAAATTACATTTTTAATGCAATTAATTTTTTTAAACAAATAAAAGGTATTCCAATGGGAACGTCTTTTTCAAGTGCCCTTGCAAACATTTTTTTACATTACTATAAGAAAAATATCATTAAGCTGAACTTAATTAACCGATGCAGGTATATAGATGACATCCTGCTAATTAATGTAGAGAATACGAATGTAATAACAAACTGCTATCCAAAAGAATTAATTTTAAATAAAACAAATGAAAAACTAACCGAAGCTAATTATCTTGATTTAAAATTCAAAATTGCTAACGATAAAACACTGGTGGGTTTATATGACAAAAGAGACGAATTCAATTTTAAAATAATAAAACTTTGCAATTAAAATTCTAATTTAAACTCAAAAATTTTAAAAAAATATAATCTTTTCGCAATTTAACAGAATAAAAAATATTTGTAATAATAAAAGATGCTATATAGAATCTACAGATTGCTTTTAAAAAAATCTAGCATATAATGAATTCCCAAGAAATTACAGTAATATTGAAATTTTAATTAAAGAAGGTTTACATCTCTTCGACTAACCCACTAGTAGGCACAGAATTTTTACAATAAACTAACAATTTTTAAGAAGATAATTTTTCAATTCCTCGGGGTCCGCTATGCACTGGCTTCAGCGTTAAAATCTACACTTATATCCAATTTCAATGGGACTTCCCCGAGCTTCTAAAAATCATAGTAAAACATAATTAACATTATTATATTAAAAATCTTCTCCCTGTGTTTGTTTTTTATTCACGAGATGGTAAACATAGAAAAACTTAAAATATTTAAAATTAAAAAAGCCCGCAATCGAATAATCAACGCCCTTCTGAACTAAATTTTCTGTCTTCGTCTCTGGGATGTGTTTTGACCACCTAAGCAACTCTCTGATTGGCCCAAACGGTTCTCTTCCTATATCTCCTTCCTGATTGGCACTCGCCTCAATCTCTTCCAGACTGTTTCATTTGCTTTTTAGCGCTGCTTGGGTGCACATCCCTCTCTTAAGGGTCTGTTCTAGGCTTCTTATTTTCTTACTTGTTTTTTTGATAATATTGGTTTGTTTTTTATTATATTTAGTATTTTGTTATACATTTTTTTCTTCAATCTAGAATTTGATTTGTGAGTTATGTCTTTTTTTGTCCTTTTTCCTAATTGTCATTTGTTTTTTATGCTCAAAATTGATGCCTCTCTTTTACTTTAAAATGTGGAATTTTTCGGGTCATAAAAGAGTTAATTTTTTAGACAATAGTCTAACTCTCTACAGAAAAAAATTCCACTTTTTACAGGAATCCTTGCTTGATGGTGACCCTTGAGAAAGTCATCAGGCCGGATTTCTCCTTTTTCCCGTACATATTCATCTTAGTTCCCCTATGTCTTTAGGAATAGCAGCATACGCGCTCTCTTAATACATTTGTGTATCTTTCTAATTAATAATGAAAATGGCAATTCATTATATACCTCTTTTAAAATTGTTTCTTATATATATATATATATATATATATATATACTACTCATTTTAGATTTCTGGTCTAGGTTCGCTAATTGACAAATGCTTGAGATATTTGCTGCGAGCAATGATTACCTTTGTAATAGCAACTACCCTCTAGAGAAGTATGCCTTCTAGCAATTGCAAGCTTCATAAGCAAAAGGGATTTTCTATGGTGATATTTTGATTTCGTTTACTTTGTTGTTTTCAATTCGAACGTTAATGCAGTATTTTTTTAAGGTAATACAAATGTGCTTTAAATTCTTTGCAAGAGAAAACAGCATTTTGTGTTGATTATTTATTAGTGTTCATTTTTTAAAATAATACTAATTGTGAATTTAAAACTGTTATTGTAAACATTCAAAACGGAAATTTTGAAGATTTTATTTATAAATTTTGCTATTTGAATATATTTTTTATATTGAATACATTGTGGTTAATTTAAAGAAACGAAAGTATCAGTTGATATATTAAGAACGAATAAATGTTTCTTCTATTTTCTTGTTTTGATGAAGTTACTTATGTATAAAATAAATGAGTGCATCTTGTTCATATTTTGTCTTCAGAAAAGAAATTACGTATTCAGTAAACATATTTTCAGAGTATCGATGCATATATGTTAGTTTTATTCATGGGATGTTGAGAACCGAAAATGGTTGATACTGATCTTGAATTATTCAACACGGGTAGTTTCATTTCCTGTTTCAGCCATAAATATTTTTACTCTCCTTTTTTGTTTTGCACAAATAAAGAAAACAAAATATACCTGATTATCAGTTTTATTCAAAATGGCATTTTTATGAAAGTGATCATTAAGAATTTCTTTGAATAAGCTATCGTTTGTTTATTGTTTTATTTCAGTGCTCAGTTTTTATTCAGTGATTTCTTATTTTTTTATTATTCATTGAAGTGGTAAATTGAAGTTTTGTAAATCAATTGAGTTTGAAACGTTATTTTAATTCTTGTTCACTATCAAATGAAATTGCATACAGTTAAATTTGATAATGTGATGTTTTGTGTTTATATAATTCATTTTTAAAATAAGATCAGCTGTTTAAATTGGAATTTTTCCGTATTATTTTCTTAAAATTATTTTATTCTTATTTTGTTTGTATTTATACAATTCGAGAAACTGCCTTAAAATCTGACTAGTGTGTTTTATGTGTGATTTAAGGTGAAAGTTTTTTAAATTATCTCCCATCTGCTTTTTGAAAACTCATCAATTGCATGACAATGGCTTATCTAGCCAAAGCCCGTAGAAGCGAATTAAAAACTTCAGCGATTGAGTTGCGTTTTCAAGTTGAGGGCGTTACGGTGATTAAAGACATCACTGGTCTCATTTTAAAATCCAACGATTACGATTAACCGTATATCAAAAACATTTTGCAAACAATAATTAGGGTGCAGCGGGAAGAGGAACTCGAAGCCACAGTGCAGCAGGAAACTGAACAAAATCATCGATTTGAAATTGAACGGTTAAAAATAACCTCTGCAAATGGTGCCAGTACATCAAATGTGTCTACGGAAATTATCAGCATTCAGCATCTCGTGCCCAAATTCAATGAAACTTCTGATATAGCTTCCTATCTGCAAATTTTTGAAAGACAATGTGAGCATGGGAAGTTAAAAGAAAACGCTTACATAACACACCTTTTGCCCTTGCTACCCACTGAAATCTCACAAATTATTTTACGAGAACCAAAGGAAAAATGGGAATGTTACGCATACATTAAACAGATTCTTCTTCAGAGATTCAAACTGAATGCTGAGTGTTTTCGAATTAAATTCACTTCACACCAGAGAGGACCTTGAGTCTTGTGGAAAGATTTAGCATATGATTTAAGCAATTATTTGGAAGAATGGCTATACAGCCTGGAAGTTAAGGCTTTTGACTCACTTAAAGATCTTATGATTACAGATCAACTTAAAAGAAGAGTCAGTCAGGACATCAAAGATCATTTCGTTGATACTTGAAGTGCAATTAAAAGTACATCCTAGTTAGTCCAGAAACTTGATGATTATGAATCCGTACGGCTACCTACGGTGAAGCGAAATTCTCCATTACAGACAGTTCGTTCCTTCAGAGGAAACACAGTTGATGGACCGAGTGAGGTACTGAAAGGTAAACAATTTTCAAATCATTGAGAACTACGACGGCTTCATAGTCGACCTTCTTTGACGTGTTATGGGTGCGCTGCGCCTGGTGTCACTAAGCCTAAATGTCCTACATGTTCTCCGTCTTTTCAATTGTCAAATCATCTTGTCTGATTGCTTTTCACCCAATCAGTATTAACCAAGTTAATGGAATTGCCTGAGCTGATTCTGGAACCACACATTCTATTGCTGGAGAAGATCTATACAACATTCTTCAGAAACAAGGCATGAAATTTTTTAAGGAAGCAAACACTATGACTTTTGCCGATGGACGTTGTTCAAATACTGAAGTTCTCACCACCCAGGTAAATGTTCAGATCAAGCATAAGTCTACACGAACAAAATGTATCATTATTCCTGAAGTTAAACAAAACAGAACATTGTTAGACCTTAATTTTCTTCAAGATTCTGGTCTAGTTCTTGATCATAAAAGCCTCAGACGGTTTTTCACCGAAGAGCCTAACAGGAAATTTCCTTTTGAAAAGGATATTCATGTTTCTGAAACTCCCTGCACGGAGTATGTTTCAGAAGTAAAAACACATCTCTTACGCGAAAATGGAGGAATCATGCTTGTAAAGGACCGGAAAACACTCTGAATGCTGTATAAAATGAATATAAAGAATTGTTCAATCTAGGAGGAGACCCTAATTCCTAAGTCGAACATAATATCGATACTCAGAGCAAACCACCTGTTTCCATTCCTCCCGATCGAGTATCACCAGCAAGAAGTGAAATTTTAAAATCTGAAATTGCCCGTCTTTTAAGTGAAGGAAAAATTGAATCTTGTGAATCGCCTTATGCATCTCTTGTAGTCTTGGTTCCGAAATCAAACGGAAGTTTTCATATCTTCGTCGATTATCGGAACCTCAATTTCATTACAGAAATGGATAATTATCCAATACCGAGAATCGGTGATCTTCTGCAAGATGCTAAACACACTCATTAAATGAGTTCGATTGATTTAAAATCTGGATATCACCAAATCAGTGTCACTTTTGCAGATAGAGACAAGATAGCGTTTACCAGCCCTTTTGGTATTTGTCGTTTTTTCCGCATGCCTTTTGGATTGAAGAATGCACCAGCAACTTTCCAAAGGTTGATTGATAAATTCAAAACTGGCTTAAAAGATGCGACCTTACTTTCCTACCTGGATGACATCATTATATTGTCACAAACATTCGAAGAACACCTAGAAGATTTGAAAAAAGTATTCCAAAGACTCAAAGCATACAAACTACAAGCAAACAGAGAAAAATGTCGCTTTGCCTGCTCAAAAATTAAATATTTAGGACACTTTATTACTTTTAATAGTATATAATCGATCCTGGGAAAACATCTGCAATTCAAGATATACCTGAACCCAAAATCATGAAACAAGTACAGTCTTTTATGCAAATCTACAGTTAGTATAGACGCTTTATACCAAAATTCTCTGATGTTGCCAGATCTCTCAGCAACCTCACCAAAAAAGCTTGTCCTTGACGCTGGAAAAAAGAAGAGCAGAATGCTTTCAACATCTTGAAACAATTGCTAGTTTCCCTCCTGTATTGAAGCAGTTTGATCCTCCCAAGTCATATATCATTTGGATAGATGCGAGCAATTTTGTTCTGAGAGCTGTTCTTTCACAAGATGAAATTCCTGAGGAACACCCGATTGAATATGCCAGTCATCTTCCAACATCGGGGGAAAAGAATTATAGCACCACTGAACGTAAAGCCTTAGCTGTGATATGGGCTCTGCAGAAATTCCGGGCTTACTTAGAAGGTGCTGAAATAATTGTAACCTCAAATCACCAGCTTCTAAAATGGCTGATGAGCTTGAAGTCCCCTTCCGGTCGATTAGCTCGTTGGGCTTTACGAATCCAATACTTCAATTTGAATATTTGCAACATACCTGGCAAAAAAAAAAGTTGTAGCTGATATGCTGTCAAGTCCTTCCTGTGAACATCGACCTGCCTTTTGAGACACTTGTAATTTTGTCAGTGTAGATGTGGCAACTAAATCTTCCAAAGAGATAAGAGAATCCTATCTAAAGGATGAAAACTTGAAAAAAATCATTGACTGTTTCGAAGATACGCAAAGAAGTGAGGACTTCGCCAGTTGGACTTCCAGAGGTTATATCAGAAATCAGGATGTACTGTACAGATATAATGAGCATGAAGAGGATCAAATTGTTGTTCCTGTTCAAGAGAGACAAAATATTTTAAAGTAACATCCTGATGTCCAACAGCTGGACATTAAGGGGAAGAAGGGACTCGCCAGAGAATTGCCAAAAGATACTATTGGACTGGTATGAAATCGTTCAACCTTTCTTCCTTCAATATGGTCTGCCTACAAGGTTGTTAAGTGATAATGGACCTCAATTTGTAAGTGCTGTTCTTCAGCAAGTTTGTTATACTCTGAACATTGACCAACTGCTAACACCATTTTATCATACCCAAGCTAACCCCGTGGAGCAAAAAGAAAAAAACCCCACGAGACTTAAAACCCCGATTAGCATTTTTTGTTCTTGATTCTCGTGATTCATAAAATGATAAACTGCCCATTATAAGATTTGCCATGAATTCGGCCAAGCGTGACATTTAGGTCTTGAGTTGAGAACTATCGATGGTGTGGCTCATGATTTTAAATCAGTTGCTGAAAATGATAATTTTCTTCCAGAGATTACTTCTTATCTCAAACGTTTTGCAACTATCTCCCAAGAAATCAAAGACTGGGTAGAACAAAAACTAGATCAAAGGAAGAAATATTTTGAAAAACATCAAAGAAAAAAATATTTCTCTCATGGAGACAAAATAAGGGTAACTACTGTAAAGAAGTCGTCACCTGGTCTCCTTTTTAGAAGAGACACATGTTCGAACATTGCTACTTCTAGCCAGTGGTGAGACTATTCATCCTTTGTTGCGCATTGTGGCCAGCTGATCTGGCTAGAGGCTGGACGAGAGCGGATACGACAACGAGACGAGCTGTGAGCAGTGCTGAAGTTGAAAAGATGCCACGTGATTTCGAGTTTGTTGTAATCCGTAATCCGTAGATCTCTGAAGTTACACGCAGTAGCCGGATACGCGGTCATCTTGTGAATTCTTGGCATAGATGTCGAACTGACAATCCAGTTATAATATTTCCCAGCATTTAATCTATAGTTAACCTGTGTTTAAAAGGCTACCATTTTATTTGATCGACAGGATCAAGTCATTACTGCTTTATATTAATTGGTGGCAGCGGATAAGAATCCGAACTTTGCGCAGTTATTGATCATTACATAACTGGATTTGCGTTTCAGACTTAGAAGATTTCTAATCTGAGAAAAATTGTTACAACATCTAGATTGGAGAAAAAAATCCCTATCTACAGGAGCGATGAGTGGATTCGACGTTTGAAAAAATTCCCCAGCTACAAGCGCCACGAGTCGACTCAACGCTATAGAGAAAGCATTTACTACCGGAAACCACCTTCGGATTTTGTTTCCCCTCTACCTCCAACTTGATGTGAACAAACCGACGACAGAAAATAAAAGAAAAGCGGCCCTTGTTTGCTGCAAATGGGTGAGTGTTTCCTGACTTTCCTTTTCCTTAGAGGCAGAAATTTTTTATATCTATATATTGAGTTGCATTAAGAACAAATGTTACTAGTAGTTTAAACTAGTAGGGGTAGTAAGATTTTTTAAATTATTATTTGCAAAAGAGAAATTTTTCTTAGAGAATTTATGTCAAACTTGTTCTTGTTAGTTGTCAGATTCGATTTCAAATTTTTATTGTGATAGAGAATATTTGTTGATTACTGAAATAATATTGAAATTTCAGTGTAGCACTTTAGAATTGGTTATTAAAGCGATTCAGTAAGGAAGTTTTGAATTAATTGATGCTAATTGTAACAGAAGTAAAATAAATTTGTGTATAAGCTCTACTAATGAGATATAATTAATGTTTTTTGTAAATGCTAAACGTAAACACAGGTTCAGTGGCTGAACCAAATGCATTTGATGAATGGTGGTTTTGAAATTTTATTAAGGAAGTACTAGCTGAGAAAAATTGTGTGATAATTTTGGCAGTATTTAGTTAAATGGAAATCTGCGTGTATTAATAAATTATTTAGAATTGGTGGAATATTTAGAAGTATCATGTATTTTATTTGTATTGCTGTTACGAAAGGAGTTCCTTGTTTTTGAATTGGTTGAGACTTTTTTTTGGGGGGGGGGGGGGGGGATTTATAAAATTTTTAAGAGTAAGACAATTTATAAGAATAAATAGGGAAATGGCTTTCTTAAACAGAGCGGTAAAAGTAGATTTAATTTCCTTGGCGGAAGAATTAGGTATTGAGACCGACCCTTCAAATAAGGTAGTCGAAATGATTAGGAAAATTAAAGAGTTACCAGATATAGACCTAGATTTCGTGTAGGATACGTATGAGGTTATAGTGGAAGAGCGAAAAAGGAGCACGTAAAGGCCGAGCGAATAGAGGCCGAATTAAAGGTAGAACGCACCCACGAAAGGGAATTTGAGTTAGAGCGTTTAAGATTATCTAATTCGTTGGAAAATAATATAATACATTCAAGTCGAAATGAGAATTCTAGATCGAGCTTAATCCCTAAATTTGATGGTAACCAAACAGATATATCTGTTTATCTTACGTTATTGGAAAGGCAACTGAAAACCGCCGAGATTGACGAGGCCGAATGGGTTTCTCAATTATTATCCTTATTACCATTAGATTTGGCCCAGATTATAGCTAGAGAACAGGAGGATAAGTCTCAGGATTACGAATATATTAAACAAGTTTTGCTGGAACGATTTAAAAGAAAATCGGAGACATATAGGCAACGCTCCATGAGCCATCAGAAAAACCGAATGCGATGTGGAAGGAATTGATTTTCGATCTAGAGCATTTCTTGACTGGTTGGCTTTCAGGGACGGGCGTGACGGATTTCGATGGGTTAAAGAAATTATTAATTACTGACCAGATAAAGAAACGTGTCCCGAGCCATATAAAAGACCATTTTCTAGACGTATGGTCAGACTTCATGGATCCTTATGCTCTAGCAGAGAAATTGGATCATTGTGAATCTATACGTACGAAATCCAGCTTTGTAAAATTCACTGGAAAGGGAAATTTTGAGGGAGACCGACCAATTTCGCCTGAAAAGGATGAGAAGTATAACACTGCGGAAAAAGAGGTAACTGCTAGACTCGATGAGAATCATTCGTGTAGATCATTCTACGAAATCATTCGATGAGAATCATTCCAAAAGAAATTGTGGGAAAACAAATTCGATTATCGAAGTCAATTGCAGTGTTATGAATATCAATCTACGACACATTTAAGACCGAACTGTCCTCAGTTAAAGAGAAATCAATCGATAGAACAGATAAATCATATAAGGAGCGTTCACGAAAATGAGCTATTGCTCCGTATGTAAGTGAAGGATCTTGTTAATGGATTCGGAATCAAAATTCTTCGTGATTCAAGTGCCAGTATAGACATTGTTGCACGGAATTACGACAGGAATGCAGATTTTACCGGAGAGGTAATCTGGATAAAACAACCGTTAGACTTAAACCCGAAGTGTTTAAATTTTGCACGTATGAAGCTCATGGGCCCAGAATTCGGGGATATCTTCACAAAAGCCGCAATTGTGGATTCATCACTCGACCAAGGAATTTACATTCTTAGCAATGCAATGGCCGAGTTACTTAAGAAACGAAGTTTCGCTTCCGTCAATGCCATAACGACTCGTTCTCAGGGGAAGAGGGTTAAAAGCGCGAAGACGTTTACGAACTCCATAGGGGGGGGGGGCAAAAGTTCAGAGAACCTGAGATAGTGTTTCGGAAAGACTCTTTTTCGTCCCCTCCAGCTAAGATAACCCAGGCAGAATTCTCAAATACAAAAGGGGACTGCGGAACTTTGAACGAGTGCAAGGAAAGCGTCAAAAGGAGGCAGAAACAAGGACTCAAAGTTTTGCCTCACACACATACAGCAGTTTTCTCCAAGAAACCGGAGGAAACGCACTTACTAAAATCCGATATAGACTTGAACAGTGAACAACCTGATAGGACGAAGCTCTATCGCACCTCGCAGCGCCGGGCGGAGAGGTTAAAGTCAGGAACAAACCCAAGGTTGAATCTGGGGCGATTTGAATTAGAGAAATCAGATTACACATCACGAATGTCGTTAGCTCTAAAACCCTACAAGTATACTGCCACACATAAACCTGGCAGTAATCATCAAAATGCTGATGGTTTGAGCCGTTTTAACCTTTAATAAAAGGACAGTTCTGTTAAGAGATTCATATCTACATAGTATTGTAAATGTAAATTGTTTTGAATGTATTTTATTAGTATAGTGTCTCTTCCTCTAAGAAGGGATTGTTAGTTGCACGAACCGGTTGTGACGTTTGTCCAACCCTGGACAAAACACCACTTTCAAGGGGGGAGAGCTGTAAAGAAGTCGTCACCTCGTCTCCTTTTTGGAAGAGACACATGTTCGAATATTGCTATTTCTAGCCAGTGGTGAGACTATTCATCCTTTGTTGCGCATTGTGTTTCTCCCTTTTAGTGTCTCCCTTCGGACTTGAGTGGAGGCAAATAAGGGAGCACACATACTGGAGACCCTTTGAGAAAGCAAACCGTGTCAAAACACCAGATGGGGCTATTTCTTTTATGGACCACCCAAACTGGGATAAAGTTCCAATAATGAACAGCATATGCGTTTTACGACCCATTGAAGAAAGAAGTGCTAAAACCTCCAGATGCGACTATTGGGGTATTGTGAAGGGTCTGTTAAGGGGTGGATGTTTCAAGAATATTCCCATGACATGACGGCGCGCCATTGGGAGTATTTCTGAAGAATGTTTGGACAATCGACATCGCCAGCGCACCTATGCGAGCCTAGGATGTGGAGCTTCACCACTGTTAAAATGGACGGTCGAGAAGCTGAGAGGCAGAGGGGGCCAGCTGATCTGGCTAGAGACTGGACGAGAGCGGATACGACAACGAGACGAGCTGTGAGCAGTGCTGAAGTTGAAGAGATAAATGATGATTTCGAGTTTGTTGAAAAGATCTACTGGAAGTGATCCGTAGATGTTTGGAGCTACACGCAGTAGCCGGATACGCGGTCATCTTGTGAATTCTCGGCAAAAATGCCTAAGTGACAATCCAACTGCAAATATTCCCCAGCATTTAACCTAGAGGATGTGTTTTTGTTTCTGTTACTGTATAAAGCTGTAAATAAAACTTTTGTGCTTAAAACGCTTCCATTTTAGTTTATCTATAGGATCAAGTCATTACACTACACATCCAATAAGCAAAGTTCAATACATGAGAATTGCTAAATTTGCTCCCAAAAGAGATGGCCCTTATGTGATTGTCACTATTCGTTCAACAACCACTTATGATATTGCTCATCTGTATGAACCAGACAAGATTCTAGGAAAGGTTTCAGCTTTGAAACCATACCAAGAAAAACTAGGATTGACAAATCAAATGGCCGCAATAGTTCCTTTGAGAAAAAGGGAGCGCTCACCATGTTCATCACAATTGAAAGCAGTACCTTGAGTGTGAGGCACTGCTCAATCTGCAACCACAACTCAGGTTCATACCCGTCCTGTACGTCCTCCTGCTACACGCCTTAGCCAAAGATCAGATCCTGACTTCTTGCCGGGACGTCTACGAAGTCAGAGGGGGAGAATGTAACGGACCGTTTCATCGGCAGTAGAACGCCATCTGGTGTTCATAGTAAAAGAGACTAGACGTTTTTCAACTGAACTGAGATCAATCAGTAGACCAATTTTCTGCAAAGGATGGTCGCATATTTTTCTTGCTGCAAAATGTAACGTTTTTTTTTTCTTATCTAAACTTTTTTTCGTTTGTGTTCGTTTTAAATGTTTGTAAATTTTTGTAATTTATTTCAATGTGCTCTTCTCAAAAAATGTTAACTTAAGAGCCAGCTGGATTGAGTTCGCTTTGGAATGAGTTACAAGATCGCATTCTGTAACCTAAATTTTAATCATCGTACGAAAGTTTGTTTATTTCACTAGATATGGTGTAGGGATTTTAGTCAATATCAAAATAACATCAACATACGCTTGAAACAAAGTGCTTTGATTCGAGCGACTCGGTTGGCCAATAGCAGCCTCGGGGCGAATGTACCCCGGGATCTTCGACGGGAACCAACTCCTCAGAATGTTTTTGGACAATTAGCATTTCCATTCTCTAAAAGCCATCTATTGATTAGGTCATTCTTTCGGAAGTCTCTCATTTCATTTATAACTGCTTAATTTGAGACAGTTGAAAGCTTTTTTCAATATCTGGGGAGATCATAGAGATAATTTAGCATCACCGATGAATCACGCATTTTCCCCCCAGATCCCAATATTATCACGCTTCTATCAAAGCCCACGTTTATTTTTGTTTAAAAAACATTAGATCAATCCTAAGAAGATTTGACAGGGACTGATTGAAAGAAATCTAGAAAGCAGACGGATAGGGGCAAGATTTTTAAAATTTGCCAGATATTTCGCTTTTATAGGCAATCAGAATTACTTCCGCAATTTTGTTCCCCTGGGAAGTCGCCATTTCTGGAATATTCTCTCACTCTTGAAAATTAAACTTGAAACAGAACTATTGTTTATAGGGGCAAAAAATAAATACTGGAATATCAAATGGGATCTTTTTTAATGGGAAGATTCCATCAAATGATGAGAAATAGACGGATAACGAAGGATCAAAATTCATGCGTATGCTGAAAGATCTTAATTGCGCCATTCCATTACCTTTTCTCACATTTTAGATAGTAATAATACATGGCTAAAAATTAAATTTTAAGTATTGAACAAATAATAATTTAATGCGCTAACAACTCTGAAAATAACTTAATTCATCGACTCTAAAAAACATTTGAAATTCGCTTTAGATAAAGTGAGAGAATGTATTCTATTAATTAGGATGTGTTTTTTATGCGTTTGAACCCTTGGGCTTACATCAAATGTTTTGCACTTTTTACTGCTCTTTCTTTTTGCTTGAATGCCTTCGCTTTCTTACCAGCAGGTGACTTGTTTGCCCCCATTTGCTCTAAGTAACCAACTAACGAATGAAATAAAATGCTGTCATTTGTCGGTGATTTAAAAAGCAAACTAAATGAACCATTGCGAGTATTTTTCCTTCGACTTTCTAGTATACTCAACCTCCAGAATGTTGCTTTTTGTACTTCGTAGCATAGTTAAGGCGGAAAAGATGGAGTTAACTCAATTACAATTAACTTAGCATCTAATTTTTTAAATAAAAAACTATGCTTCCATTCTTAGAATAGGTTATTTAATTTTTAGCATGAATTTAGTTTTTATTTTTGCAGTAGTATCTTGAATGTTTAATGTGCTTCAGAAATAGTATATTGACTATTATGAATTCAATTTTTCATAATTCTTTAAAAACTATCGAACATTTATTGGAGATCAGCTTCCGGCAGCTGTTAAAATTTGATTAGATTACTGCTGAAGCTGATATTCTAAATTTATCCAAAAATGTAATGGAGAACTATTAGGAGATTTTGTCTGCAAAATCAATACTATCGATGCATGTAAGCTTTTTTTTAGTATCGATGCATGTAAGCTTTCTTTGCATGAAAATGCAAATCTCTCTGCATTCAAATTTATATCTTGTGAATTGTTTGGTTTGTTGTTTTATCAGTTAGTTGTGCGTCTTTTTGTATAACCGAAAATATGCAGATATTAATGCAACATTATCCTTCAATGAGGTATAAAATAGTTTCATGCTCAGCAATATCAGCTGGTGTTGGTAGCTCCAGCTAATTATTACAATTATTTTGAAACCTTTTTGTCATTTTTGAAAATGTTTTTGCTTTTCTAAAGGGCCTCGTAATTTCGGAAATATTTTTGATGTGCTTTTAGATAAATTAATAAAATTTCTAAAATCAAAACTTTAAATTTTTTTAATAAAGGTTACAATGTGATGTGGTTCAATATCATATAAGAGAAGTAACACGACATATCTAAAAACTAACAAAGAAGGTTTTTAAAATGTTATAATTATATAAAAAAGTAAGAATAGTAAGAATTTTTCAGAAATGTTTTATTTTCGCAACTTTTACTTTTAGAATATTGTTGCTTTAAGAATGTAATTTAGATCTCAGATAGTCTTAATAATCTGTTTATGTTGCAATGTTTTATTCATAAGTTTTATTATTATTATTATTATTCTAAATTTCTCTGCTTTTCTTCAAGAGGAAAAAAAAGCAAACATTTTTTTAATCCTTTAAAATGTTTTGGTTTTTCATGTTGATGGCTTTCAGAATATTGAGGAGTTTTATTTTGCCCATTTTATCCAATTTTCTCTGAAGTAACTTTTCAGCAACAATAACTTCACTGAAATGTTTTATTCTCATAAATTTTCTTAGCCATTTTTAGAAATTTTTTCGATCAACAGAATGTTTTGGGCAGGTTTCTAGCGATATTTTTAGAGATGTTTTATTCGCAAAAATTTATTTGTTTTTAGCAATGCTTTACTTCAAGAAAAAAAAAATTAAGTTATTTTTCCAAAAGTTACTCTTAGAAATTTTCTTGTTATTCTTAAAAATGTTTACGTATTCTTGAGGATCATAATAGAGAAGGATTTTTGCGATTTCTAAAAATGTGTTCTCTTTCATTATTTTAAGAATGTTACCTTTGCACATTTCAGATATTTTACTCTATTCTTAGAAATAACTTTTGTGTTACATTATTAACCTTTGAAAAAAAATTGAATGAACAATATTAATAATATTTTATTAATGAATATTTATAGCTTAGTAAAATCAAGAAGTACAAAATTTTTAAAGTTTCTTCACCGATTCGATAACATAACTGTATGAGAAGTACACACATAATTAAGTGATGCCATATACATACATTTGATCGCAGAGGCTCGAGTCCCAATAACTATTCGGAACATTTTGTGAAAAACAGAATAATTTATTTACAATGCCACTTTACTAATAATAAGCAAGCAATGCCTGCCGGGAGTACATTCATTGTTAAATAGATACCAGAGAAACATACAAATTCCATTTGTAAACAGGCTTATGTACAATAGGAGCAGTGAGTGACAGGAATGACAACTCTTCTTCATTTAAAAAAAACCAAAATAAAAGGTCTCATTTCAAAGCTTTTCTATTCAGCTGGTATTCGAAATACTTTTTACATAGTTTTATTGAAATTCCATGCGGTCCTTTTGTTATATTAGTTGTTATTACATATAATTCTCGCATCGTGTTCTATAAAAAGGTGCTGGCACAAAAGCTTCTAAAATAAATAAATAAAGTTAATGAAAACTTTACTAAAGTTGGACTGAATGCCTCGCTCTGGCTAAGATTTACCGCTTGCTCTTTAATAGTTTTTGGTGTCTCTGAGAGACTGGTCAACTCTCGCTTATTAAAGAAAAACACGAGCAAGTTTTCATCCAAAGTTGTTGATCAAGAGTTATTTATAAAATGAAGTGAAGGCTGCTTTCGACCCCCCCCCACTACTTTACATAAACACATAAATGGTATTGACCACAGCTAAAAAAAACTGCTTAAATAAAAAGGAACGCAAAATACCAATGTTTTTAAAACGGTCTACGATGCATACAATAATTTCGCCTGGGTTCTTACAGATTTCTAACCTTATGCAGAAGATCTTGGAAGATTTGCAGGGGGGTCATGGACTTTTGCAAATTCTAATTTTTCAAATTCCTAATAACAAATTTTCAGAACAATCTATGCTGGATTATAAATCTGCACGAAGCCAGGAGATATTGTTTTTGAGAAAAAAAACAGAGAGAAAAAAACTGGGTTTATTAAATAGTTTTTATTTAAGTAATATTTTTCGTATGTGTTATTAAGTAAATAATAAAAAAATAATTTTGTGTATGTGAAATCTTTCATTTGATTTTAAGTTAATTTCCCGATAAGCTAAGGACTTGATCTGTCGGTAATGACAATTTCCGACTGATTGCAACATCTGTGCAAACACAATCAAGAAAGTGAGTTTATATCAAAATTTTATCCAATTCTTGGGTGCGTTCCCTTTAGTTCATCGGAAAACTAATTTAAAATTGAATGCAAAGTCTCTACCGAAAAAGAGAGAGCAGTAAGCAAGCTGCTGAAGGTGCGTTAACTGATTCGTGATGTCCATGAAAACAAAAGTAACGTTCATATTTGCATTTCAAAATGAAAAGATCTCAATTTGCATCGAGAGAGAATTTTGGGAAAAAGAGGGGTGGGGAGGAAAAGTCATATGTTTCCATCAGGAAGCGTTTTAATTTTAGATATCAACTTTCTTCCGATCAGAATTGAGTTTCTTAATTTTATTTTGAAATTGCACGGAAAATCACTTCAAAATAGAACGTCTAAATTTCATATTTTCATAAAAATTTCCCCATTAGAGTTTAGCCAATTTAAGAAGGGGGTTTTTTTGTTGTTTTTATATTTTTTTACATCCTTATCTTGTTCGATGCTTTTAAATTTAAAAAAAACTGATTGGTATTGCTATTTAATTACGCTTTACTATATCATAATAAAAACAAAAACATTTTAAATTCTGAATTTTTTGTCTAGTAAAATTGTTTTACGAACGAGAAAAAAAAACGGGAAGTAAAGGAAATTTTTGATACTTTTTAGAAAGAAAAATAATTCCTTACCTTCTGTCAAGATTCCCTGGGTAACTATATAGTTATAAAAATAACTATATAACTTAATTCGCACATACATACGCGGCAGTTTCCAGAATAAAACTCTCATCTTGCTTCTTATATTACGTAGATATATTGCGACATAAAACGGCTGATTTATAAAGAGTCATAGAGAGTTATACATCCTTTTATGAGAGTTATGAAGAATGTTTTGGAATGATCGCCATATATTTGAACCATTATCAAATAACTGGGTCAACACCAGAACCTGCTCTCCACCCTTGTTGTTCACACGCCACAGTTCCATCAGAAAGTCATAGCATCAGATTTATTGAATTTTAGGCCCATACTTGATGCACAATTATGTGTAATTAAGTCTTTTCACTCTTTGCTTTTTATTTAAATCAGAACAGAGTTATGGTGGGACCAAATATAAAAACTGAAATATAAACGATTTATTAATTGCATTTTCTTCTTACTCTGCCTGAAACGCCTAGAACTTTTATTATAAAAATATATTTATTCAGCAACTTTTTAATTAATTAGCTATTCCATTTTTTAGAAAACTAATCTATTAGTAGAATTAGCTACTTCATTCATATTTGGCATATTTCACAAATTTGGCACGTAGTATTCACATTTTGTTATTTAGCACTTGAATAATGCCCAATATTATATTCTGCATTCTATAAAATCTATCTACGCTACTGCGAGGAATAAATACATCACATCGATCATTGAGTGATATATTCTCCAAATTTGGAACACTACATTTATTGCAATTTTGCAAGAGGGTGATTAATCACTATGTTTGATGCTGTGTACACTAATCTACGCTAGAGGTTGCGTTCTTTATTTAACGACAAATTTGGGATTAAATTATTCTTTTCCGTTCCAAAAAGTTATGCTCACTGACTACATTTAATATAATTTACACTCTCTTAAGACGGATAAACATGTACAGTTGGTTATTGAGTGATGCCTTCTCCACATTTGGACCGTAGTGGGACAGATGCGTACACTCGGAGTGCGTACCAGTCGTAAAACTGTCAATCAACGGTCTTGTTTCCAAGGCGGTTTTGTTACTGTAAAGGTTCACTTCTAGAAGAGGTTGCAACATTTTAAACGTTATCTTAAAAGTGCCACATTTGGCAAAAGTTAGCATGATGTTTAACTCCATTTGGAATACTTAATGACTTATTGTTTAATACAGTTTCCTGCATTTTAAAACAATCTGAATAGTTTCCGTTTTGATTTCTATGAAACATGAATTGCCTTTAGATGATTTTATTCAAAAATGTATGATAAAAATCAATGAATTTCTTCTCATATGAATACTGCATCCACTTCCAAAAATAATCTAGATTTTAGAAAATACATTACTTTACATAAATATAACGATTTGCATTAAACGAAAGAGTTTTGTTTGCATTAGTTTTGATTTTGTTTTTCTTGATTCATTTGTTTAATTCAATAAGTTCAAACACTGAAATCTATGTTATTTAAATATTTGTTTATTAAGTTTGAAGCATAAATAAATTAGGTTAAATATTATTAAAATGATTTGTAAAAAGGAATTAAATACAAATACAATTCTTGACATACCCTAAGTAGTAAGAAATGCTTTCATCCACGGATGTTAAGTTTCCATGTTATATGTTTTTAAAAAACCAGCTTCACGGTGGAAGCACCATTACAAATTTAAAATGTTCCGTTTGTCATCGTAGATTTAATTTCAAGGTTGTATCAATTTTTTAAAAATATATGATCTGATAAAGATAAATTATTTGTTCACTATATAACTTTTCCTTTTTCATATGAGATATCTGTAGGAGGCGTTAGCTGAATTCAAATGTAATTTTCTTTTTAAATGCACTATTTAGTACTCCATAACCCAAATTTACTGCTGAAAAATAAACAGAATAAAAATTGATTTTTACATAACTATATGCATTATATATTCATAGAAATTTAGGAAAAATATTCAATTATTTCCGATTTCAAAAAAAATTAGAGCCGTTTTAAACTTTCTAGGGACCCACATGAAATGCAAATCTTGAAACACTTTTATACTCCACAGATTTAATTTCAATGTTGTTGTCTTTTTTAAAATCTGCACTTTGATAAAGACAAATTATTTATTCATTATAAAGCTTTTCATTTTTTATATGAGAAAAATTATTGCAAGTGCACTTTACGTCAAAACGTCTATACTTTGCAGTATAGACGTTTATAGACGTAAGTGCAGTATAGACGTCAAAACGTCTATACTGCACTTACGTCTATAAAAGATGTTAGCTGAACTAAAATTTAATTTTTTCAGATGAATTACATATTAAAACATAACCCAAATATACTATTGAAAAATAGAATAAAACATGATTTTTACATTACTATATGCATTGTAATTTCTTCAGAAATTTTAATTTTTTTTTATCGTTTTTAAATGTAAAATAAGCAATTAAAAATCTTAATGAATACAGTCATATACTCTTCAACAATATACATCTACACTTCTATTGTAAATTTCTACTGTTTCACTATGCTTTTATTCCATATTTCGAACAATGTAATTACTTCCAATTTCAGAAAGGTTCACAATTTTTTAAAGCATTCGGAGACACCGATACAATAAAAATCTCAAAGGCCCTTTTTCCCTCCAAATTTTTTATCTATTTTAATTCAATTTTTATTCAACAGTTTTAAATAGCAAATTTTGAAAAACAGCAGGAGCAAATCCCTTTGTAAAAAGTCAATTTCAATATTTTACATATAAAAAAAGTGCACATTTAAAATGAAAAATTAACTTTATGTAAAATATTAAAAACAAAAGACAACTCCTCTAATACACTCTAAATAATATTGTAAAAAGAAGGAACATTTTTCTAAAACTGAAACTCCAGATTTTTTAGAATTATAAAATAGCATAATAAATACATTTTAAATGTAATTAGGAATATTTCTGGAATTTAATTTCAAAAATAAATTAAATCAGTACTTGATTTTGACTCGAATAAATTTGATTGCATGGCTCTCTGTCATTAAATGAAAATATAAAACTAAACAGCTTTCGAAAACTGCTAATCGTTTTAAAGAGCTGAGGGACTCCTTGGCAGTTGTCATCTTTGCTTACTTAATAACCTTTGCCTAAATACCTTTTTTCCTCCTTTTTGATAAGAATTATTTAAATAATCTCTTTGGACTGTTGACATTACTGCTTCTTTATTGTAGATTCAAATTTCTTGGAAATTTAATTATATGTATTAGAAATAACTTTAAGGGCTTGTTCCGATGTTGCCATTAATTCGGAAGTTCTTAGGCAATTATTTTTCGTGAAAAAAAAATGCGCATGGTTCAGATACTTTGTCATAGAAAGAATCTGGTTAGTTCGCAATGATCCCATAGTTTGCAGGAGTCCAGTTCAGATCAATATAATATTTCAAGAGCACGTGGATTTAGAAAATTAGTTTCTTTATTAAAAGAAATAAAGTTAGATTTTTGTCATTGCATTGCAAGAGAAATTATTGCTGTAGCATCAAAAAAGTTTTTAAAGAAATGTTTTATTTTTCATTATTATAAAAGTGAACATCCATTTCTATTTCTGTAATTTACTATCTATTATAACACATGGAATCTTGATTAACTCTTTATATTTGCGTTATAAAAATTTGTAAATTTTTATAAAAATGAAATAAATTATTTGCCATTAATATATTGTTAAATAAAAAAATTGCACCTTTGGCCATCCTATTAGTCAGTTATGATTAATGATTGATGAAAATTTCAATTGTCCTCACCACAAAACGTTCTTAAACTTTAAATTTTGATATATATATTATGTATAAAAAATAATACGGTAAAAAATTTGATATCATTAATTTTTTAAAATTTTAAAATGTTGTAAAAATTATTTTTATTTTAAAATTTTAGAAAGGTGTCATGGAAAAAAGTCAATATTTCTGTTAATTTTTCATTAGTTAAAATTCCAAAAAAAATATCTTTACTTTTCTGGTCTTATTTGTACAGAGCCATTACATTCACACAAACACAAAAGTTTTTTCTTCGTGTTTAAGCCTCAAAATTCAGTTAAAAGGCCAATACTTTTCCTCGCCAAATACTCTTGCCAACAAACAACATATGTTTTAACAAACCTAGACTAATTACTTTACAAAGAATTACGCATGATTTATTGGATTTTTACGACCTGTACGCAAACCAGTGGTACTCATCTGTCATACAACCATTTGGACATGGAATTCACTCGCCCTGTTTTATGAAACGATGAATGCTGCACTCAACGACGCACCCTCCCCTCTCCAACCTTCTTCCCGCCATCCCGATGAATGGCCCTCGCTCGCCCTGCCTCGGCTGCGATTGGACTCAGTGTGCGCACGCCTCTGTTTGATGAGAACGGCCCTCGAGGATTGGGATTACAGCAAAGCTATTGTCCTAATGTGTCAAAGATGGCTCTTTAGAAAAGTCGATGCACATCCAGTCAGAAATTTTTACCCAAAGCTGATATTTAGAATCTCATTTTTTGAAAGGAGAAGGAGTTGATATGTCGGAGGGTTTCGTATTTGAATTGGCCACAGATGGATGCCATTGCGTCAGACCGGAGGAACAGAGGTTCCAACAAATACCTTCACTGCGAGCCTCTTAAAGTAGGAGAAATCCTTTTGAGAGCTAGTAGAGGTTGAGTCTTAATCCCCCCCCTCCCAGATTCAAAATGTAATGGTCCGAACCCAAAACAGCCCAGTTATAGCGTCAAAAGGAGATATTAAGCTATTTAACGGAAAATAGGATAATTTTTTAGTAAAAAAGAGAGAGGTGATTTTTTTTCCGATGGTTAAAAGTACATGTAGAAAGTTTGATAAAAACGCACATTTCAATAATCTTCTTGCAATTTTAAGTGCCATCCCAACTGGCATAAGCGTTGTGTCTCTGTACGGAAAGCGATACTTCTCCGAGATTCGAAATTAAAGATGCGAGACATTTGGAAATGGCTTGAATATTCTAAAATTATAATTTCGTAAAAAACAATTAAAATAAAGAGCCCCTCTTAAGTTAAACAGTACTATCTTTTTTCAGTTGTAATTATGTATGTAAATTTTATAAAACAACGGTCAAAATGAAATGAAAATTAAGTTTTAACAGTTTAATTCATTTAATAAAAAATCTGTATTATTCAATATCTTTTGTTGAGATCACTCTTATTTGATATCACAAATATGTAATTACTATTATATCAATTAAATATCAGTTGTTAATTTATTTAGATATAAATTAAATGAATTAGCATCTTGACGCAATATAGTGTTATTTAAGTACAAATAAAATAAATGCATTTTAAAAACGAAAAGGCCAATTTGTTATTCAGTTCCCTTATTTGTCTGAACGTATTCATAACCAACCGTTTTAGAGTTAAATTATGCATTGATCGATTTATTTTAACTATAAGTTTATCGGAGAAAGAATAGGTAAGATAATAAAAGTGTATTTTGAAAATTGTTTCTTTTTTTATAAATTGATTATTAACGGAATATTGTACATAAAAATAGAATGTCATTGGAAGAATTTAAAGTTTTTGAGTTTTTTGCATAAAATTTGTTACTGCGAATTATGTCGTACATTCTAAAGATTTAAGAACCACTCATTTATTACGAATTTAAAAAGAGTTTTAACTTAGAATGTCAATTAATTTTATTCTTTTTTTTTATTCTGGGATTAGTGTTAGCAATTCGCCGGAAATCCTTAATTTGGAAAAAGCGACGTGACGAACCGTCGCATCCCTATTTCCGGCAAACGTTTCATTCACTGGACCGTACGGTCTCAGTATTTAGAGCGAAATGTGCACCTAAAGAAACGGAAGTAAATACGAGATTTTTCTTTCCTGGCCCATTGATTTCTTTGGATTGAAATAAATTCCTTCAGAGACCAGCATAAATTAAAAAAGGTAAACTTGCGTTTGAAGAAATATATATAACTGACATCTATATGAGATGCATGCTATAATTTTGTTTCATTGAAACATTGAAAGATAAAAATTATTGTAATAAAGTGCGTACTTTAAAAAAATTTCCGCCGTAAATTAGAATTTCTTTTAAGTGATTAGCTTTTTATATGAAACTGAAATTTGAAAAGTTATGCAGTCATCAATTTTATTTATTTTCTCAGTAACATGAATATTATATTCAACATTGTTTCAAACTTTATTTATGTCTCGCATTAATTGAAGTGATTGCTTAAATCAAGTGTTGTTTTTTTTACCTTATCTTCCATTTTTGAAATTATTTTCCTCCTTATGGCTTTATTTCCATCAAGATGTCAAAGCTTTCCCAAGGCTTCTTATAAATCTTTCTGCCTGCAAAATTTGTCTTTTATAGAGATGATGGCAAAATCAGGACGTATTTCGATGAAGCCATCATGCATTCAAGAGTCCAATTTTGAAAAGAATTCCTTCCGACATCAATTCCATTCTACATTGAATAACTCCAGCTTAAAATAAACTAAAATAATAAATTGAAACTGGGAATGCAAAGACCTGAAAGGTCGCAACATGAATAAAAGAAGTTCGTTCTTTCGTATTTCTTGCATCTTTCTCAATCTAGCTCCAAACCATTGCCTCCGTTTCAAGGGGGGAGGGGTGAGGAATCCGCCCGGTGATATAAGTGACCGCGTCATGATCGGAGGGAAAAGGCGATGAGCCGATGAGAGGAGCTGTCTTTTCGTTTTAATTAAGAAAGGAGCTGAAATGCAGTAAAAAAGGAATTTTGTCTTCCTAATCTGAAAAGTGGCATCAAGCAGGGAATAAGACGCAATTCGATTCTTACGATGCGTACGACGATATTCCGCACCCTGTTAAATCTTGATACACGCCGCGCTTCTTTCAGAGGAAAATATGACATAATACCATATTTGCTGTAGTTGAAAAAATGCGTCGGTAGAGGATAGTAGCTTTTTCAAGTAACTTCATTCAAATCCCACTTTAAAATAAACATGCACTCACTAATGGCACCCGCACTCGCTAGAGGAAACAAATATTTCGAAATTTTGAATTCCCTCCTTTATTTCAGAAAAAACAACGCACGAAGACTGTTTCTAGCTGTAGTCATGAAACCGCGAAAAGCAGCCTTTACTCGCAACTGCAGTGATTCGCAGTGTTTCAGGCGCAACTTTGAATATTACGTAATCTCGTATTGACTATGAAGTATTTAAGATACATAGATATAAATAATCTGTGCGAGATTTATATTCCTATAAAGATCTATTTATCTCGTATTGATTAAGGGAAACTAAAAAATTAATTCAGAGGAGATACATATAAGTGACAATTATTATTGGAATCCAGCATGATTGTAGCCAATATGGGAAATTAGAGCATAGGTCATGGAAAGTTTAGAATCACTGGGATAACACGTTATTAGTCTTCAAATTAATTCAAACAATCAAAATCTAAAAAAGTAAGCATTAAATCATAATTTTGTGCTCAAAACCATTAATATATGGCTGGTAGAATTGTTTAAAAATTTAATGTAAGGCGCCAACATAACTTTTTTTTTTCATTATTCAATTTTAAAAGTAAAAATGATAAAATTTAAAATTAATTTAATTTTAATCAAAATTATTAATAAACCTTTGTAATTTATTTGATTTCACGAAAAATAAAATTCACTTTGAACGAAAGAACGTACTTTTTAACCCTTTGCACTCGGAAAGCAATTCGATTCATAATTATTTTCGTAAACAAGAAACTTATTTATTGCTCTAAAAAATAAATATATATGATTGTATTAAGTTGAATTTCTCCAAAAAAATTAATTTATACCTTTCATCCTTTTGTAGGCGTTTCTAGCAAATCAAAATTTTAAAATAAATAAATAAAACTAAAATAATTCACCGTCTTGAAGGATGAGTGACAGGCATCATCCGGATGAAAAGGGTTAAGGCCTTAAAAGGTAGATATAATTTTCAACAGGTATTTTTTTCTAATGATGGTCTGACAGAGCTTCTAAAAGTTAGTTGCGAAATGATTTCTCTAACAAGTACGGCCGAATTGGAAGGGATTTCGGTGATGAGAGCTCGATACACACAGTTAGACACAAATTTCAGCGACATGCCTAGCGACCCAGAATAGGACCTTTATTCAGACAAAGTAAGCGATTCCACAGGCAATGCAATGAAGTGCGTCCAAGAATTACATTCCAGACTAGCAGGTTCTGTTCCGTTCAAAACTGGAATTGAATATAATCCAGACAAAATCTATGCCCCGACTAATTAATATCCATATTAAAATGTCAACTTGGCTTGGTATTTTAATTTCTCGTGTTGCGAAGTGAGAGTTTGAATCAATGTGGGTTAAGAGAAATAATCTATCCGCACTGACACATATAGGTTAACAGTCGAAAAAATGTTAATTAGGAAACGTCATATAAGAAATGACTCGTTCTTTAATTTTTTTTTATTTCAGGATTGATTCTTTATTAATATAAAATTCAGGATGTTCGAGACGTCTTGCAGGTATTTTGTGGCTAACGGGGGGGGGTTAGTTTGCAGCTGTCAATTAAAACTAAGGCTGTTTCACAGCGTTGTTTATTCCTAGAAACTGTTGCATGACTTTTCAGAAGACTCATTTTATAGTGAATCAGTGGAAGCATTGTTATCAGATTGCTCAGGTGTTAATTTAGGGCGAAGGAAGTCGTGTCATTCATTGCGAGGCAGTGACTTGTTCAAAAGCGCACAGGAACAGATGAGTCTGCCACTTTTGCAACTTCATTAAAATTCTTTTATTTAGCTTTTTTGCTATTTATTGAAATATTCTTTTTTCCCCTGCAATATTTTTTCAAACTTTGAATTTATTCACTTTTAATTAACTTAATTTGATTAATATTTCTAAAGATTGAATTATAGGATCGATATTAAACTTGCTTCATGATACAGTAAAGCTCTAATACTGTGTATATTTATATATTCTAAATGAAACACATTCTTTAAAAATCATTAACACCCTTTAAGTCGTACATTGAATGCGCTAATATTTTATTTGTTTTTTCTCTTAAATATTTTCACAATTGTACTGCAGTATTTAAAAGTATTGAAACATTATACTTTTATTTCTCAACCACTTAACGGTTTTACCCGTATGCCTTACGTGCATCGATTTATTAAATTTTGATAGCTGTAAGCTAAAAATGAGCCATTCATAATGATTATAGTTCAATATGAGAATTACTTCCAATACGTAGATAAGTAATATATTCAATGAATTTTCATTTGAAACAAAATAAGAAAAAATCCTAAAATAAAAGTGTCATCTTATTAGATAGTAAAGAAAATAAAAAAAGTTAAGTGGTTAACAACGTCAAAGCATTTACAATTCCATTTAATATCATTTGACTCCACTATAAATGTAGGAAATCCCACAGAACCATTTTAATTAACCAACATCTGCCTTCATCTTGTTTTGTCAACACCCGATGATATATGAGATCCAAAGCAAGAGTTGTAATGGTTTAATCATTTCCCAGAGGACGATAAATTTAAATTAGTTTAGCATTTCAGAACAACGCCATCTATCGGTCTTTTGAAAGTCTGTTCCAATTAATTTTGAGACAGAGGCCCCACTAACTTTCGTCAAGAGAAGACGTCTGTCTTCACGCGTCAGCGATTTCCGCAAAGCTCAGCGGATACGCGGTAATATATATTTTCAGTCATATTGTTTCCCTACCTCTAACGTCCTCCTAGAGGAAATAATCTAACTTTCTGATTATTAAATATCTCCATGTTTTAATTCTTTTTAATATTTCCCTGTAAATACTCCCCTTTAACTCTAAATAAATTCTTTAATTTTTTCTGAAGAAGTCTCTTCATCCTTCGTTTGTATTATTTCAATTTTGGTTTAGAAACTAACCTGTAAATATTAAAAAAAACCCTAGACATCACGCCACTAAAACCCTGCTATCTGAAGAGAAGTTTTTTTCGAAGATTTATTTAGACTCCCACATAAATTACATTTCATTACTCAAAAAAAAAACCCCTTATCCTAAAATCAATCTCACTTAAAATCAGCGCAATGCCACTCGATAATTATGTTTCAGTGGGTATGAAGCGAAGGAAATGTACACTTCAGAACCTTCTGGAATTCTGAATTTTTCAATTGGAGGTCAATAAACGACTAAATAACGTTTTCAGTGTTCTAAAATACATATTCATAAATGAGGATTTTAATAAATAAATAAATAAAGATTGATATTTCTATATTTTTATATTTACAATTTGTAACATAATTACTATGGACAAAAATTATGGGGATATTTTTTTTTTCGAAAAGAGTGTTACGCCTGAAAAAGAAATTGACTCGTTCTTAATATTTGCTATTTATTTTCTTTATTTTACTTTGATAATTTCAAAAATGTGAATTTAAATAACTCCTTAATTCTTAATTTCTGTAATTACTTAAATAATGTTCTCAAGGAAAATTGTCTTTTCTTTTATGAGCATGTACTCACATTTCTATACTTAACTTTTTAAAATTAATTACTTTTTGTGATATGTTCGCTATTAAAAATGTCAGACAACCGATTTTTGTCAAAAACGTATTAGAAATGGATTATTTTAATTGATATGTAAACTTTTCCAGCAATTTTAATTTTAAGTCATTTAGCTAAAATGATAACAAAAACAATAAGATTAAAAATAGACCACAAGTAAAAAGGAGAAATAATATTCCTAAAGTTTCATTATATGAATTGTAATAAACAGTTTTCAGTCACTAAAGCTACGAACAAATAAACATTTTATACAATTTTGTTTTATATTAAAGATATATGTGTTATTTATTGAAAATCGAAACATAAAGGAAGTGAATATAGGGAACTTAATTAATTTAAAAATAGCAGAACTATATCAGAAGTACGTTCACTCAAACTTCGAATTAACATATGGCAGGTAAGATTTATTTTACTATTTAATAGTTTCCATATATGATGCCTAATTAATAATGAGCAATATGTAATCTAAATGAATAAAATAATAATCTTTATAACCAGGACAATCAATTATTGCAGTTATTATTCTTAAAAATGGTCATTGCAATAAAGAAACAATGTAGAGTACTTTGATTATAAAGACTACACAAGAACTTAAAAATTTACTACCAGTTAATCTTTGAGAACTTAAGATTCGAATGCATTCTACTAACGTAAATAATTCCAAAATATAAAAAATGGACTAGTTTTAGTTTGCATTTAAGTGCTGATATTTTACTACTAGTGCTGATATTTTATTTGCATATTATTAAGAAATTCAAAGGATTAGAGGAAAATTCGAATTAGTTAAGTTTAATAAATTTATTTTTACAATTTACCAGATCCATGCAAATGTTTTACATTGCGCCTTGGGATCCTTTTAAATGGCCGATGATCCTATTCGATGCAAGGGCACCGCAAGTGATTATTCGTGAACTTCATTTTAAGCTGGAAGTGCTTGGAAATGCTCTGTTAAAAGAAGCCATTCCTAAGTATGCACTTCAGATTAAAATACCTGCATGGAAGACGTCGTGAGCTTCCCTGCTTTGCTTTGGCTGCCATTTTAAGAACTCGTATACGGGGCAATTTTTGCTGCAGCCGATCCAGAATATTAGCTAACAAATCCACAGGTGCGATTCTTGAACTTTGCAAGGGCAAATGGTATATGAATAATTCATTCGATTGTAAAGAATCTCGGAATAGGGAACAAAGAAGCAAGGATCCTTCTGTCGCCCCAGGTGCGTCAAAATAGTTCAAAGAAAGTGCATGGCCAAGAATTGTATTGCTCCCCTTGGTTGGACCTACATTCACTCGGAAGCAATAATTTTCTGCAGCAACGCACGAGTATCGGCACTTGTGAGGCCATCAGATCACTGAATGTGTTTTGTTTGACACGCATAATGTGAGCTCCCTAACAGGGCGAGAGCCCCATTTCGTGTGCATCTGCGCTTTTGGAGACGGCAGTGGGGCCAACCGAACGCATTGCAGAGTTAAAGAGGACGTGGTCAAAACCCTTTTTTTTAGATGCCATGTAATTTTGTTTTAAAGCTATTTCTGAGGGGATCAAGTAAAGTTCTCAAAAACTTTAGCACCGTGCAGTCTGTTGACAGCGCGTTGGTGTCTCATGAAAGCTGTCTGATCTATTCAAAACTGAAATTATCTGTATCATTGCTCCTGGCATCAAGCAAAAGAATTTTGATTAGACAGTGCAGTGTTATATGATTATGGTTTTAGTAACAGTGTTATAAATATAAGGAGTAATATAGTATTCAAATCTGCACTAGAAGAGTGATTTGTGTAGACGAGTTTGTAAATATGTGAGTGCATCGTAGGCAGGAAGCCAACATCATGTGTTTCCTATTGAGGAAATCGGATCATCTGTCTGGTTATTCGGCTGCAAAGCTGTGCCGTGGGGATTTCCGAATGAGAGGGTAAATTTTGATCAAGATGAATTTGGGCATTTACGATTTCTGCCGATTTACATCAGTCTTTCCCCTAAAGAAGCATCTCGTGTCTTTCTGGCATACCTCAGTTTTAAATAAATTCTATACAGATCGAAAGTTTATAATTTTAATACCTGCTACTAATGGTTGAAAGGTTAATCCATTATTAGTGGGTATGAGTTTATAAAACACTCACGCACCTCTTAAGTAGCGCCGCGAAAGGGAAGTAATAGGATATAGGGAGGGCAGATTATATCTTGATTGCCATTTGCTCTTCCAAAGTAAGAAAAATATGTACGAACTTTTTGTGTAATCCCAGTTCAATTGGATTCATTGAACCTTCACCACTGTATTAAAATTAAGGATATATATTTGAAATATGATTTGAAGGAATTAGGCTCAGATCAAAATTTTATTTATTTCTTATACAAATCAATGTCTCAAGAGACGGTATATTTGCTCTGATCGTTTCATTTATTATTTGTAGCACTATTTGCAGTTTTATCTATTTTGAAAATATCAGGCACCACTGTTTTCATCTCAAAGATATTTAAATTTGTATATTAATCAGTATTTATTTGTAAAGACCAATTAACTTGCCATATTGCCATATATGTTACATTGAACAGTATGTTGTCGATGTTTTTCGACAACGTCCTGTTGAAAATAATAAGAAGCAATATCTATAGCATACGTTCTTTTTGTACGTTAGGTAGCATTCGCTCTTTTGTTGTTCATCGTTGCGGTAAAATACCACCCTGCATATGAAATAAATGCTAGAGCTATACGATTTGTCTACTGAAATAATGCATTTTGTTGTCTGAATAAATAATTCTGCAAAATGACGCTACTTTCAAACGTGATAATCAATAGAATTCTTCAATTGCAGAAAGTGCAAGAACCGACGGAAAGAATGCGCGCTTTCACCAGCGTTACGAATTGTACAGTACCATTTTTATCTATTCTTCTACGTATCTACACGTCCATATATGCTTAGATATAGTGAACATGGCGTAGCTGCCAAGAAAGGGCCGACGGGGGCACAAGAAGGGGTTGGAGAGAAACAAGTATTATTAGTCAGATTAAACAGCATCAAATAACTATCAAATACAAAATCATGCAACGTGGAATCCCTCGATAGGTATTCTGTCGTCATACAAAGAAGGTGCCTGCAATAAAATGCCACATGTTCCTACGAGAGACGCTATAGTAAAAATCCATAGAAAAAGTCTGTCGAGCACCATGGCCACGTACTTCCAATCTTCGATAACCTGCGGAAAAAAATAAGTTTGATAGAAATACAATAGTATTAGAGAGTTAAGAAGTTGATTAAGTTTTACATTTTCTATTTTCTATTATGAAATTATAGAATAAGGAAATAATTTTCGCTCTATTTTAATATCATCTGCAATTATTTTTGCGAAAACGAAATAAGATTATTCAGACCTATTAATAGGAAATTTAGATATTAAAGCCGAGTGAGGTCTTATACTTTGCTGTAGAATATTCATGTTATCTTGCATTACGGGGCTTTTTTCTAATATACTTCCGTGCTGCTCATAGATTCTTAGGCTTCTTTGGATTGGCTCTTTACGGTTTTACTCTTTCACCATTACAATCACCGTAACTTTCCAAAGTTCTTCTCTGCACTCTCGGGTGTTCCAGGGTGGAGTGGGGTGTTTAAACTCTAGGTAAGGTCACTCAAGGTAGAAAGCGAATTCTATTTATTTGACCAGATAAATGAAGTAGGTACTTGGGAATAAGTCAGCCACATTCCTCTTATACTCTATGTTTTGTAATAAAACATTGCTTTCAGTAGACGACTCTCTGAAGATTTAACAATGGATATAGCAATGCGCTTACTTTTCTACACGGTCAAAAGTTCTTCCCTGAATGTTGCTTATCTGATCTAGATGACGTTCCAAAGATACCGAATGCATTCTTTAAATTTTTTTAGACTGTCGAATCAGGAGGATGATCTAGGTTTCTACATCCTATGGGATTAGTAACAACAAAAACACGATTGCTTTGCATTAAAATAAGGTCAGTGGCCCATTTCAAAATACCTCAACTTGAAATGTAACTGATAAAGAAGATCCATTTTTTTCAGAGTTTTGGAAATTCTCTGGGTTTTTTTAAAAATTTCTCTACCGAACCCTTATTTTCAGACACCACTCAGAAGCCACGAACAACAGAAGTTCTGGTATTATTCAATGCAATAGCTGCCCTTCAACAGAAAACAGGTTGAACAGATGCAATAGAAAGTAATCTGCAAATGTGTAGAAACTGCTCATTGAGCTTTCTTACATCGCGCATTTGTATGAGAATTTCACCCTCGAATTAAGACCAACATTTATAAAAAGGGAAACGGAGATATGAATAGAAAATCTTGCGCAGCCAGTAGAGAAACATGATAGATGCATTATTCGTCGGATTCCGGACAATTCTTAAAAATTACAACGGAATATTTAAAATGACAAAGAAAATTATATTAAAAAAATACAACAATCTTTTGAAACTTTCACAGAATATCTTATGAAATGCATCTAATCTTCTCGGAACTTCTGCATTACTCGTGGCTGTTCAACAGCAATGCGTTCTCGTTTTTTAACAATTGCAGAGAGGCATCAAAAACAACAGTCAGATAATACCTACACTTTCTTCTTCGTCTTCTTTTCTAATGTGTTCCGCTATGAACAAAATGCTTTCAATCGCTTTTTGCGTTTCCGGGGCATACTGCTTATGACGAGGACCTCCATTTCCCATCACTATCGATTCGGCTTCCATTCCAACTTCTTCTGTCCCACCATTACGATCATAACTTACATGCAGATTATCCAAGGGAGGAACCACAACAGGTGGTCCGTTTCCCTCATCCCTTTGTCTCCTCAATTCGACTCCATTGCAACTTCTGACAGAAAACTTCGATGGATCAGCCAGTTCGTCGTCCGATGCATACATGGGTCTGCGCATTAAAAGCAATCTTGGCATGATGTGTATGAACACCCTTCGAACCCATGGAGACATTTGATGGGTAGACGGGGACCTGAAGTGGACATTCAAGACTCCCACAGTCACGGATATGGATAATGTCACTAGAATCATTGTAAAGAGCAAATATTTTCCAAGTAGTGGCACAGCCAGAGATGTGGGTGGAATGATCTCTGCAAGCAACAAAAAGAACACAGTGAGAGACACCAAGATGGATATGCAGAGGGTCACTTTCTCGCCACTGTCCGAAGGTAAGTAAAATACCAGAACAGTGAGAAAAGAGATGCCGACGCATGGAATTATGAGGTTGACGGTGTAGAAGAGCGTCTTCCGCCTCATGGTGATATTGAAAGTGATGTCCGGGTAAGGCTCGACGCAGCAGTCGTAGTATTCCTCGTTGTATTTAGCTGGAACCAATAGGATGTCCCATTCAACGCTTTTGTAGAATTCGCTCATGTCAATTCCCTGGGGGACGAGGGTAGAGCCTTCCTCTTGCTTAACATGTCGAAGATCAACCTAGAAAAAGAAGAAGAAATGTTCGTCCATTTAGTGTATAAAGAGATGCGTATACGAATTATATGAATTATTAATAAATTAGGTCTTTCAGTTACTAAAGTGAAAAAAGTAATGATTCCTTTGATGCCTGTTTATCTCATTGAAGAAAAATGTGTGAGCGAAGATTACAACTCATGTATCCGCAGACCGGCTGGGTCCAATCCAACATTTGTTACAGATTTTAATTGAAACAATAAATTCGTATGCATCATCTATCATTCATCTAGTTATTTGCTTTTTTTAGTCTCACTCATATGGACCTATCGAATAAACAGATGTCATCTGAAGAATTCTCTTAAACTTGGTCAGAAATCTACGGGCAAAGACGTGCCAACAAATGATTGAGTTTCTGTATTATCGTATGCATAAAAGAGCAGAGAAACATAATTCCAAAATTACGATTTTCAGATTCAGGAGGAGCTTAAATTAGGAGATGCTTTCACCAGCTTTTCCCCCAGTTACAATATTTTCTCTTCGTATATTTCTTGTGCGAGAAAGTAAAAATAATGCTCTCTAAGGGCACTAAAATAAGGATAAAAATGTTGCATCCATTTTTAAAATTGTGACAATGGTCCACAATGTGAGTCGATCTACTTTTCTGTTAATCTAATCTGGTAATCAATTTTCAATGCTGGATATTGAAATAGGATTGATTTATTTTGCATCAGCTGTTTCTTTTGAGGAATTCGATGAGTGACTGGTTTCTGTGATTTAATATTAGTAAATATCCGGTAAAAAATAAAAAATTGTATGCACTTATTTAGCATAACTTGTTTCGCGTTTATAAAATAGAGGCTGCTTATCGTTTTTTCATTCTCATGATAATGTGCTGCAGTTCTGAAATTGTATGCATGTGTATATCATCAAGGGCAATACGCTACTAATATTTTAAGAGCTTAGCTATAAGTTAATAAAAAAATTAGATTAGATTCTATTTCTACAGGTGTGGCGCTTGACAGGAGTTTGAGAACAATTTGTTATTAAATTCTTTTATACGGTGACGACATCAGATAAGCGACAATTAGACAACTCTAACGAACTATTTCCCACGAGAAAAGAAACATACTGATAGCCAGGAATTTATTGACAGCAAAAGAATGTATCCATTTGGTCATGCTCTTCGAATTACAGCTTTCGAGCTGTGTCCGTGAGGCAACTACAAAAACCCAAGTCTCAATAAACGGAACTACCGAGTGAAGGACCGTATGGACAAAATAGATGAGGGATAAAATCAAATAGACAGATGTTTGGAAAAGTGTCAGAGGGGAGAAGCACGTGTATCCTAAGCAATATATAAAAGCGCCACCGTTCAGAGCGACAAAAGGGGGGGGGGGGTCCAGAGGCTAATGATTTTTCTTTCATCTGGTGGTTGCATCAAGAAGATGGTTTTCAACCACCTGTGAGTTGCTAATTGATGCTTCCCCTCTCATTTGATTGGGAAGGTATCTTAGGTCAGATGGTCAAATAAAAGTTGGGGAATATGCTGATTAGTTGTTTGCCGGTGGAGACCGACCTAGGAATCCCAAATAAAAAAGAGGAGAAGAATGATGTATCTCCAGCTGTAAAAGGCATGCAACTGTTTTTCGATGTGACGCACTTATTGGCTATGAAACCTTCTGATATACCCGATCTGAAAATAGGAATGGGAAAAATTTTAAATGCACTCAATAAAATATAAATTAATGATTAAAATGATAGGACTTTATATTTAGCGCTAATAATAGCGTACCTTTGAATGTTTTGTTTAGTTTCAATTACTTCTATGTAGCCTACTGTTCATTTTCCTGTTACTTGCTTGAAAAATCTGGTCGCCAAATATAGCCGGATTGTTCAGTTCGAATAGTATGAAAAAAAAAATTTCTTACATTTTTATTTTGTCATTCCATTGCAACTTCTATGTGCCGAATATAAATGAAGAAGAAGTTTTCAACATTTAAATTGAAGATGTCTTGGCATGGGAGGGAGTTTCATAAACGAAATCAAATGTTTCATCTACGAAATCTTTAATTGCAGAAAATGGGCCATTAATAAATGAAAGTTTTAACAAATCTTTTTTCTAGACAAAACCAATGCCTTTCCTGAGATGTACACAAATTTATATTTCAAAGAATTAAATGTGAATGCGTGTTCTGTTGGAACGTATTAAAAGTATTAAAATAGATGAAAATAAAAAACATCGGCGGAAAAAAGGAGAAAATAAGTCCGAAAGAAGTGGTGGGAAAAGTTCTAATTCTTCTTTAATCCATTCCTTTTAATAAGGATCTTTAACGCTTCTGGTACTCAATGTAAATCTGAAAGGAGAGAAATTGTAGGCAAGCGGAAAAAATCTCATATTTTTAATGATTTTAAAAGAAATCCAAATAAAAGGAATAGCGATAAAATAATTCCTTTGAAATGTCTAGAGGGCATATTGAAATAAATAAGATACGATTTTACGGGAATTTATTCAAGAATTAAATAAATCTAAATAGCTTATTATAAAAATAATACTCAAAGCCAAAACGTAGTTCCTTAAAATGGCATAAGAGCTCAGAAAACTCGTAAAATTAATTCAAAAGTTGTGAAATTTACCATTTTAGCCATCTCTTGTTGGAAACCCACGGGGTTTCAATAAATCGCTTCAGTCAATTGTGACTTCAATTGCTTCAATCAAACGAAAAAGCGCGGATGGATGAGGGAAGCTTGCCCCCTAAGTTGTCTGATTTCAAATCCTTATAATCAACGGAAGAAGAACCAGAGAGAATTGAAAAAAATAAAATTGAAATTGAAAAAAAAAAAAAAAAACTTATAGGAAAGAGACGCTACAGGATAGGAACACGAAAAGTAAAAGATAAAAATTCTTTTCCCCCTTCCCTTTGACATGTCTGGTACATTACTATGGACAATGAAGGAAGACGATCTGACCCACAAGAAGGATATCATAAATATAGAAGAAGTAGGATGAATTCTTTTTTCTCGAGAAGTTAAAAAAAGAAAAAGACTGAGAAAACAGCGTTGCAGGACAATAGACAAAAAAGTAATAATAAAGAGGCGATCTCCGTGGGGGGGGGGGAGGAATCTTCCAACAACTACAATCAGAAATGTTTCAAGACTGCACCACTAGTCCACCCTCCATCCACCTCGACCCCGGGCGAAGAAGACAATAAATAAGTGCCGTGATAAATGACTGGATATCACAGTTAGGACGGAGAGTCCGGCAATCTGTGGTTTAGTGTTGGATGTCCGAATGGGGAGGAAGATTTGCTTCTCAGTAGAGGAATAGACCTTGGATTCATCTGGATTTTCTGCTTCTATTCTTCACCAGACAGGTTGGAATCGTATAATCGAGTGCTCAAAATTGCATTTTTTTTTAGGTTTTATTTGCTGTAGTCATTAACTTATGTTTTTTTTATCTAATTTTTGTAAACGCAATGGCAACGCATTATTAAAAGCTATTTTTTGTGACGCTCGCGCAGATAATAAAATGTTTGTTTGTTTTGCCTACGTATTTTTGTTGATGACTTGGATGGATTTTGTTGTCAGACATCATGTTCTGACAAGGATAAAAAGAATCGATACTAGAAGCTAAAATTAAAAGTTGAAACTAAACGTTTCAGATCTCAAAAGATCCCCCCCCCCCTCGTACTATTTTAGAATTCTATTTAAGTTCCTGGGGAGTCTGTTAAATTTTCTAAAGGAATGAAACTATATTTAATAAAAGCAGTCTTTATTTTAATTATTTACTTTTTTAGAAAATGACTTTATTTAAAATTATTTTTTAATCTTTTTGAACTAAAATTTAACTATTTGTAATTTTATAGTTCTAAAAATTATTTCTGAAATGAACTACTAAGCAATATGAACTAAATAAATGGTGATATAAAATTGTTAAATTAGGGTATTGTTATTGGCAGTACAAAAAAAGTGGGCAAACTTTCAGAATTTTCGCGCAGGAAGAAGTGAATTGAAAATTAAATGCAAAATTCCTTTTTAAGAAATCTGAAACAAGTTGAGTTAAGAAAAGTACATTGAAAACAGAAAATAATTAAAAGAAAACAATTCTTTTCTGATATGTTTAGCCAACTTTGTTCTAAAATACTGTTCTTTCGAACTGTATTAAAAAAATTAATCAATAAATCTGGGCGATTTTTCCGTTTAAACAACCATCTTCAAGAGATTAAACCAAAATGATTTGGTTTTTTTAGAACGCTGAACGCACCATTAAAAACCAATTTATTAGGCTTGAATATTTGTCACACTAACTGTAAAAATAATTTCTGAAACTTCTAATTTTTATTCATGTCTGCTGAATATTAAATTTCTTCATTAATACTAAGAATTCGAACCATTTTAAGTTCTAAGTCGTTTTCCAGACGTAACTATTAATAGCCTTTATTTTTTTCGAAGAAGGATCCTTTAGATGAAATGAGATAGTGAAGAACAGATTGCCGGATTTTCAGGTGACAAGTCCTGATGATGCATTCTCAATCATTTATCACTCTGGCTGGAATTGAAGAGGAGACCGGGTAGACATTTTCTCTGTGATTTTTTTTTTTTGATGATTTTTATTGAAGCATTGTTGAAAATCATTGCTTTTTTTCTCTCTCTTTTGCTTCTTTTTTGTAAAAGAGAGAATTCTCAGCTTTTATATAAGGCTATTTTAAAACCGATTTTCGCTTTCTTGTTGGCATATGGGAGCTACAAAACTGTATGCGATTGTGTGTTTCTATTGGCTGCAGAACATTTTAGTTAGATTAAAACTTGATAATCAGTTAATTATTATTAGTTTAATGGAATTTTTATTTCTTGCATGTAGTGCCATCTAGTTATGAAGTGTGAGAAAAATTTTCGGAAAATTTCATAATGAGTCTTATATTGAATTATTAATTGAAAACCAAAATATAAATGAATTGAAATAAGAAAATAGAAACATGCTTTTTCATTGTGCAAAACAGTAGAAATTATCTTTTTGTTTTCCATTATTTTTAGATAATACCATAGAAATTTACATCATACGAAATAAATAAGTGTGATATATCTGGTCTTATTCCACATAACATAAAGACTGAAATAATATTTTTTACTTCAATCAAGAAAATTGGCGAAACTTTCTAAATGAGAATCTATTTACTTTTGTAAATACTGGAATTCAAAAAGCGTAGAGCGGAAGCTTCCCACATCAACCCAAACAAACATTGCAAATCACCTAATAGGTCGGAGGAAGCAAAATGACGTATGGATAATAAAATCTTGTGTGGAATTTTTAGCCGTCCAAATGAACGTAGATGGAAGGAGTCATTGAATTCAACTTATGATTCGATGATGTAAATATGCGCAATAATTTTGTCTGCTTTTTTTTTCAACTTATCTTCCAAGCTAAATATGAGTATTATGCAGCCTCTTGCAGTTTCTCACCTTAATTTTCACCCCACTATTTCACACCGTCTTCACATTCTGCTCAATATTTTTTAATCGTTCTCTACACAGTGAACGAGTTCTTTAGAAATATAGGACTTTAATTCTACACTTCTATAATCCTTTAACTAAAGAATTAAAAGCCTTTCAGTTCATCGAGTCCCTCATCCGCAGCCAATCGTAGAGCAGCACCTTGGTTCCACAACTCATTCAGACACTAGAAGGTCAGATGAATGGGGATCGCCAAATCCTTGTCTTCTGTCGGCCCGGCAGCTACAGTGTCTGTCAACAATTCTGCCGGCTCAGAAATCGAGCCGTCAATGAAGAATCGGCGACAACGTTTTAAAACATCTCTATTAAAAATGTATTTAAAACGTATCTTGATTATGCCCATTCTTCAAAACAAAAAAGGAAAAAGATCACATATTCTTATCACATTATTTAGTTTATTCTCAATCCAAGTAAAAGAAAAATTAATTTCGTAAACATTTAAATTTTGCAAATCCAATTCCACTTTTCCAATGAGTAGGAGAATTTAAGATGAAATCTCGCGAAAAAAACGAGGGCATCAGAAGACGGAGAAGTTTCATTTGGAGTGATATGCGGAGATGCTTCACTCGAAGAAACTTGCGGTAATAATAAAGGAAGAAATTCAAAATGAGATAAATTTAAATGCGCATATCCGATGAAGTGGAATGAAGAGGACATTCCAAAATATTTAAAAGAAAGAAAGGCGAAATGACAGGCAGAAGTAAGGCATTTGCCGTTTTCTTTCATTTCTTCCTCCTTTTTTCCTTATATTTTTTTCACGTTAGAAACAACAGCAGAATGCATTTATCTTTAATTTTTAGGAGAAGAAATTCACACTTAACCCGGGAAAATTTTTTATAAAAAAAGTTTAAGTAGTGTTCTAAAAAGGAAACTTTTTAATCGAGTTCTTTTTTTTAAATTCAATCTTGAAATTAATTTTATTCTCAGATATATTACGTGATGACGTCAGTAAGGAATTAATATTTATTCAAGTGAATCCATTGACTGAACTCTGACATTCTTAAATAGAATATTTCCATCGTCATACACTAAATCGAATTCTCTCTCTCGTGAAGTCAGTATAAATTAGAAAATGTTTTCACACATCCGCAGCGATTCATTTTTCATCTCTTCGGAGGGGAGGGGAGGCAAATTGCAATGTCTCCGCTTCGTCTTAAGGAAGTGAAGACTGAGAAGGATTATTTCGAAATAGAAATTACTTTTATGTAATTTACAATTTTACATTTCATCTATCTGGTATTTGTTTGTTGACAAAAAATTATTTATACACTTTTAAAATTCATTTTTAAATAGCATCTTTTGTTTATAATTTAATTTTAATCAAAATTAATTTGAAACAAATTTTAAATAACGTTTTCTCGTAAAAAAGGCATATAAAGAAAGCATAGAAAACAACAAAGAATTCGATCTTAAAATGACCCTTCTTTTCAAAAAAAAAAAAAAAAACACTTTCCTCGGCCTGGGTAAAAATATATTCCGAAATATAATTATCTCTCTCTCAAAATATTTCGAAAATACAAGAGGCTAAACGAAAAGATTTCAACAAGCCTTCTTAACCTTAGTATAGGAAAAATTTTGATTTTTGACAAAATGCATCTTAAGTTTGTCAACCTGTGCGTTCGGGAGCGCAAGAAATTGCACGGGCTACATTTTGTCTGTGAATTGCAGGTTTGAATTTGGAACAGCTGGAGGATAGAGGGTCTGCCATCAAGTATGAATGAGCGAAAAGCACCATGTTAATAACAAGAAGGTGTAATGTAGATTTCTGAAGTTGGATTTTTTTTTCAATCCTTTATAGAAACCTTAAAACCAGAAAGGGTTGTTTCGTCTAAATTTTCTCACATACTCTCTGGCAAAGGTATTGTTCCGGACAACGTTTTGCACGACATTGAACTACGATAATTTAAAAAATATATTAACCTTTGGCTTGAATTTAACATTTTCATTGAATTTGAGTTCGTTGACAGATGTGTTTGGCGATCAATCCCTGACAGGCTATTGACAGTATCTGAAAATCTAATTGGTGTTTTAAACGCCATATTCCCAACTCATTGAAACAAAACGGACACGTGACCCTTGCAGCCCCAAAATCGCATATAAAATTTGATATACTGAATTCATTGCCTTTTTGCGTGTTTCTGACACTTCAGACCGACCGGTGATCAGTGCCTTAATGGATTGGGCTCAAAATTCCTTCGGTTCCTACCCTATGGATGTTAGACATGAGCGCCTAATGTTATCCACATCTAGCTCTCTTTGTTCTGTAACTCAGGTCCGACAGACTTCCCCAAAATTTGATAGACATCCACAGATTTGGTGTAAATCTATTATACCAAATTTCTTTTCTCTAGCACAAGCGTTTTTTAATTTTGTCACAGGAAAACGGACTTAATGCCAAAAATGTATTTTTCAAACTTACGGAGATCTGAAATGTGTAGATTTGTCAAAATTTCACTTTGCAATTTTTTACGGTTACAGTACTTTCTATATACTTTATTTACGAGTTACTATTATGCATAATCATTTGATTAATATTTAACACTACGAATTATAATGAAGAATTATCATTAACTATAATTATCTTTAATTAACCTTAAAATTATCATTTGACCAATTCTGAACATCAGGGCCGGCTTTCTGACACAGAGGTAGCACGTCTTCCTCGTTTCTGGGAGTATCAGGTTCGAGTCCCGGTTTGGGCAGGGTTGTTCTTCTGCGTGCTCTCTGTAAAAAGGGGCTGTGAAAGCAAATGGGATGAGCGTATAGCTAAGTCATACTCTTGACCCTAGTTGGCGCTACTTCAAAAACAAGAGACGCTCCTTTCGGCTTAAATCTGCTGCTTGTCCATGGCAAGTGGCCTAAGTAACAACAACAACAGGAATTATCTTATCATTTGATCAATTCTAATGAAGGAATTAATCACCGATAATGTTGAATAATAATTCGTTTTTATACTACTCATAAGCTGTTTTTATAAATAGCGGCTGGTTTTAAAAAATCTCTTGAATTTCTTTTAAATAAAATACAACAGCAAGCCCATTTCAATTTGAATGAGTTTTTTTAAATATCGTGGAAGCATTGTGTGCATTTCATTCCCATATATATCAGGCACAAAATATTTATCTGTAATGACGTAAATGACCGCCGAGAAAATCGATTTCAAATACGAATCTTTTTCCCCTATAAAGTAAAGAAATCGTATTAATTAATCGCATTCTTTACCAAGAAACAGGGAGCCGAAAGAAATGTTTGCAAACAAATGATCCTTTTCTTAGTTTAACGGTTTTTAGAATGTTCTTTTTTTAATTTCAAGATTGAAAAAAAAATCGTAGAATATCAAAAATAGAATCTCATTAATGCATGCAACCAAACGAAGGAAAAATGAAATGAAAAATGTTACAATAAAAAAATCAATTTTCTTGCTGAAGAACAAAATACTTTTTCATAACTGGAATATTAATAAGATGGAATTACATTTCCTTCTTTACATTACTTTTTTATGGCTTACATTTATCATCTCCAGTGGCTGGTCTCGCAATCATTTATTAAGTGATAAAAAAAAGGCAGAATTAATTACAAATGCGCTATAATCATATCCGTTTTGCAGCTGTCAAACCCAATTATTGCATCTTTATTACATTTTTTTTTCTATAGTGCTTTGTTTGCTTACTTTTAATAATGGTTCGGTGAGGTAAATATGATTCTGTTTTTGCTTTTCGTATACGAATTAGCAAAAGGAAAAGAGTTGCAACCAGAAAAAAATGAATTAGTCGCAGGCTCCGTGTGAGCATTCTTCAAGTAACCCCTTTCCGATACGCCCCAAAACGTACGGAAAAACCTGAACGACGGACGCCACGTCGTCATAGGTGAGAAGCATGGTTCTGGCCAAAGGCCAATCTGTGGACAAGACACAAGCCCTCCTTTCGAAGGCAGGTCCAGCCATTGGGAGTTCCCCTACAACCTTTTTGTATCCTTCGGGGGAGGGGGGAAGCTATACAAAAAGCTTCTCCAAATCTGAGGTTGTACATCGCTTAGGGATGGCTTCTTAGGGAATGTAAGTCTCCAGGCAACCGTTCCTTCCTTTTTCACTTTCAAAATCACTTAATTTTCTAATTGCGTCAATTCAGCCACTAAAAGAGCAGAACATTTTGTCCAATATTTCTAACAAAACATTTAATTGATCCATTTACTTTTACTTACTTATTAAGATTAAAAATGCTATCATCTTTCAGAAAATCCAAAACTTCTTTAGTAACATCAATTATAAAGTTATCTTCCTCTTCAATTTTGTTAAGGAAAATTTTCAAGAATTTAAAGAAACGTTTTCCCGCATAGTAATTGCATCTGCCAATGCTATGAGTCACGAATCTGAATTTCGATGGGGAGGGGGTTGTTGTTTTTTTTTAATGAAATTTGACTGTTGGTGATAAATAAGTGTAGTTTAGAGAACAAGTCTTAATTTTTTTAGCATAAGCTAGCATCCTTTTATCCAATTCCTTTTTCCCCCTGAATCTTTAAATTTATAAATTGCATTAGAATTATTTTCATTAATTATTAGTTTTTTATAAAAATAATTACAAATTGAACATAAATTATTTGCTGAATTATCTGTTATAATAATAATTTTTTTATTTCTTTTTGTAATGTTTTGTTAAAATAAACCCTAGACCTAGTTAAACTATATTATTTAGAAAATACCATTCGCTTACTGAAGATTTCGGAAAATGGAAGTTGAGATCTAAAGTACGAGGGTTTTATTTTAACAAAGCATTAAAAAAATAAAAAAAAAGTTTAAAAAGAAATTTGTTATTACAGTTATAGATATATCAGAAAATAATTTACATCTAATTTGTAAATATTTTTATATGAGCTATTAGTTAATGAATATAATTCTAATGTAACTTATATTTTAAACTTTCATGGAAAAAATGAATTGTATAAAAGAATGCTAGCTTATGCTAAAAAAACCCAAAATTTAGACCTGTTCTCGAAATTATACTTATTTGTCACCAACAGTTCAATTTAATAACTTGTAACTCTGCTGTAATTACTATGCGGTGAAACGTTTCTTTAAATTCTTGAAAATTATCCTAAGTAAAATCAAAGAGGAAGATAACTTTGTAATTAATAGTAATAAAGAAATTTTGGATGCTCTGAAATATAATAGCATTATTTATCGTAATACTTATGATTTGGAAAATTTATACACCAATCTGCCTCATGAATAATTAATAAAGGTCTGTCTTTTTATTTATGATGAATATTTAAATGAAAATATTATTACAAAAAAAATAATTGGCTGGAATTATGTCATTCTAATACTACTGAAAATTACATTTTGAATGGAATGAATTTTTATAAACAAATAAAGGGCATCACAATGTGAACAGCTTTCTAAAATGCTTTATCCAATATTTTTCTACATTACTCTGAGAAAAAAAATATTAAATACAATTTAATAAACGGTTGGATGTATATTGATGATTTAATTTTAATAAACTTAGATAATACTAATATACTTACTAATTGCTATCCAAAAGAGTTGATTCTAATTAAAGATTAAAATGAAATCTGCTAAGCATATTTCAATGAATCTTGTTAGAACATAATTAACTGAACGGCCAAGCACCACGTGCTTTTGCAAGTTAAATTATATTATTATTCATTTTAACTGTTTCATTGAATTAGTAACTTTAATATTGCAAACTTTGTCTCGTATTGATTATTTTAAAAAAATATCACTGCTGTATCAATTAAAATTATCGTCTTCTGGGAAATGATCTAACCTTTTATAATTCTCGCTTTGAGTCACGTCCTACAATAGAACAACAGAATCAAATGAGGGCAAAACAAAAATCTTCCGTTGTATATCCCCCCCACACACTTGCGGTGGTCCGGGTTATTGGACAATTTATTATGATTCTTTGCTTAGATTGGATTTTCCTAGGTGTGCTGAAGTTGTGGCATTTGCAGATGACCTTTTCTTGTTGATTAGTGCCAAGACTGAAACCGAACTGGAGACATATGGTAATATATGTGTGTCAAAAGTTGTAGACTGGTCTAATAAAAACAAAATTAATTCTGAAAAATCAAATATTATTTTTTTTCTAAGAAAAGAAGAATAAAAAACATAAATATTTACAAGGACGGCAACTTCTTAAAAAGTGTTAGCGAAATGCGTTACCTTGGTGTGATCATTGATAGAAAATTTCGCTGGAAAGCACATATCACTGACTTGTTCAAAAAAGTTAGTGTTGTTCTAAATTCTCTTGCAAGAATGGCTAGGGTAACCACGAAGGAGCAATAATACCTTTGATGACTTATGCATCGCCGGTTTGGGTCGACGCCTTGTCCTTTGAATACAACAAACGAATGTTAAAGACGGCTCAAAGATTAATTGCCTTAAGAATAATCAAGGGCTTTCATAAGATTTCTTATGAACCATCTTGCGTTATTGCGGGCATTATACCAATCTGTATGAAGATTCAAGAAAACACTGAAATCTACTATAGCATTAAACTGAAACCTCAGAATGAAATAGAACCCGAACTCACCCCTGATCACTGGATACACCCTGCAAAATTTATTTCTCTCAAACAAGATATCAATAAGAAGCATTGCATTAAAATTTTTACTGATGGTAGCAAAATAAATCATACTACAGGTTGTGCTTTTGTCACTTACCATGGCAATACCGAAATTAAAAATAAGCAATTTAAATTAAATTCTAATTGTTCTTATAAACAAGCAGAGGTTTTTGCTATCCTACAGGCTCTAAATTAGATATCTTCTTCTGACAATTTTTTATAGGAACTTTAATACCTATACTGATAGTCAAATACTAATATTTAACCTTCAGAATAAAAAATGCCATCCGGAAATAATAGAAAAAATTCGTCATGTACTTTTAAGTTTATATGAGAAAAATTATAATATTGGCTAAGCGTGCGCGCGTTTGTGGCTGTGTGTGGGGATGGAGTATCACCCTGGCACTTCCTGCGCCATCCTTGAACATTATCGCCTATTTTTGATTTGGTATAATGCGGTTAGTAGAGGCCTGTTTTCGAGTTTGAATTCTCTCTCTATTTTTTTATATGTATCTAGTCATTTTAGGGATTATATATATATATATATATATATATATATAATCCCTAAAATGACTAGATACATTTAAAAAAATCATATTCAAATTGCAGGAAGCCACCAGATGACACTGATTGCATGTCACAATGACGGGAGCGTAAGACAGTGAAGTATAAGGAATAAAAACAAAGAAGTGAAATTGTTAGCAAATTCTTTTCAAGCCCTTTAGAGCGTAAACTGCATAGCTATGACACAAAAAAGGCACTTGAATGATTTTTTAAGCTGTAGAATTATCAGTAATCTAGAATGGGAGCCTACCCAGCTGGAAGTATCTGAGGAGCGTGGAATCGCCAGTGTTATATCCTGGTTTTGCAACGATTCCGAGATAATGATAATGTGAGTAGACGTGAAAACACAGGTCACCTCTCCTGAATGACAACGCCGAATGGTGACTGGTATTTAAAAATTACTGCCAAAAGAAACAGACGGAGCACATGTGTTTCCGAAGAGTACAGAAATTGTAATCGTATTCTTGCCGTTCTTTCAAATGGAGAGTCCAAATCTATCGCCATGACCTTTTGAAACCACAGGTACGTTTTGGAGCGCCATGGACACCGAATTTATGTTTTTGGATGACAACATCCGTTGTAATGACTTTATCCTGGTCGATAAAATAAACGGGTAGCGTTTAAACACAAATGTTTTATTTATAGCTTTATAGAATTAAAAACAATAACAATTCCTCGTCTAGGTTAATATGCTGGAAAATATTTACATATGGGATAAGAGTTCCACGACTAATACAAGGAACTAACAGGCTGTTAGCGTATCCGGCTTCTGCGGGTAGCTGAAGAGATCTACGGATATCTCCGGTAAGTCCTTTCTGAATCTCGAAGCTTCTCTCAAACGCAAAATCTCATGTAGCCCCCAGAATCACGAGGTATCTTTCCAACTCCATCACTTCAGCTCAGCTCACATCTCGTCAGTCAGCTCACAGATCATCAAATCTCTAATCGGATCAGCTCGACTCCCCCTGTTCCTTTCAAAACCTTCCATTTTAACCTCGGTCAAATTCCTCTTCTCAGGTTCGCATTGGCGCGCTGGAGATGCCGGTCATCCAATAATTCTTCAGAAATATTCCCAATGGTCAACAGTTAAACGTGGAAATATTTTCTATTCATCCACGCCTTCACAATAGGGAAATATTCACATCTGGAGGCTTCAGTACTTCTTTCTTCATTATCGGAACTTATTCCAGTTCGGGTGGCCCCATAGGAGAAATAGTTACATCTGGGGTTTTGACACGGTTCCCTTCTTCAAAGGGCCGTAAACCGCATGGGTGGCCTATTATCTGGACTCCATTCAAGTCCAGAGAGTAACATCAAAGCGGGAGAAACTTCGGAACAACAAAGGAAACAAAGGAAAGAATCGTCTCACGGCTGGCCAGAAGTAACTATGTTCAGACATGTGTCTCTTAGAAAGGGAAATAAGTTTTACGACTTCTTTACATCGTCCTCACCGGGTAAACATCCTAAACGGATGACTTCGATTCGGGGATATCACCCGTATGACCTGGTCAGCATTCTCACAGAACCCTAATCCAGCAGAGAATATTTGGGTCATACTTGGCTGATGAATTGCAGAACATCAACCACCGCTTATATGTCTACCGGAACTTCGGAGAGCATTGCTTGATGACCGGTGTAATATTCCCCAATATCAGATGCATAATTTGATACTCAGCATGGCTAGGCGTTGTACGGATTGTATTGCATCGTCTGGGAGACATAGTATGTTTTAAGCATCACACCAACCATGTAATGTAATTTTTGTAAATAGTTTTTTTTTTTTTGTAATTCATTCCTTTAAGCAAAAATTTCGTACTGTCAATATGATATCAAACATATAAAATCTTTTTTAATACTCTTTTCCTTTTGTTTAGTAAATAGACTTTACAAATAAATCCATTTGTTTTGCATCTGACTCTTTCTTTTCCTTAACTTGAATCATCCTTAATTTATAGACATGATTTTATATATATATATATATATATATATATATATATATATATATATATATAAATATAAGTAATATTTAACTATAGAATTGAGTTTTTGTAATTATAAAAAATTTTTTAGAAATATCATTTGCCTGCACCCATTTTATTTTTTAAAAAAAAGCTTTTTGTACAACAGTTTTAAAATAAGAATAAACTGAAAATCTTATTACATTAATATTTCGCAGTTTAAACAGCATTTTATTTTGATTTTTATAAACTGAGTAGAAGGCCTTAGTGATTAAATGAAAGCTTGCCATTACATTATCTGAAAAAAACCTTAAAACAAAAGAAGAAAATAAAGGGAAGGCAAGAAATCTTGAGTTCTCTTAGCTCTCAGATTTATGGACTTAAATGCCATAATCTACTTCTGTCAACAATCTGCCTTACTGCTAGTTTATTTTGACTCCACCCCGATCCCCTATTACTGCAAATATTACTTGTATTCTTCTTGCTGTCTATCTGTCTCGGAATAAAATAGCTCCAAAACGAAGGATTATGATGAAATTTCGCGATATATCAAAATTGCGGGCCTCTGTTTCACTTCAGAAACGAATCCTCCCGTGAATCTATAATTCTTCTTGAAAGGGTGGAATGTCTGAACATGAAGTTTCATCGAGGTGTGGAAGCTTCCACTTCCTCGACTGAACTTTTTGTCCTGGAGAGTGGGAGAGGAGAAAACCAGTTAAATTTGCTAAAATCACGTGAAAAGTGAACCATTTTACTGAAATCTTTTCTGTTTGTGTTTGAATTAAGTTAAATAAAAGCCCATCTTCGTTTTTTTTTCACTAGAGATCCTCTTGATCTCAACACAACCAGAGGCCACGTGATCTCACGATCAGGAAATCTAATCGCGGGAAGTGGTTGCCAGATCTCTATGAGTGATTAAGCGCCGTGGAAGAAGAGGGAGCACTGATTTCATTGGCCACCTCTCGCACCTAATGCGGCGAAATCACGTTTCTCCCCACTCGGCCCCCTCCACCACCGAAAAGTGTGACCTTATGATCGTTTTGCCCCCTCCTCCTTTACTTGCCGACGCTTTTCCTGAAGAGAATCGAACGCAGTGCTGTCGTTTGCTGGAGTGTCAAAGCGGATTTCGACTCGGTCCAGTGGTTGTGAAGAGGGAAGTCGGGTCGTTTTGAATGTCTCGCGTTTGAGTTCTTTTCAAAATAGAGTTATCGATTAGATTTGTAAATCTAACCTTGAACAGTTTTTTTAAAGCAAAAAGCAGTAAATTAGTTAACAGCAAAAAATAATAAATCATTATGAGGCAATGAATGAATAATAATTAAGCAAACCAACAAGTTAAAATTTGTTTGAACTTAATTTTAATAATAGTATTCGATTTTCAAACATTACATAGAAAGAAACTTAGACGGATCTTCGCATTTGGTTTCCTTAATAATTCATGTTGGTCTGCCAATCTATGATTAAAAAAGGTAGGACTTTGACGTAAAAAATTCTTATATTCTGTTAACAACAAAACAGTTATTTCCCATCAAAATTTAGATAAATATGTCAATGCAGTATTTGTCTGTTTGCTTATCCATTTGCATCTGAACACGGAAATGTAAAGTCGCTATGAATATTTAGACAGCATTTTATACGCTCTGATTTACTCTTAAATTTTAGACTATAGAAAGTATGCATATCTGATTGTACCTATGTTTGGGTACTCGATAATTTAAAAATATTACAAAATATACAAAATTATTTTTAAATGTGATTTTCACATAAAACTTATAGATCTGGATCAAAGTTTGAGCCCAGTCCATAAATAAATAAATAAATAAAAAACTGAAATAGAAGAAAAAGATACCAATTGAAACCTCAGATCTCTAAAGAAGTTGCTCTGCTAAACCCAAGTTCAAAAGGAATTGAATTTATATGAAACCCGACGATTCTTACGGCGAACAATATTTTCTCAATCTGGTCAGTTCCGTATCGTGCATTAATAATCAAAATGATAATAATATGTTTGATGTCTCAAAGCGGTTCTTTTTCTCGAATCCGAGCCTCCTCCGTGCAAGCGTCGCGAGCGTGCCTCGCCGGGCGCCATCGATCACAGAAGAATCATTCATCAAGTCTGAATAATTTTCTCCTCACCACAGCATTCTGAATTCCGCGAAATCTGCTGCAGACGGAATTCTTTCGCTCCCCGAGATCACAGGATTTCCAAAAAGCGTCCTACAACCACCCTCCGGGAGAACGATTAATTCTTCTTCCCACGGAAAGAGGCAGAAACGGACATTTTAATGTGAATCTCTTTCACCGGGACACTCCGGTGTGGTTCCTGCATCAAATTAATACTTCGTTTAAACTAATAATCTGGAATACACTATTAGAAATGACAATTCTTTCAAAAGTGACGAGTGTTTCAAAGAAGAATTGATAGAACAAATTGAAAGGAATTCTTTAATTAAAACAGCAGAGAGGAGTAATTCCTTCTTCTCGTAGTGAAGGCATTAAAAAACAAGGCTCTGAAATCACAAAGACCCCATTTGAAACATCGGGGAGCTTTTGCACTCTACGCGGCCATCTTGAGTGAGAGGATTCGTAGGACGAGGGTTAACAGATTCCGATCATTCAGTTTGTGTCGATAGAAATGGACGTCCTCCTTTTTTAAAACTCGCTTAAAGAGAATCGAAACTGCATAGGGTACAGAACGCCTTCGAGCTTTCACAACTGATTTCTCAAAACAAAATCCGGATTGGAACGCACGCTCCCGTCGTATGAATGGGGGAAAAATCAATTAATTTGAATTGTCCTAAAAGCTTAGATCACTAAAGAATACTTTTGTAGGCAGTGACAATCAAATAATTTTTAATTAAAAATATTAATAATTTTTTGTGTTTTATTCACCTTTACAACTAAGCTTACGAAATACATTTTAAAAATGTATAAATAAATTGTGACGACGCCTCTCGGAAGGAATCGCATTTCAATTTCTTTCATCGCACTTCGAGGAAGAGTCATGTCGCACTCGAAATCTTCCATCAATACCATAGCACATAATACTAAAATATCCAAGAGCGACATTCGAGCAATCGTATCATTATTTCGTTTCTTATGGGTAAAAAAACCCCTAGCTTTAGTATGGATTAGAAATGGATGACGCCATTGGAAGTTTTAAACTTTGATCTTATTTCATTATATGTTTTGTCCATTATCAAATTTCTAATTCAAAGTCTTTAAGGTAATCTAAACTCTTTCGGAATGATGTGGCTTTTTGCGACCGAGCAGTGTCAGAATGAAGTTCGACGGTTCCTTCCCCCACCCCAAGACTCTGTATTTTAAAATATGGGAACTAAATGAGGAAGAAAAAAACTGAAGTTAATTAGCCGATTGAATGAATTATGTTATGTTATCTGTTATCCCAATTATGCATATAGTTTTTGAATTGGCCTGAGAAAAAAAAAGATATCTGATCTGATCTGTTCACGGACCCCTCCCTGCTGTGTTAACATACGGAAGGACAGAGGATTCCGGCTAATGTGAGAAGAATAACAGTCACCATGAACTCTTCTCTGATACTTAGCTGGCCATTCCACCATGCAGTACTGTTCACGATTTTTTTTTTCATCGGTCGCTTCGCTACTTTCATCTACTGGAGCGATTAACTCATTTCCCCTCCAGTCTGCTGCTTCGTTTTCTTCTTTCTCTCCTCTCCCCGTCCCCTCTTCGGAAATGCACATTTAAATTTAGAATATAGGCTTCTTTCCTCCGTTGCCACCTGTCTCCCTTTATTGAGAAATAAGGCATTTCTCCCAATCTTTCCCGGAGACAGTACTAAGACTCGCTTACATCGTCATTCATAGAACGCGCAAGTTCTTTCTCTTGAAGTCACGTGCATAACATTTTGAAAAATCAGAAACACTTTTCCAGAAGAAAAACATATGATAACATTTTGCTAGATAAACAAGAGGTGATTGTTATTAAATTACAGTTTTATTATTGCCCTCTAAAAGAAAAAGAATTTTATTAAAAGAAATATATGTTTATCTTTTAATTTTTGAAAGCAATTATTTGCAGGTATTGTATCTATGGATGATGCTGTCAAATTCTGTATGACTTTTTTTTTCTTCCCGAAAATGCTTTTTTAATTATTATTTCTTTTTATCTGTAAAATTGTTCGTTTTATGGCAAAAAAATTATGTTGGATTGTAACTTTTGGAGTATTATTTTTCTGTAGAACTTTTTATAGTGCATTCGCATCATGTCATTTGATGTTACTTTATGAGATTCTTCAGAAGTCCATCGGAGAACATTGATTGAATGACGAAGAGAATTTTGATTTTTTCCGAATCATTTGGTTTTGAATATTTATTCGAAACCAAATGATCGAGTAAATGTCCAAAAGTACGCGTGAGATCTCTAATCGAAATCCGAATGAGCTGCATTGCCAGAAAGATTCTCTCCTCGACGAATTTCAATCAGCTGCTCACGGATACAGAGAGCGAAAAATTAAAAATGTCAACTTCTCAACAGCTCTCTTTTCCAAATATGAATTTTCATTTAAAAGTCTCGCTAAGTGCTCAACAAATATAAAAACAATCATCGCCGGCGTCCTGGCACAGAGCAGGTGCGTCTCCCTCGTGATCTGAGCGTACCGGGTTCGATTTCCTGTGCAGCGTATGGTTGTTCTTCTGTGTTCTATTTGTGAGGTGTGAGAATGTGCCCCCCCCCCCTGTGGAAAGGGGCTGTGTAACCGAATGTGATGAGTG